>JAFBJU010000683.1:1143868-1416753 GCA_016785305.1 Colistium nudipinnis | reverse complement strand
ATATTTGTAGTAGGGGTTGTTCAGTCCAACCATTGACACTGCCAAACTCTTCTAAAATCATATCATCAATCATTATAACTTGTTACAACAATGATTGTAAGTTAATTAGAGTCAAACACTGATTATAACGTAGACCCCTTGGGTTCCCACCAGTGTTTAACACTTGTCTCTCAGATCAGTCAGTGCTCAAGAGGTCCTGAGTGCAACAATCCTATTCCACATTTTCTCCACGGGGATGATGAGCTTGTTGATTTCGGGAGGATTTTTTATGAGAAGGCAGCAGCCTCCAAAAACAGCTCCAGTAGCACTGAACAGCAGGCCACGGTTTATCGTCTGTGAAAAATATTTTAAAAAGGAGTCGTCATCCTGTCGGTTTTTAGTGCAAACATATTACTTTCTCACATATTCCCATGAGGCCATGTAAAAATGATTCCTGTTTTGGGGTACCTCCGCGTATCACAAGCATTCAGCACATCATGACTGTAATCACATGGTGTCTTTGCGGAATCTTTTGTTAGAAGATGATCCTAATTCCCCTGAAGTCCCTGAGTTTTAAATTTCATTTCAGCAACTGAGGCTGTTCCATAAATCCATACAAAAGTTCCTGAAATGACTGTGTTAATTTAGTTTTAAATTAGAGAGACATCACAAATGTTGTTGTTGTGTTTCCAAAAAGGGAAGTGTTTACCCAATGAGGGCTCCATGCAGGTTTCATAGTTGCTGCCGATAATGCGGTGACTTCAAAAGAGTCTCAAATTACATTATTAAGATGTTCAAAGTTATGAAAAATCCCAACATTTAAGTGTGTGCAAGAAAGAAGGAGACAGAAAAGGGACTTACTTTGTTTTGCCACTGCCAGCGCTCCACAGCTTCATGGTATCTTGTCCTAGTGAACGTGACCTGGAGGCAGCGAAGGACAAAAGGATGTGGATGTTGCGGAATACAAAACAATGAGCCTGTAATCTTTATTTTTTTTGTTCTAGAATATTTACCATTGTGTAAAGTGGAATAATGGACTTTGGCATGAGGAAGTGGAGGACATTGTCAACATGTTTTCTGAATAGGAACCACTTGGAGTTGACATGTGCTCGCATCTACCAGAAAAAAACAAGGCACGTTTGACATCTGTGATCTGATGGTGTTAAAAAACATTTTACAACTATATCCGCAATGCCATATGGTCTCCTCTGCTCTCCTGGGCACACAGTAGCTGCAGTAGAGGGGGATTAAGTTATCACAAAGTGCCCCAGTCGCTTTTAAGCTGGTAATAATGAAAGTGCTGAGGCAAACCCCTGTCTTTTTTTAAGAGCATGAATTTTAATTAATAGGCAGATGGTTGGATAGCTATGAGATGTAATGGAAAGTGCATAATAAAAATCTGATCATTGGAACCTGCACACAGAACCTGAGATGACCTAATCATTATTAATGGGCCTAATGTACATCTCATGTACACACAGTATATCAATGAACGGTTAAAGTGGAAATCCTTGTAATTAATCCCTGTAAAATCAGTGAAGAACTAATCACTTACAACATGTGATTATCTTTTGTCTTTGAGCCCCTTTTTTTTGTTTGTTTCTTAGCTCCATAATGTGGAATGTAAGAGTATTTATTCGATATATATTATTAAATACTGCAATTATATATTAAGGAAGTACTTTCCCTACGTTAAACTACTTAATGTGTGGTTTGGTTAACATGTTAGCACACACAGTAGTAGCCAACTCATGCAGCACATTCATGCATAGTCATATCTGTGACCACCCTGGTGCAAAAAAACAAAATTGTATGAGAGATGGAAAAATAACAGGATGAGCGTGAACAAAGCTGCATGCTAAAATTCCCGTCGAGATGTAAAGTAATAATAATAATGATAACATTGGTAATAATTATTGCGGGTGTCGCGCAGAAACACAGGGCATTAGGAGGCTTGCGATCAAGCTCAAGACTCAACAGCTCTGAGGATAGAAAGCCTGCCGAGAAGAACATGGGGAGAAAGAAGAGCGAAAAGAAAGCACAACATTAGGCAAGGGTGGAAATACTGGCAGATAAAAAATACTGGCAGATAAAAAGAACGGACAGAGAAAGAGAGAGAAAGGACATGTAGTGCAGCCTTGAGGGAGGAGACAAGCAGAGGTGGAGTGACGCAGTCATTTTCGGAGGGGGTTTGCATTAAACTCCTCGACAAAACACAGTGGACTGTGCTGTATTTCCTGAGTGGTGTTCCCCTTGACGAGGAAGGGGTCACACAGCACACATGCATTGGGATGGAATATAAGGTTCAAGGAGATCAGACAGGTATAAAGGAGAAAGCTCATTTAAAGCACTTTAAATCTTGATGTAGGCATATGAGGTTAAATCAAGCACAGGAAATAAAATGTGCATTACCTCAATGTAGTTGTACATGGCCAGGTCTGCAATTGCATGGTCGTCAGGAACTCGCACTCGAGTATACTCAGGCAATACAGCACCTGCACGGATACACAAAGAAATAACAATTTCAGATTATTCTCAAGAATTGTCCGCCCACCCTCTGGGTTTTTACTTGTCTGTGTTCCTTTGAAAATGACTTACCGAAATCCTCATTGAACTGATCCATTATTTCGTCAAAGACAATGCAGTCCTCGAAGCCCTATAAAGCACGGATGGATAAATGAATTTCTACTGAATTCGTGCCTGCCTTTGTTTTGCTTTGCCGTCGTCTTACTTACGGCGTTCATCCCCTGCCCATAAAAAGGCACCACTGCGTGGGCCGCATCGCCCATGAGGACACATTTCTCACCAATGTGATACGGGGAGCACTTCACAGACACCATGGCCTGTGCAGGCAAATGGAAATAATCCCTCTTGAGAGCGTCACTGCGAGGCACAAATGGTGACAATACAATTACAAACCCAATTTGAGAGTTGCATTTCCATAATAACAGACATTGCTCGGTACAACAGCACCTCTCGCGTCCAAATAAGCTGAACAACCATGCTCTGTCAAAACTGGGAATGTGCCACATCCATTGGGAAAGGAAAGCCTGCATTCCCACTTGTTAATGCCTGAGCACTTCAAATCTAAGTCATCCCAGAGAGCCGCTGAATTAATGAAAGCCTTGGGCAATTCTACAGCTCATGCCTCTGCTGCCTGACCATCACTGTCCAAATACGGTTAACCTCAAATTAAAAACATCGCTGCCCAAAGTCTTTTAGTCTGCAATTTCACACCTTACGGATCACGTCTGCGGCTGGATTCAGCGGGATGGCAGGAAATGACGGGGTTTCCGAAATTACTTGGCAGATTAGGATAAAGGATAAAGGCCAGGAGGAGGTCACTTACACTCCTATTAGTGTTATGGTGTCAGGGAAGTATTTCTGGAAAAACTCAATGACTTCATCTCCTGTGGTGATCTTCAAAAAGTCTTCAAAGGGCATGAAGAGGGTACAGGTAAATGTCTTGTCCTAGAAAGAAAAAAAAGGATAATAAACAAGTGCACAGTGGTATGTGCTTTCCAGTTAGGCAATTCGCCATCATACACTATTTAGTCCTGAAATTGCACCATTAACATATTTCTCAAGAAAAGTTACAGGAACAGCCAGGTGACCGCACGTAGCCTTTAATTTATTACCGTTTACTAAGGGTCAAGAATGAGCTCTCATAAATAAAGTCACATTCCTTCGTGAATACTGAATACTTAGTGATAATTTTGACTTTTTCAATGCAGGAGCCAAATTCAATCCAGAGCATGTGATGGATGAAAGAGCAATGAGGCGTGTGTGTTATTATTTGCTCATACGAGCAGGTGCCATCTATCATCAATCTTAAGTCCTCCCAAGGACCTTTTTCGACCTGTCTCCGTTACAACCCAGCCACAAGGTGTTTTTTTTCATTCTCAGGCCTAATGTGTTCCTGGGAACTGGGACATTGAGTGACAGTGTTAATGCCCCCCAAAGTCGTCTGCCTTAGCCTGGTCTCACTGCAGAGAGCAAACACCAGTGTGCTGAGTCAGCCTGGCTTGAAAAATCATTGTGTGGATTAGGAAGGAAAGGAGAGACGGAGCAAAGTCAAACAGAGTGCAATATAAGGACGAGGAAAGTGCCGAAACATTTCACAGACCACGATTTCTGATGAGTAAGCCTCTACCGGCTATGAAGTGTCTGTAAATGAGGCTAATTAACTCTAGGACATAGGGACATCCCAGAGGTCGATCATTGACATTTTCTCAGTTGATTATGGTGTAAAAAGAACCCCTCACAAATGAACATCTAACATTGTTCATTTTGCTGGCGAAACTAGTGAGGTGAAAACCCGAGAGAGGAGAGAAAAGGTTCAAATTCCCACTCACCTGGTTGGGCAGGGCGATCATCATGAAGGTGTTTCGTGGCCAGATGTGCAGATAGTTAGGCTTCATGGCAAACTGGGGATGTAATAACAAAGACAGATGATACATGCGGCAACTCCTCGCCCACGGAAAACAGAGGGGACTGTGCAGAAGGACCGACCTCTCCGTTGATGGGCGGCATGGTGAGCTCCATGTAGCCATGGGGGATGTATGTCTGGCTGTAGTTGAAGCGGCTGCGGCGGAGGAATTGCTTGCGGACGGCAGAGAAAGCTCCATCGCAGCCTACGATCAAGTCTGCTTCGATCTGCTCCCTACATCCGTCGGACCTGAGAAACCAACCAGTAATATTGTGTGTTGACCCACAATTGGATGCCCACCAAATCACTGAAATCACTTTGAATTAGGGAGTTACTTTTCCTCAGCAGGAGTTCCCTTCATACTTTGTTCCTTCTCTTACGGTGGAGTATGGGCTCCTCTGTTTTTATTCAATGCTCTTTGTATTAACAGCTGCATTTATACGTACAGTATTTCACTTTGAATCAGCACCTGTACAATACAGGTGATAGCTCATGATGATAATGGTAGCATCTCAATAACACAAGTTACTGTCTGTTACATCAGTGTTGAGTAGCTGCTTCAGGCAGCAGTCATTAGTATTCCTAAGATCCCTGGATGCGGTCTAATTTGCAACAGGGATATGCTTTAAGTCATGGCACCTAGAATTATATGGAAGTTAAATACCCTCACTGGGATCTGACACTGTTAAAGGCTAGGACACATTAATTACCTTGGGAAAAATTCTGTTTCATTTTTAAATTCCAGATGAAGTATGAAGTATATTTTCTTCAATCTTGTCAGAATCTGTGCATCATTATAAAAAGTCCTGGGCTACACGTCACAAGTGGAGCAGATCAAAACAAAAGGCATCCCACACCCCTCAAGAGTGGACTGAGTTTTCACACATTTCACTTTTTGTAATCAAAAATATGACTGCCGGTGTCAGTATGTGTTAGGTATTTTTAAGCCATATGCACACCCCGCCCAAGGCCCTCAGCTTACTCAAAGCAAACAAATACACAATTTATGAATAATTAGATAACCAGATCAGATTTAAAGACAGATAGATGTTTACATGTATTTTGCTATTCTGTTGTTCAGTTATATGCTCAGGAATGTTTAGCTTATTATTTACACGTTCATAAAGAGATGTTTATGTAGCTGCATTAGTTAGATTTTAGACTGAGGCATCCATGTAACCACACAGATACTCACAGATGTTTATTCCACCAATCAGACCAGACATCTACAGGCATGGACATGTAAATCCACCCTGCCACCTGAGAATTAGCACAATGCACAGGTAATGGCTCTACCCCAAACTTAGAGCTTAAGACATGCAAAAGCATCCCCCCCACACCACCTTAGTTTAGAACTAAAGAAATGCAATTAGCATGTAATTCAAAGGAATGTAACTGTAACTGAAAAACTGCAACTCATGTTAAACAGACCACTGTATACACGCACCCCTGTACCAACCATGTCTTTCATGCTGATGGCTATCTGGGAACATTTCCTGGCTACTATCGGAACATTTATTTACACAAGCTGGAGAGCAGAATTGTGTGCACATTTCAGCTCCATGGGAAGGGTGTTTCATGGGTGTCTAAAGGTGCGAGCCAGAGTAATGTTTGGACTCCTGATTAGAGTGTATTCAATAGTTTGTTGAACTATGAAGGTACAGCCTGGACCAACAAACATACAAATTAATGTAAGTGAGAAACAGACACATCAAATAGATGTTTACACAGTTTAGATAAGGCTGAATTTAAATTTAAATAGAGAAAGTGAAAGGGTTTGTGCTTCCGCAGTAAAATACTGCAGTTCACTATACCAATCCCAGGATTAACATTCTGGTGGTGCTTCGATGTTAAATGGGTTGTAAATTATGTGTCACTCAAGGCCAACAACTTCAAACGCAACATGTTTATCACCATCCCACCAACTGCAGGTAAAATGTACAAGGACGTGTGTGTTTACATGCAGAAACACAGAGGCAACATGATCAATAGTTAAAACGTTTAAACAAATGAACACGGCCCCCGGCAAGATTGCCCTCCATATTCTATGTCAACATGTGTGTGTGTGTGTCTGTGAGTGTGTGCTGTGAGTGTATGGGTGTACACGTGTAAGCTCAGTAGCTATTTACCTTACAAAGGTCATTAGCCCTGTTTCGGCACTCCAGTCCTTCAGTTTGTGGTCAAAGTTCAGCTTTGTGTTTGGATATGTCTCCGCCTCTGTGAGAGCAAGATGTTGCGAAAACAGCTTAACAACAGAACTCAGCGTATCTGGATTTGTGTAATCAGATGTTCAGGCTGGCACACTTTCTAAAATCTCTTTATCTCAGTGTGCCCCCCTCGAATGCTTGATCGGCCGTGTAAAGGGCGACAGTTTTGCAATCAGCATGTCTGTCAGCACACACAGACAGTCCGGAGACAGATCCCTGCTGTCTTAGCTTTTAAAGAGGCGCTTCATTAAATATTGGACCGAATCCCCTTTAGAGTTGGGATGATAGCTGGTGAATTAGCATGTGACAGTTAGGATGCTGTGCTCAACGAGATGACTCAGGAATTGAGTTTTTGAGACACATGTCTCGACATTGCCTCGTGCACTCATGCACTTGAAAGCCTTGCATGAAGCTGGCGCACAGGGACAGTGAGTGGATGGACTGTTGTAGTGGTTAAGGCTCACATCGCAATCAAACAGCCTAATTTGGGAGAACTCATTGATTAAGAATGTGCCGAGAGTACAGCTGAAGCTTCATTTATTGAAAGCTGTTCATAAAAAGGGAATGGAAAACTGATGTGATGCCATTTAAATTATGAAAACATACAGAACCAAATCAAATCAAATGTTTGTTTTTTTAACAAGCAGTTTGCTAACCTAATGGCGCATTAACTAACAAATTAGCTCGATAGTCACGTTTCAGACATTCAATTCTCACTGACAGATGACTATTTGCGAAAGTGCACTTAAATGCAACACACTTGATCCCAATCCTTCTAAATGCACTAAAAACAAATACGCCCACATTTCAATATCAATTTCATTATGTAACCGTCTCGGAGTGCGAGCTCTGATGCTGGTTTATAATATCTCAAAATACACACAGATGGAATGTCAGGCATTTACAAAGGATTTGTGTCAAGCCACAGACATGTTTCAGTCATGCACAGGGGTGAATACTTGGGACAGGCTGCAACTCTATGTTGTGAGAGGTCAGATTTTGCAATCTTAATGGGGAAATGCTTTAGAATTAGAATTAGAACGTTTATTGCTAGTTTACTGTAGCTATATTTTTTATTCTATTCTACGATTATTGCAACCAGTGTTTTGTAGGGGGAGTTCTAGGGGCACCATTAATATTCTTACCTGTTAGCAGCGCTTTGTTCAAATTAGCTCGGTCCACTGACAGGATGTACTGAAAAGAGAACAATCTATTAGAGAACATCTCTGCAAATACCTCATGCTGTTCATGAGAACAGGAAGCCTCCGGGATGTGTTCTCTCTCTCTCTCTCCCTTCAACCATCATTGTATGAGCTGCCTGGTAGAAATTGTTTAATTTTACAATGCAAATCCCTGTCATTCTGTCTGGGGGGGTATAAGTTTAACAATTATTTTCAATCAAACTAATCATACATACAAATAACAGGAACATGTTTATCAATAAACGACAAGCTTAATCTGTTAACGTGTGATTAAGTGGTCACTTGGTCTGGTCTTCAGTTGGTGCAACGCTGTATCACCTAACAAAACACTGCATGTCACTATGTGTGCATTCATGTTGTAGACACTTTTCTATTGATCCATGTGGAGTCTATCCAGCTAAAACGTCTATATATAACATAGTATCTCTATTTAATCAGGCTGGATCAGTAGACTTGAGGCAATTCTTAAATCATGTTTGCTAATATACAATTTGTTGTAACAATGATGTAATAGGGTTTAATTGTCACCAAATGGACAGAGTGACATATTGATGCTGGTACTGTATCAATCTTACTTTTATCTTATCCTTATCTTTTTGTGATCAATATATTCCACATTCATACTGCTGACTACTCAGCACATAGATAAAATATATGTTTGTTTACATTACATCATCTTACCTGGCCTTTCTTGCCATACGGGATTGGGGACTGTTTCCCATTCAGTGAATGGATCATTCTTGCATGCATGGGAATTCCTTGCGAAACAATCTGAAAAACAAAAAAATGTATTATCAGTATGGATAAATAAGTGTGCATAATTTCGTAATTTGCATTGGCTCCTTTAAAAACTGGATTTACAGTCACACATTACAAGGGGAAAGAAATGGCACCCTGCCAAGGACAGTCCAGCTAGTTCATTCGTGTACTAGACCTTGTAAAGTGGGTCTTAATTTCTCACCCCTGAAAATTAACAAAAGAGTCACAAAAACGATTTGAGGCATGCATAACATGCTCATGTAGCAAATGTGGACCAATGGGTAAGACCGGTGGGGGGAGAAAAAAGACATGACATTGTTATATTTTAAATATTCCATTATTTACAATTATTTAGGGCTTCAACTTCAACTCGTTTTCCTTGACTTTCATCAATCTATGTATGGTTTTCAGAGTAATTAGATATACATTGACATATGCAGCAACTAAGATTGACCAATACAAGTATATGCTACCAATTTAATTAGTATTTTACATTTTTTTTTTTTTTATTTTACCTTCCTTCACTAAACATTCAGTTTACCTTTTCCTCCATGCCAACATGTTTCAGTGCTTGGCGGCCTCTGTGAGACAAAGCCAGGTTGATGCTTCTCCCCTTCACAATTTTGGCTTGCCGGATATCTGATTAAAAACAAGGTGAAAAAAAATGTCTCTAACCTCGAACCTGCATTTGTCAGTGGGCATACTATTCAGAAATATTGTAACTTTCATGTGTAGGTATAATATTCAGAGAGAGGAACCATGACACAATGGGATTTACTTGTAACGTAGATTAAAGGGCTTCTAATATTACCTTCCCTAGTCTCAAAGACTTCCACATCAAAGCCTCTTCTGGCAAAGAAGCAGGCATTCAGTGCCCCAACCTAAAAGGTGAAGTGAAATAGAGACAGTCATTTGAAAATCTTGACAAAACCACTGTGTTTTACACTATCATGCATAAATAATAATCTCATAACTTTACAATATTGCAGAGCCTCTCTTAAACATTTCCTACATTTTCATATTCTTTATTCCACACATTTAAATTTAAACACGCTTGTTTTACGACAATAAAAGTCTTACTTTGTCCATTTAGAGTCAAGAAATAATCTATGTATACTGACTCAATTTTATTTTCATTTCTGTCTTACCAGACCACCGCCCACCACAGCCACTACAGTTTTCTTGGTTGGTCTGCCAGCTGTTTCCTCCATTGTGCTTAAGACTCTCCGGTGATCTGACCCCTTCAGTGTCCAGTGTGATTTGAGATCACAGCAGTCGCTTGGGAAGTGACTTAAAAGGGGAGGAGCAAAGTGAATCCACAAATGTTTCTACAGCAATAAAAATAGTCATTATACTCAACACTCAACACTGCTAGGTAGATGTGACAAATTATACATTTGTATTTTTGGATTTGTAGAAGTATATTGGAATTTGGAAAGAATGTTGAATGTCACATGTTAGCTTGAGCAGACCGAGTTCATTTTCCTTTAAATTTCCCCTTAACTGCTGACAGTTCCCCTTTTAAAGCAAACATGAGTGACTGATAATAGAACCGACAGCACGCTCTAATGTCAAAAGGTATACATCAGACAGGTCGTGTGCTTAAGGTTTCCTATTAGAATAACATGATTTCACTGTTCACTGGTGAAAACTGCTCCTTATGTTGTATGTTATAATAAGAAAAAAAACACAACAACAAAAAAAACATGTTTAACAGTGAAACTAACCTAAGCCAAAATGATAATGTGTCTTTTGTTGTTAGAAGTTAAATAGGAATCTGTCGCCATCTATTGGTTGTGGGACCTCAGCAATTTCAGCCACTGCACAACCACAATGAAGCAGTGAAAGTTAAATCTTTTACCATCATCGGATGTCCCTCACAACAACTAAAATGTCCTTCGGTATTTCACTCTTATCTTTTGTTTCCAGACATAAACGCAACGGAAAACAAATGTGATTGTTTTTGCCTGTCTAGTCCACAGACATCCAAAAGATATCCCAACGGTGCAGAAATCTAATTTCTTTTTTACTTTATTATTCGTTTAACTCGTTTAACCATTCATTTACAAACATTAAATTGCAACCATGGCCATCATTATTTGGCCACTGTTAAATGAAAATACAAGAAATATTCGAAACACTAACTTTTATGACTAAAATAAAAAAAATCTTCTACGAGTCGCATCGGACCCAGGATGTGACACACTGGACGTAAGATCAGGATCCGTTTTCAGACTACACAATCGATATCAGGATCAATGACACGACGCAATTTTTAGAATAAGACTTGTCATTTTACAACGTTCAACCCATTAAAAAAATATGTGTATGTTTTTTTCTATATATTCTGTCCAAATGTCGTCTTTTAATTCCTGAATTTATTGCGGAATTGTCATTTTACCGTGGTGAATTACGCTATTTTCTGTGTTTGATTGGTAGTGTCTATTCTAAGATGGCGCCGTGAGAACGCAGGTTTGTTTTCCATGGGTGTAAAGTATGTTTAAGTGCATTAACCGAACGGCCCAGAGTACGAGATATATCCAGTCAGCTGGTACCGGTTTCTTTCTCAAACAGGATTTTAGGTAAGTGTCACTCAAACACAGGGAGCTTTGATTGGAAAATAAATGAATCATTTTCACGTCAAGCTGTTTGTTAGCTAGCTAAACAAACAAGGTTAGCAATACGGACTATTAAAGCCGGTTTGTCGAGCAGCTAGACACCATACCTGTTAGCATTGCTATCGAAGACGGTTAAATGTGCGGTGTCTTTATAGTTGAATGAGTAATATTATAATTAACAGCAGTGTAGAAATAAACGCCGATACACAACTGGATAAGTCAGCACGGCTGCCACTTGGATACTTGTTAACGTTCCTGTAGGTTTTTAGTGATTTAGCAAGCTAAGCTAGCCTCCCTTTTGTGTGGGATTAATATATGTCCTTTAGCCAGCGGTTTACGATATCTTATTTCTGCGGTCTTTGGGAGGCACTTGTATTTCAGTTTTGTATCCACCGTTGTGAGGGTTACTTTATAAAAAAGTAATCTAGTGCAGTTACCTTTTAAAATGTAAACACTAACGTAATCTAAGTATCACAACCATTACTAATACCTAATAGTTAATGTTTACTTCTTATTGATTCATCTAGCCGTTATTTTCTTAGTTCTGTCTTCACTCAACGATCCACAATCATCAGTTATACAGTTATTACGTATGTATTGTATTCAATGTTTAATGTTTACTGTGTATTTTATGTTTACTGCACCAATGCACCAAAACGATTTCCTTTTGGACTGATTAAAAACTTCACCTGAAATTAACAGTTTTGTTTTGATGAAAGGAAATGTTTTTTGGTGTTTTAAAGTAAGGGCATACAAACATGTGCAGTCAACTGTTAAGTTATGTGTAGAAAACAAAGAAAACCCTTTCCCTACATCACAATGCAATTTAATAGTACCCCAAAGGCAGCATCAATCAAATCAAATGATCATACTGTAATGATGAACCACCATGTATCGAATACAGTTTCAACACAAACCCTAACATTCTCCACAAGGTTATCGTTTTATAGCAGATCTCCGTAGTCAACTGGGAATTGTATTCATGCATATACAGTGTACACAGTAATTGTCAATCTTGTAAGTTTCAGAAATGTCCTTGGATGATTATCTCAATGCAAAAATATCATTTGGCCTGCGTTTCAGGTTAAATGACAGTTTTAACATGGGAATGGAATAGGAATATGGGTGAGTGATCTAAAATTAAAGGTGCATTTTATTCTCCTTGCTGCAGGCTGGTGTCATCACTGCCACTCAGAATGACCGACCCGGCTGTGAATAGGGTGGTTGGTGAAATAATTCGCTCTCCCGAGGACAAACGGGTTTACAGAGGCCTGGAGTTTACTAATGGACTCAAGGCCATGCTCATTAGTGACCCGACAACAGACAAATCCTCAGCTGCGTTGGATGTCCAGATAGGTAAGGGTCACACTTTTTGTTGCATAAAAAGTATAGTATAGTATGTCACTAGTATGTCACTATATCTGTCCCATAGGATATTGTTATAGTTCACATTATTACAAAACATGAACCAAGAGGTTCATTGCCTGAATAACACCATAAAGATGTAATTCATTGACAATATAAAATTAACATCTGGGATTTTTTCTATGCTTTTGTGTCACCAAATTGGCAGACTGAAATGTTGTGTCTGTGTAAATGAATTTTTCTTAAATTCACAGGTTCATTATCAGACCCAGGGAATATCTCAGGGCTGGCACACTTTTGTGAACACATGCTGTTCCTTGGAACGAAGAAGTATCCCAAGGAGAATGAGTACAGCCAGTTCCTCAGCGAGCATGCAGGGAGCTCCAACGCCTTTACCAGTGGAGAGCACACCAACTATTACTTTGATGTCTCCCATGAGCACTTGGAAGGAGCACTAGATAGGTAACTTCACATCTGTTAAATGTTTATTCATCATCAGCAAACCTGAAAGTAATCACTAAAGGCCGTATTAGTCTCAACTGTCTGGTAGTCTCCATTACTTTGTTGACCACATTTACATAGTAAATATGGTAATCTAAGATCGACGGTATCAGTTTGCCTAAGTCCAGGGAGAGGTACATCCCAAGGGGCATTTTAGTAGTATTAGATTTACAGTGAAATTCTTCAAAAAATATTTTGTTTCCAGGATCTTATGCCCTATCTCTAATACAGTCTGCGATGGGAGAGACTTTGGAAAATGTGTACAGCTCTGTGTTGGCAACAAGGACGTCTACACGAATTAGTAGCTAAAAGGTTATTCTCATTGTGTGTCTTTGGTCCCCACACCCAGTTTCATAATGCTCTATTTTGTAATCATCAGCATAGTTGGTACCCACCTAAGGCTAGAAACCTCAGGCACAGGGTGAGCTTCAGTTCCTCGACCTTGAAGGAGGCTCTGCTTACCTGACAGCTGTGGTGTTTTGGAGAAGACAGTCAGGCGGTGTCAGAATTTAACCCACAGGGATAAGCTTACCTGATTACAAATGAATGACAGTGTAGTAAGTACCTGTTTCCCAAGCACATAGAAATTGTTCCCCTGTGCCAGTGAATTGCAAAGGCCATCTGGACTGTAGTGTGAAACAACAGTGCAGAGGATGCTGAAATATTGATGATGTTGCCCACACACCTTAAGTGCTATTAACACAGTTGGTAATTTGTTATCAAATGGCAATATTCTTTCCGAGACCAACATGTGTTTTTATAAAGAATACAACAGCAGACACCTCCGTGGTATAATCACTTTGTATAATAAGGATCAAAAGTGTTATTGTTTCGCAAGCAACGGTTTTTAATTTCGCAATCAGTTGTCACGGGTATATTTCCATCCCTTGGTGCAGTAAGCCACTTGTTGATTAAACCTCCCACACTCCCTATACAGCAAGACATGACCTGTGCTGTGGCTTTAAAGACATTTAAAGTTCCATTTGCATGGCAGTTGCACCTTTTGCGTATGCAAATGTTTTTTCCCCTCTCATTTTATTGTCCATTTCCGTGATGTCGTATGATCCCACTGTACAGATTTGATTCACCCTAAAGAACATTACGTCCCAAAGTGAGGCTGTGTCTGAAATACTCACTACTCACTATATAGTGAGCCCTCCAGTTTGTTGGGTTGTCAGCATGTTTATTAAGAATTATTATATGGTATATAGTGCACACACTGTATCCCACAATGCATCTTAAACAGTAGTGTACAAACAATGGTCACTTACGAGCAATATACACCATCATGCATTGCACTCGCGGTGAGTGGAAAAGAAAAAAGCCCTGACTTATGAGGAGAAAAATTGACTTCTGCACGCCTACATCTATGACCACATATATAAACATATAAACGGACATTTTGGTAATTAAATACCATATTAAGGTTCAAAGCATAGACGATAGAAATTAACCAAAGCCCAGTGAGCCTGATTAAAATATAATAACAGCAGGAAATGAATAAACAGCCCCAGGCGTAATTTAATAAAAAGCAGCCGCAAACAGTCTTGAAGCTGAAACTTGTACAACAATTATTTAATCATGTGGGTAATTATGCTTTGTACGATTCATCATATTTTTTTGACAAGGCCTTTACTTCAAATCATGAATTCTAAGTGTTAGTATTGTACATCTAAATGATGATTTTATATCGTAAACTATACTTTATGATGTTAAATCATGACTAATTTTGTATCTCTGTAGGTTTGCCCAGTTCTTCCTGTGCCCCCTGTTTGACGAGAGCTGTAAGGACCGAGAGGTAAATGCTGTGGACTCTGAGCACGAGAAGAACCTCATGAATGATGCCTGGAGGCTGTTTCAGTTGGAAAAAGCCACTGGCAACCCAAACCACCCCTTCAGTAAATTTGGAACAGGTAGGGACTCTCAGAAGACTACCACCAGTGCTCACTTAAACAGTACAAGATCATATTATTCATTCTGAGTTTCTGCTCATTGAAGTTTTTAAGCAACAGTAAGGCACGGTGGGCCGTCATGTCTTTAAGTCAAACTTCGCGAGAGCTGTGTGATTGGAATGAATGTTAATACCGCATAGGTACTTTGATACAGTGAGGTTTATTAATGATTTTGACTATTTGGTCTATCAATTGACTTATAATGACAAACATTGAACTGCAATTAACAAATCACTTTATTTGAATTTGCAAATGACCAGGACATGGTTATAATTCTGATCTTGGCCTGATTTATGCCGTCTTAGGTATGATTCCATGTATCTCTTGGAACTCTGTTATTTTCCATGTAACTGTGAGAGATGTTAAACTACATTTTCCGAGTTGACTGACCTGGACTTTGAGTGGCTCCAAGCCCACCACCTGGTGGCAGTCTTGAATTATAAAGTCTTTATTTCAGTTAGAAATGGAAGAACATCAGACTGGCCTGAAAGCCCTGTGCTCCAAACAGGCCAACATAATCCTCTCAAGATTAATGTGTTTTCTGTTCCTCAAAAAGTGCCAACCACTGACACTAGCTCTTAGAGGGGCTGCAGGTTGGCAGCGATTGCACTTAAAATGGAGTTCAATCAAAGAGACAAGCAGCCTGTTCTTGTACTTTACAGGTTATTTGCACTTGAACATCATATATTGTGATTCTTTAAAAAAAGGTTTCCTCCGACTGTCATGTTTTCAGCGCAAACAACTCGTGAGGTTGCCCTTTGTCTCAGCTTTCCATATTATCAAAGGAACACTACTGGTTTTACCCTGTTCAATAATCATCATCTTACCAACCCCCATAATACATTGTCCAATTATCAGTCAATACACTGCTCATATTTTTGTTGTATTCTATATTGATAAATGCACTCAGATGATACAAATATTTGTCCTAATTTGGTTTCTCAAACATAGAGAGATCATTTTGAATGTATATTATGCTATGAAGTGGACAGTCTTAACACAACAAATGCGTTACATGGGATGATTTTTTTTCTCTTACAGGTAACAAACTGACCCTTGAGACCAGACCATCCAAAGACGGGATTGACATCCGCCAGGAGCTTCTAAAATTCCACTCTACATATTATTCCTCTAACCTCATGGGACTGTGTGTGTTAGGCAGAGGTAAGAGCTCATATCTCACACTTGTAATGTTTGAATGTTGCAAACAAACAACAGCCCTAACTGCACTCAGGATGACAAGGAGGCACAAACACTGCAAGTCACGTCTTGTACCATATTGCTTTACTATATAGTGTTTTATTAGAATTGTTTTATTCAGCAGTACAACTTATCTCTGTACAGCTTGTAACTGGTGCTGGTTGGAGCATTCCTTTAGGTTAGTGTATATATAGTATTCCTTACAACTTGTCTCTCTCATAGTGCATACCCCATATTTAGCCGTATTGAAAGTTGTGGGAAGGATATTTGTATTTCCGAAACTTTCTGTCTTCCTCCTCACCTTTCACTACTCTTGTTATTTTTAATATGTTGTCATTATGAGAAACTCTCTGCTACCTTTGTGGTAGAAATACAACACCATCTTCCTGTTTTGCCACGCGCATTTACGACCGATACTTTACACATCATAAAATAAAATTCTACAGCTGATGTCTTTTCCGAAGATGGTCATCCTGTATCAATTTAATTAGTTGCATGAATTACATACGCCAACATTTCGCCAACATCCATTGTTTTCTTATGATACACTGATGCAAGGATGCCACACACAGATCAAATCCTTATTTTTCTCGCCCCAATTTTTTTGCATTGTCATTTTATTTTTTCTTTATATTCACAGCCAGTTATTAAATGAGTTGTCATTCATGTTTCACCCCAGTTAAAACGTTTATTTGTATGTTTTCTTATCTGAATAGACACGGTTTTACAAAAGTGCTGACGAGCCTCTTACCGAGGTTAATCACTCTAAGTGGTTCAGCTGCTGAATGTTTAAAGAGCTTTTATTGTGCTCACACCTGTGAGCAGGTTTAGCTGGTTAATAAATGTGCAAAGATTCATATTTTGTAAGAAGACTCAAATAATACTTTGCACTTATACAGTATAGTTGAAGGCACCTTAAAGTATATTTAAGTAATCAATGAGCTATAACATGTTTTTTTTCTGTTTTGCTTACAGAATCATTAGATGATTTGACTTCCATGGTGGTTAAGCTGTTTGGAGAAGTGGAGAATAAGAACGTCCCTATCCCAGAATTCCCAGAGCACCCCTTCCAGGAAGAACACCTCAGAGTGAGCCATTTACTTATCTGCACAATACGTTTTACGTTTTATACTAGAGCAATCATGTAATCTTTTGTTAATAGATTCTCCCAAGCTAAATTGATCTTAATGTTTTTTGTTTTTTTCTTACAGCAATTCTACAAAGTGGTGCCGATCAAAGACATCAGGAACCTGTATGTGACTTTCCCCATCCCGGACCTACAGAAGTATTACAAGTCTAACCCAGGACATTATCTAGGACATCTGATTGGCCATGAAGGACCAGGAAGTTTGCTTTCTGAGCTAAAATCTAAAGGTTGGTCATAAAGTAAAGTTGCGAGGGTGACAAACATGACTTGGACGACTTAGGAGTTGTGATTATACCGGTTATCTTTTTAATGGATACAGATCATATATTAATGAAAAGATAAGATAATTACAAAGTATAACATTAAAAGGAGATGCACACCATATGTGTATTTTCAAGTTTAAAATCAATTAATTTTTTGGAATTCAAAGGTAAATTTCTAACCAAAGACGTTTCACAGTGTACTATTTAACATAGGTTTTCATTTTCCATCATAAAATTAAAATGATTTACTGATTTCTTAAGTAAAATTAAAAACATGCTAATAATTATAATGCTTTATTTTTAGGCTGGGTGAACACACTTGTTGGAGGGCAAAAAGAAGGAGCAAGGGGATTCATGTTCTTTATCATCAATGTGGACTTGACTGAGGAAGGCCTCTGTAAGTAGCACACCTGACAATTCATGTTCAATGTTTTTAATCTGGACAGGATTATTTGTGAGCATGGGGAGAGTATTTAGGCCTGATTTTTTTTTTGTTGTGTGTGTGATTGCAGTACACGTTGAGGACATCATCTTCCACATGTTCCAATACATCCAGAAACTGCGTACTGAGGGGCCTCAGGCGTGGGTGTTTGATGAGTGCAAGGTAATTCATTGTTGACCGTCCAGCAATGTTCTTTCAGATATAAGGGCAGGACCAACTTCACCTTCTTACTTTTGGATATTGGAGATGTAAATAAAACAGCAGAGGGTAATGTTCTCAAACCTGTCCGCTATATTCTACAATCTATCTCCTGTGGCATGCTTTGCCTTGTCAAATTATGCTTTGTTTACACTGCAATGTAGAGAATTTATCTTTCTTTGCTCGCTCTCTCTCTCTCTCTCCTCCCCCCTCCCCCACCGTAGGATCTAAACAAAGTGGCCTTCAGATTTAAGGACAAGGAGCGACCCCGTGGCTACACTTCCAAAGTGGCTGGTTTAGTACATGTGAGTCTCCTCCATCTGCAAAGGTTGTTTCCATGGAGACACAATTCAGCTTATTGCTTCTGTATCTGCTGTCGTCATTCAGCGGCCTGGTGCTCCGGTTGACTCTGCATTGAGAGAAGGGAGAATTTGCAGTGTCACAGTCCGAATTAGGCCTACAAAAATTAGAAATACTTAATCATCACAAATTATAGACACTCTTTTTTTTGCGTCATGTTTGACTTTTTAAATAATCAACAAAATGGTAAGAATTACTCGCATGCATACATACACAAACAATTAAGTGTACTGAACATTTTCTTTCAATTCACATGGATCTTTTTTGTTCTTGTGGCACTTACCATAGTAGGACTTTGTTTTTTTATCCTATTATTGTTAATCCCCTCACCTCTAGCCGTATGGTGTTGTGAGCTTTCTGTTCTTTGTTTCAGTACTACCCTCTTGAAGAGGTTCTGGCAGCAGAGTACCTTTTGGAGGACTTCAGACCGGATCTGATTGAGATGGTGCTGGATAAGCTGAGACCAGAACATGTCAGGTCAGTGCTAAAACAGAAATACTGACTGTATTGTCAGCATAGTTCTGATAAATACAGACATTTAGACACGGCTAATGTCACAACGGATAAACACCCGCATAATAATGTTCTTTTGGTCATTTAAGGGGTACATAAATTAAGATTTCTAAAATTAAGCTTTGCAGAAATATTCATTGGTTCAGGCTCAAAAAAGGGTGAGTTTATATGTCATCACATATTATGTGTGACTTCTTTATATTCATCTGTGATTTTAAAGTGAGTATATTTACGTTTTCAAGTGCTGAACAATTAAGTTAACAAAAAAATAAATGGTTTATAGATAAGTGGGGGAAAAGCAGAGTCATGTCATCCATCTTTATATACAGTCATTGCTCCAGTCGCCTCTTTAACAGCAAATCATTTTATTGGCTGCTATTGGAGATTGTATGCATTCATTGGCTGAGCCTGATAGTTTTCCTGCCAATGTCCTCCTTTACTCAAGTGGATGTCTAACCTTGGGTTTCACCAGCGCTGCTTTGAATTTAAACTGAGGGCACCATTCTTGCTCGTGTATAGGGAGTCTAAACGTGCTTTACTAACTTATCAGTTCGAGACAAAAACGTCCCATGGATCTTCACTACCATGATCCAAATAAAACACGCTTACATCTCATATCATGCAGTAGCTCAGCTCTCACAGAGACATAACATTAGTATCCATGCAATGTAACCTGGTCTTTTTTACTTTTCCAGAGTTGCAGTGGTGTCAAAGTCATTTGAAGGGCAAACGGACAAGTCAGAAGAATGGTATGGCACACAGTACAAACAGGAAGCCATTTCCGAAGAGACCATCAAGGTGGGTCATTTAAGTAATAATGCACTCATCAAGACGGAGCCAGAGTTTGTTTTTCTGCTTGACTGAGTATATGATTGCTGTTTACCTGAGACGCTGCTTGCTGAAAATGTGCCTGTCTTTCAGAAATGGGAAAATGCAGACTTCAACGGAAAGTTCAAATTGCCTATGAAAAATGAGTTCATCCCAACCAGCTTTGAGATCTACCCTCTTGAGAAGGACTCTCAATCAGTACCCACCTTAATCAAGGCAATAATCTTTGATTCTTAATACATTTTTCATGTCTTCCGATTGAAACATAAAACATTGTAACATAGTAGTACTGTTGTTGCCATAATGACAAGATTAGAGGATCTAAGCAATTACCTGTTTGTTTATTCCATTCTGTGATGGACAGATTACATCAGTGTTGTCTGTGCATATCTTATTCAGTACGCACCCACACTCTCAATGGGTTGTGGAGCTGTAGTGGGCTGCTTTTTTTCATAGACCTTTACAAATGATGATCTTAACTTGGTTTAGAAATATAGCCGTTATAACTGCCTGTATGTGGTGTTCATTTCTTCCAGGACACTGCCATGAGCAAGGTGTGGTTCAAGCAGGACGACAAGTTCTTCCTGCCCAAGGCATGCCTGAACTTTGAGTTCTTCAGGTTTGTAAATAGCCTTTTGTACTCCCCCCTACACCACATTTTATCCAGTAAATGAATCTTTTAATGGGCAGTACGTAACATCTTCAAATCTCTTCATATTTTGAGCTCTTATTATTAAAAAAACAATTACTCAGCCAAAAATATATTCCTATTAAATATCCAAAATAATCAGGCCACAAATAAGTGCACTGTCCAGACAACACAAGGTGGAGAAGCAACCCCTTCAGCTACCCAATACAAAATATTAGTATTCTTTAAACAAGCTCAATGAAGAATTACATTTGCATTAATTGTGGCTTAACTTGCGCAACACCAGCTGTAGAAGTATACGTTTATGACGAGACCAAATCAGGAATGATGGCGGCTCACCTCTTAAGAGACATCAACAATCTATTCTACTCCTACAATGAGAACATGTAGAGACTTACCTCTCTACCCCTTGATTCTATGCTGTGTTTAACCGCTGCCGTTTCCTCTACAGCCCGTTTGCATATGTGGACCCATTGCATTGTAACATGGCATTTTTATACCTGGAGCTCCTCAAGGACTCCCTCAACGAGTATGCATATGCAGCCGAGCTAGCTGGTTTGAACTATGACCTCCAAAATACCGTCTATGGGATGTATGTAAGTATTCAAATTGTCTACCATAATCTGTATCATCCTCAGACTGAACTGCTGTGGCTCAGCCAAGTCCAACTCGATTTTAAGCCACCTTTATAGCCTGATTGGATTTATCACAATAATATAATTGGGAAAGAAAATGATATAGTATCCAAAAGCTATTTTTATTGTTATTATTAAAGAAAATGACAATCGCAGACAAGAGATGAAAAACAACTGTCAACCGAGACCTGGTTCTTCTCAGTGCAGGTTCTGATCAGTCTGCATCTTCATTCTTCATTGATCCCCATTCCCCTTTCACCCATCTTCTACCAACAAGTTGCCTACTGAGGACACGTTTATTTCCTCGCATCCATAGGCACAACAAGTCGTCTCGTTTGGATGTACAGAGAGGAGGGTTGCACACCTGTATTTAACGCATAAGTCGAAGCAGTGTTCGACCAGTGACTTTGGATTTGTAATTTAAAGGTCGATCTGGAAAGAGTGGTAGCTTGAGGCTTCGGTGGAAGAGGTTTTGGCCAGCCTTGATGGAGAGAAAGCTGGTCGCAAGGCTGCATATACATACTCTTATTATCATTCTTCTTATACTTTCATTGTTTTGTTTGTTTTGTTAATAATCCCTCCTTTCCCCACATTTTATTTTCCCTCCTTCAGTCGCTACATATACACAGATCCCCTGCACTGCAACATGACCTTCTTGTTACTCAGGTTACTGAAGGATGATTTAAAAGAGTATACATATGCAGCCCGCCTGGCAGGGTTGGTGTATGGCGTAGCTTCAGGGATGAATGCCATCCTCGTAAGTAAGACGCTTTGAATTCTGTGAGGGGAAGTGGGGCGCCAGTGAATGATCCACTCTGAGGCTCTGACAGAGTGTGGAAGTGGCTTGGTGTTCCGCACTAGCTTTGATCATGTCGACTGCTGTGTGTCGTTTGTGTAAGATGAGATAATTACTGGGACCTGTGTTTTCTGCAAACACCACCTTATGTGGGACTGTAGATTAAGATAGTCCTCTGGAAATGGCATGGGCTCTTCAATTGTTATTTACTATAGATCAATGTTTTATATCCCTGGCAACTGAAGTATTTCTTTTATTTAGACTAAATGTTAGGCCCTATTGGCAATACAAATGATAAATATTAAACTGCAGACTTTAACTGTCCTATGAACTCTGGCGAGTTCAGTCAGCAGAACAAATGGCTGATATTACAGATTCACTTTCAAAATTCTTTCAGGGTAATATGCTCTGACAGCGAACATGTAGCAGAAAGGAGAAATATTAGATGACACTATCTTACCTACTCTGCAAATGTATTTTTATTTGAATTTGTTTGCCCGCCATCCCCTCTCCCGTTTCTATTGTTATTGTCGTACATGCGGTAGATGAATGGGTCTCTTTTGCCAGACGCAAAGGATAGAGCCAAAGGATGCCGATTCTCTTCCACACTTAGTCACATTTCTGCTGACACATGTGCAGAAAAGGGAAATGGAGGTGAAGATATCCGGGAGTAACTTGTTCAATCCAGAACCTCTCGTCTCCCCCTGTTGTTTTCCACACTTTTTGTCTTTGACACGGGGATTTGATGTTGCATAGCAAAGTAACAACCTACCTATCAATAACAATGATTTGCGGTGGTGGCGTTTTGTTCTTACCTCAAACTAACACTCTGCTGTACCCTTTGTCATATGACCTAGTAACCTGCATTGATTAGGTACCCCTCACTGTAAGTTTGAGATTAGGATTGTGCGGTGTCCCTATGCACGGTTATGTAACACACTGTCGGTGCATTTGTGTGATGGAGTGTGCGTGTAGCTGATTTGAGTCAGCACTATTGGTGTAGCTGCCTGGCCTTTTTTTCCCCACCAAGGTTAATGATGTTAGGAGAGATTACTCTGAACAGGGGCTCAGCAACGTTGAGGCGAGGAATGGGGCGTGTCTGAGAGCGTTACTATATAGGTGCAGGTTTTTTGCTGAATCATAATGGGCCATAAGGTGCAGATTACGTTGCCAAGTGGAGGCTCTGAATAACCTTGACAATTTTCATTTGTTAAATACTCATTTGCAGAGGAAAGCCTCCTCACGAACCACTTAGGCCTGTGCGGTCATCCAAAGTAAAATACAGCTTGCACTATAAGCATTTTGTAATATATATGTTGAGGGGCAAGGGGGAAGTCATTGTAAAGTGGGGAGTGATTGGATTTTCTTATCATGTCATGTGGTCAGACAGTGGATTATAGTAGTCATCCACACATTACAAATAAATCCTTCAAAGCCTCGAATAAATCATTAAAACTGCAGTACGCTCTGTCGGACAGTGTTTCACCCAATTTATGCTCAGTTTGTTCTTTCTGTTTGTTGGAAATGTATCACGTGTCTTCTATCTGCCGCAGCTGTCCGTGAAAGGTTACAGTGACAAACAGCACATCCTGCTGAAGAAGATCATTGAGAAAATGGCCACCTTTGAGATAGACGAGCGGCGCTTTGACATCATCAAGGAAGCGGTAAGCCCCGACTCCTGCGCCTCCGTCATGAGGCGATGTTGAGTCACAGTCTTCTTGAAAACTACTTGCATCAATTCACTGAACACATGGCTTTAACACGTAGTTACCCGTAATCTTTATTTTGCCTCGGAATAGCATTGGTAGATTTACTCTAGTAGCTGTGTTAAACCACTACGATGTCCACAATGTCGATCTGACCTGTTCATCTTTATCTCCCTGCAGTACATGAGGTCTCTCAATAACTTCAGGGCTGAGCAGCCTCACCAGCACGCCATGTACTACCTCCGTCTACTGATGACCGAGGTCGCTTGGACCAAAGATGAGCTCAGAGAGGCTCTGGATGGTGAGCCGCTGATCTCCTTCTTTCTTTCTTTCTTTCTTTCTTTCTTTCTCTTGTTCGCTCTAAAAGTTGTAACCCTCACACTTATTAGTCAGACTTGGAGTAAATGCACTTTGTGGGGGTGGAATTGAACGTAGGAAGTTTGGCGTGAATAGCTTGTACATATATTTAAAAAAAAAAAAGTTTTTGATAATGAGAAATAGGTGTGAGTTCCAAGGATACAATCTCAGGCAGGGGATCGTCAACATTTTTCAGGTCAAGGACCCCCAAACGGATGGAGAGATGGAGCAGGGACAGCTAATACATAACATTTAGTTTTATATTAAACTGGGCCTCGGGCCATGTATCATCATAGCTACCCTGTTATCGTGCATTCAATACTAAGCTATTCAATTAATGTTTCATGTATATTCATCTTTGGTTGGAAAATAAAAAAAGTTATAATCCGCCAAAAATGTGTAGGGTGTTTGGCGTTCAGTTCAGGCCAGTCTCTCAGCTCTGTCCTCGGTCCTCATCCTTTAATCCTCATTTGAATGCCGACACTGTTCTCCAGCAGATGCCTCCCGAGCGGCAGTGTTTCCTCTTCACAGCGCCGGTCTGCAGGCTGAAGGGGAGATTGTTGAGGTTTTACCACAGTGCGCACACAGTCCAGCCTTAGATTCTCAAGAGACTCGATTAACTTACAGGTTCAAGTCCTGGCCACCAGGGCCTCCGATTGCAACAGCTCCTTCCTTATCAGGGACCTTGTCACCTCCCCTGTCTGGGAACTTTTGAGAGGTGTTCCAGTATCTTGTTTCCTTGCGTGCGTGCTTGCCTGTGTGTGTGTGTGCGCGCGCTCCTTTGGCCAAACAATTATTTATCTAAATCATCTGGGTGGGTGTCCCTGTTGGAGATCATCCTTGAAAGTGGGTCAGGCATTGCATGAATTCAGATGCCTGCCCACAGTGAGATGGACTTCATTTTTGTGCATGTGTACCCGAATGTTTTGGGTGTGTGTAACCTATGAATACGTTTGTCCATGATTTTTTTTTTTACTGATTGCATTTTCATAAACCTAAAAATGGCCCTTTGATTGATTGCTGTTGTCTGTGATTTGTATTTCAGATGTAACTCTCCCACGCCTCAAGGCCTTCATACCTCAGCTATTGTCGCGGTTACATATTGAAACCCTTTTCCATGGCAACATCACTAAAGAGGTTTGTGTGGGGTCAGTTTTCTTTAGTGGCAGCTGAGGAAATGTTCGTTTTTCCACCTCCTTGCTCCGCTAGATTTCGGAATAAGAAAAATAGTGCTTCTTTCCTTTACCCACAAGGCCATCGGGTGTGTAACTTACATGTGAACCTAGACCTTAACTTAATAAAGATGCTGTGGAATGGCCTCAGAGAGGTGTTCAACAAAAGTAGTGAATGTTTCAATAGTGAGCTGTGTTGATTATGGAAATGTTAGTAGTATATTGTATGTAGAAAACATAATGACACTGTGGGCCTACTAAAACGGAGTTATTTTTAACTTGCATGTAAAATCAGCTTCCCCCTTATTTATTGTAAAGTCTTAGCCAATAATACATCACTATTCCTGCAAATAAAATGGGCTATAGGCATAGAAAGTTACAAATGGGAATATTCTCATCTTCCGGAATATTTACGTGTAGATTGAGAGGGAGATGTGAATACTCATGTGTACCATCCCCAATGCTCTGTTAAAAGGCGGTTGGGTAATGCCAGAGCAATTCTGGGGAATGTACATGATCTATCAAAAACAGGCATCAAGTGTACATAATGGAAAGATTTACAATGTCAGCAGTTAGTTGAACCATTTCACTCAAATGGTATGCAATGTTGCTTTTGGAGAATTTTAACTCTGGCTCAAGTTTTGAGTCGACTAAACTCTTATTTCCTGTCCCCATCTGTGATCTCTCTCTAGTCTGCTCTTGGCATGATGCAAATGCTTGAGGACAAGCTCATCGAGTACGCTCACACTAAGCCCCTCCTTCCGAGCCAACTGATTCGCTACAGAGAGGTGCAGGTTCCAGACGGTAGGTCCTGTGCTCCTCCAAGCCACACACACACACCCACACCGGTGATACTATTATTCGTCACCTGCCAGTCATGGCCAGTTACCATGGCTACCTTGCAGAAGGCATCTTGCCCGGTGCTCCTGCCCTCGTCATCGTCGATGCTGTCATGCGCTTATAAAGACTCGATGAAATTCAGTGTTCACCCCAGAGGAACATGAATTAAAGTCATTTGGCCAAATACGTAGGCTCCCTCCCCTCATCAGCTCAATGATGACTACAGACGCACACAGCAAAGCACCTGTGCTTGCTATCTGATTACATTAGGGGAAATTTGAAGAGGAAAACCAGAGCAGTGCTGGGCCACCTGGAGACATCCTGTGTTTCACCGAGGGATTTTCCAGGCCTGGCTCCAGGCTGCCACTCAGACACAGAGCAGGAGTACAAGGGAAGGACAGAAAGGATGTAAACGCAAAACTTGGCTCGTGAAATGACCGACAGGAAACCCATTATGACTCTCAGAGCAGAATGTGTATATACATGCACGCACGCACGCACGCACACACACACGCACGCACACACAGCGGGTAAAATAAGTATTGAGCGCGCCTCTGTTTTTCTCCGTTGATATACTTCTGAAGGTGCTAATGACACGAAATTTTCACCAGATGTCGGTCACAACCCATGTGATCCACACATGCAAGAAATCAAATAAGTTCAGAAATGAAGTCATGTGCAATAAGGTTGAATAACACAGGGAAAGAGTATTGAACACATGAAGAAAGGGAGGTGCTAAAAGGCAGGGAAATGCAGGAAACCGACATTACCCCGTCATTACCAAGGTGTCGCACAAGAAACATCTGATGATGGGTGAAGGCAAAGAGCTCGCTCAAGACCATCGCAACCTCATAGTTGCAAAAAAAAATACTGACGGCATTGGTTGCAGAAGGATTTCTCAACTTCTGAATATTCCAATGAACCTTTTTGGGGCCAAAATGCAGAAATGGAAAGAACACCCTTTCAATATTAACCAACCACGGCCAGGTGCTCCTCACAAGATTTCTGACATCTGAGTGAAATACTTTATCAGAAGAGTTGTCAAAGAGCTGAGGACCACTTGTGGAGAGCTACAGAAGGACCTGGAATTAGCAGGTCCAACTGTTTCAAAGAAAATAACAGCAATGCACTCAACCGTCATAGCCCGAATGCACGTTGGCCACGCAAGTGTCAATTGCAGAAGGAATAGCGCCTTAAACCTCATTTAAAGTTTGCTCCACAACATTTTGCCAAGCGTGTGAAACGCTGGAAGAATGTAGTCTGGTCAGATGAGACCAACATTTTACTCTTTGGATGCCATAATACACATCATGTTTGGAGGTCAAACGGCACTGCTCATCACCCCCAAAACACCATGTCAACAGTGAAGTTTGGAGTTGGGGACATTGTGGCATGGTGGTGCTGCCATCTGTCAGGCGATGAAACGAGGGGGGACATTTCAGCTAGACAATGATCCCAGCACGCAGTGGAGGAAACTCTCAATTGGTTTCAGAGAAAGAAAATAAAGCTGCTAGAATGGCCCAGCCAATCACAAAAACTACAGATCAGAGTTAATAGAAGAGGCCCCCCCCCCAAACCTTCAAGATTTGAAGGCGGTGGTGTGGACGAAGGGGCCAAAATCAAACCTGAGCAATGCAACCTGTTTCATATTATTATAAAGACTGTTGTACAAAGTATTACATACAATCCAGTGAGCGTGTTCAATACTTTTTTTCTGTGTCATTCCACTTTAGTACACATAACTCAATTTCTGAACTTATTTGATTTGATTTCGTTGCATGCGTGGATTACGTGGGCCGCTGCCGACATCTGGTGAGCATTTCATGTCGATGGCACGTTTAGAAGTGTATTTACCGAGAGAAATGGAGATGCGTCCAATATTTATTTTACCCGCCGCGTGCAGGCACGCGTGTGTGTGGTCATTAACAAAATTAATCTCTTCACTATGCACTATGTGCTCCAAATTTAATGGGAAAAATACATTAAAAACCTTTCGCGGACAGCTGTCACTCTTCATTCCACTGGCACTGGATGTTTTCTATTACTTTAGCAAAGGGCAATACATTCCACAAAATACATATTTAAAAGGGCAGAAACTGATTGATTGGGCACTTGGAGCGGTGTGTGACAGCCTAATGCTTAACATTAATGTGCTGTGACCAAACAACGTTCACATTGACTCATGAGCTCACTCTACACCCGTGCGTTGATTAATCAAAGCTTGCTCGTATTCGCCCCCCCCCTTTTTTTTTCACGCAAAGCAAAACTTTTGACATGTTAAGAAGAATGGGATTAGCCGTTGTTGAGGACTGAGCGCGCAGCAATCCCTGAGTGCTCGGTCAGCAGGTGCATAAACGCACCTGCGTTGCACAGTCCTGACTGCTGGTCCATTCAAAGTGAGCTCGATCACACCGACTGAAGGTGAACGAAACCCCGGAGCCCGGTTCTGCCCGCGGACGAAAGGACGGCTCCTCCGAAAGCATATTCCGAGCGCAGACGAAAGGCTACGGGAGACCAGTTTGGAGCCACTCAGCAAAAAAAAAAAAAAAAAAAAAGCACAATGTTGGTATTCAGCAGAATGTCTCCGCCTCAGCCGGAGTGTCACCACTGTCCTCCGTGAGAACTTTTTCACCTTTTTTACTGAGTTATATTCGATCAGTGCAGAGTGTCCCGGGCTGGCCTGCGTATCTAGAAACGGAAACAGCTCACTCGGTTTTGCGAGTTGCTTCCCTCGGGCTTTATTATGCCGTTGACACCCCCGATTATGCGTACAGGAATGGCGTAGAACTATTCTTTTCCATGTTTCCCTCAGTTCATTGTATATTTTGCTTTAATGAAAAGGTTCCGACTCATATTTCGGCAAGCCCCATTTAACGAAAGCTTTTACAGGCTCTATAATCTTAATTAAATCTGAACACACACAGCAGAAATAAATGAAATTGCTTACGCTATCTTATTCTGTCTTCTATAACCTGTTTTATCATCTTTTTTATGTTAAAAGCTGGCGCTGTTCAACAAGCGTTAGGAGGCAAAGGGTGTTTTAGCGAAAAAAGTGTTCCTTGCTTGTGTATGAGACACGTTTCATTTCGACACAACCGTCCAACGACATGCTTCTTTCGTTCAATATAACTAACAACGGGAGGTTTGTTTTTGAGGGCTGCGTACGATTTGCAATACGGATCAAAACAACCAATGTCCTCCTGTTCCTCTCAGGTGGCTGGTACGTTTATCAGCAGAGGAACGAGGTGCACAACAACTGTGGCATTGAGATCTACTACCAGACGGACATGCAGACCACCCACGACAACATGCTGCTGGAGCTCTTCTGCCAGATCATCTCCGAGCCGTGCTTCAACACACTGAGAACCAAAGAACAGCTGGGTAAGACTAAAACCTCCTGCCCACGTCAAATCTGTGGTATTTCCAACCACGTTTTTGGTATCCAAATGGGAACTTTAAAAAAGCGGACACCCGTTTTACCACTAATTCAGGAACCTGGGCATATTTTATTTTTTTTAAATGCTGCCCGTTCGATCTGCATTTACTATTTACATACAGCTTCGTGAAACAAAGGCTGTCAAGGTGAAGTTTCTATGGTGCCGTCTGCCGAGCTTTTGGTATCAAGTTGCCCAGAGCCACATTTCTTTGGAAACAGTTCTTGAGTAAGAGTGTCAGACTTGAAATGATTTTTAAGACAAATACATAGACATCGATGAGGAATGTAACAAACCTACTGAAATCCTTCTTTTGAAAGGGTTTGATCTAAACACTTGCTCAGAAGCTCATTTACATTTGGGTGATGAAAAATAGTTTTGAGCAAAATGGCCTTTCAGCAGTTTTTTTCCCATGCACGAGCAAAACTGTCTTCCCGCAGAGCTCCTCCATATTTTCTCCTTTCCCAATCCCCCGCAGGCTACATTGTGTTCAGCGGGCCCAGGCGGGCGAACGGAGTCCAGGGGCTGCGCTTCATCATCCAGTCCGAGAAGGCGCCCCACTACCTGGAGAGCCGCGTGGAGGCTTTCCTCTGCAGCATGGAGAAGGCCGTGGAGGAGATGGGCGACGAGGCCTTCCAGAAGCACATCCAGGCCCTGGCCATCCGCCGCCTGGACAAGCCGAAGAAGCTGTCCGCCGAGTGCGCCAAGTACTGGGGAGAGATCATCTCTCAGCAGTATCATTTCGACAGAGGTGAGGCTTTTCGAAAGCTCTTCGCGTCACCGACAAAGGTTCCAGGCCAACGGCCAGCTGTCACCAAGAGGTTGTGATGCAAACCATAGTCGAGTAGAAGTTGTCGAGTTATCGGCGCTGCGGTCAGTCTCTAAGGTGATCCGAGTGTTGCTTTAGAGCCGTTCGGCCGCGGCGCTCTCCAGAGTGCCCTAATGGATTGTAATGGGCCTGAATCCCTGGTAATCTGCCTAAAGCCCCGAGGGATGGCAACGCCGAAAGGGCTGCCAAGGGAGCGCTGGTGATTACCGATACCAGCCGCGGTGGTGGACGAGGGGAGGGAGGGAGGAGAGCTGACGCGCAAACCCCAAGGACACCGAAAAAACGCACAGCATCCGCCATCAGTATGATGGAGCAGCTGTGGGCTTAAGGTTTCACTTGGCTTAATTCAGTAGACCTTTTTTTTTATATATATATACAGGGGGGACAAAATATGTTCGATGTACACTCTTCGTAGTGAACGTGTTGACCAGGAGAACAGCAGAAACAGAAAGAATTGAATATCAACAAAAGACACATATAGATTGCTTCCACCAGCGACTGCCACTGAATATGTAATTGCCAGCGTTTCACATTCGCAGCATTGATGGCGTTGACCTCAAATAAGGTTCGCCCCACTTTCACCGTGATCGATGGCTTGTCTTTAAATAATAAGTACAGTATGTTGAACATGTAGCTGATGAGCGTCGAGGTCACGGGCAGCGCGCCGATGTGCCGATAACTGACGATGCCCACACTTCTGCTCTCCCTGTTGTGTTGCAGATAACATTGAAGTGGCCTATCTGAAGACGTTGACGAAAGAAAACGTAGTCCAGTTCTACAAGGTAAGTAGTGCAACCTTACGTCGCGTGATGCCCGACGTGTCCCTGTCCTCTACTTGTCCTCCCGCCCGGTCCCGCCCGTTGTTGCCCGTTAAAAGGAGTTTAGAAAGTGCTGTTTCAATGTTTTTTTAAATTTAATGAAGAATATACGTATATGATCATCGGAGGGGGGAATTCAGACTCTTCCGAGACTGCTAGTTTAACCTCTTAAATCAGGAGACATTCATTCTCACGTGCAATGATCCGACATGGAAACCCATCAACAACACACCAGTCTTAGGGTTGAAGAATTCTTCTCTTATTGAGTGTGGAAGTAGCAGCGTCATTTTTTTTTTATAGCCAACAAAGACGAAACGCCTCCCTCGGCGCAGATGCTCCCCGGACTGCCACAGTTTTATCCGAGCGGCCTCGAGTTACGACGCCCATTCGACGGTGCTCTGTGGCAGTGGTTAATGCTGTATTGACAGCAGAGGTGTCCTTAGGAGGCGGCCATATAAATTACAACAAGAAGCCCGCGTTTAATGACATGGACGGATCATGAAATACATTCGATCCATCATCTTTTAATCTACCTTTCAACTGTCTAATGAGAAATTCAACCGCATAGTCCACTGCCGGCACTTGTTTTTCTCCGTAACGTCCCGTTGGAGCGTTCTCCTAGGACTCTTGATGGATAAAGAGGGCGAGGAAGTGGCTGAAATATACCCATAATGCCGTCAATTTGGTTTCTTTTTGGGCAAAGGTAAACTGATGGATGATACTGCTAAAGGAAAGGCTCCCGATGTTATGTAGACTCATTCTTTACCTTCCTACTATAGATAACCGGCGTCCATAATATCCATACAGCTGTTTGTCATATTTCTATTAGGAACAGTATCGACTCTAAATGTATTAGTGTGTGTGTGTGTGTGTTCGATGTGGTACCGGACCCGCTCTGCCCGCCTCCTGCTTCTATTCTTAGCTGTGGAGGTGACACTGACACAGGGCGCTCACAGCGCATCAGCCGCCGTAATGACAGCGAGTCCCCCCCCCCAGGGGGGTGGGGGGGACAAAGGGCCAGAGACACACGGCCGCCGAACCAATTGGCACTATCTCCGCCGAGCAGAAGCCACGGGCGCGGAATAGACCTCATGCATTTCTAATGTCATATCGGCCGCAATCGCTTCAACCCCACCCCACCCCTGAGTTCGGGCCCACCGGAGCCGACGCCTTCTGACTGCAGACGAGCCAAATCTTCCCTCTAATATGATCCCACATGCAGAGACGGTGGCGAAGGCACCGCCGTCTAGCTAGATCTCAAGTCAGACTCAAGTCATGTCACCCAAAAATTCATCAAATAGTCAATCGTGCGTCGTTGAAAGATTCATCTACTCGTCATAGTAGGTTGTCTAGAAGAAAAAAAAGAAAAAAAAAACGTCTCGGTATAGTATGTCAGCCATCATTTCAACGAATACATCATAGTAGAGTGTGCCGTCCAAAATGTAAACGATAACGTTACGGCTGGATCGGTGTAGGTCACTTTTCCTAAATGATGTGTGCCAGGTTTTGGTATCAGGGAAATGAGCCATGGTGCCTCCTGTCCTCACCGTCTCTCTGCGTCTCTGCAGGACCGACTGGCCGTGGAAGCCCCGAAGAGACACAAGGTGTCCGTGCACGTCCTGTCCCGGGAGCTGGACTCCTGTGAGTATCCGCGCCCCCGCGACCCTCGCGCTGGCTTCCCGTCGTTGGTGTCGGCGGTGTGTTTACACCTCTGTGTGCGTGCGTGTGTGTGTCTCCCGACAGGTCCCGTAGTGGGAGAGTTTCCTGCTCAGAATGACGTCAACCTGGCGCCCGCTCCTTCCCTGCCACAGGTAAGCGCACGTTCTGTGTCTGTGCTCCGCGAGGCTTTCACAACTAGTCTGTGACATCACCCAGACTTCATTTATTGGGCACTTTTTAAAACATTTTACACGCCCCAGACCAGGCTTTGTGTGGACAGATGGTGGTGATGGTGGTTGTGTGTTGTAACCCAGATGTTTTCATACCGTCCGTTGTCATCAAGAAAGTATGAAATAAAATCAAAAAATCAGTGTAGCCACCCTGTTGTTCTGACTGCCGTGTTCCTGCATGACCACAAACGCAGTGTTTATTTTGACTCTGGCAGCGGGACAATGCATGAGACACTAACTGCTTGTGAATCTGCAGCTGGAGGTAGTCGTGAACATCTGTGCCGTTCCCGCCAGTTTGAGTCACGGTAGATGAGAAAAATAATGCCCAGCTGTTGAAAACAAGGTTTCCCATTGTTTTTTTTAGTTTTTTTTTTTAGAATGGAATAATTGTATTTCAGATGAAAGCACAGATTTATGTCCTCGGTGTTGAAATGCACCTCTTGTTGCTTTGTTTACATCTGCCAGAGTTTTTTGAGCCATAAAGTCGAAAACTGTAAAAAAGCAGCGGGCGTCTTTGATTGAAAACTCTGCGGCTGTGTTTTACTGTGACATTTTTAAAACCTGACAGTTGTCCAAATTCAGTCGCAACTCGACGTCGCTGACACGCGAGATCCGTGAGTGAAAAAGGAACGAGCACAGATGAGAGAACATTCTCTCGCAGCCGCTGCATACGAGAGCGAACTGACATTGGCAAACTAATATTTCTTAGACGACCTAGAAATGACTTAGTGTATTATGTAGTGACCATGGAAACGGTGTGCACGCCGGTCTGACCTGCTACGTGTCTTTTTTCTATTTCCCCCCCCCACAGCCCTCACTGGTCCAGGACATGACGGAGTTCAAGAGGAGCCTGCCTCTGTTCCCACTGGTCAAACCTCACATCAACTTCATGGCTGCTAAACTGTGAGCGCGGGTGGACACGCCACAACCCCTACACCCCACCCCACCCCACCCCACCCCACCCAGCCCTTCCCATCAGGAAGAACGTTAAACAGATTGAGCCTGCATGTGAGTTTGCGCGCGTGCGCGTGTGTGCGCAATTTATGGCCGGGTGCACGTGAATGCATGTGTGTAGCAGTGTGGCAGGCTAGAACCACTACAAGAGATGCTGGGGAAAACAAATGCGTGTATTGGAATCACATAGTTAGCCGCGGCCGTCGGCATCGCTGCCCGTATCACGTTTAAGCCTCTGAAAGGAGGGGCATCACTAAAGTGTATCGGTTGTTGTAGTGGCAATAGACGAGGAGCCAGATCCCCCACCCCATTGGTTGTTTAGTTTTTTTAAAGAAAAGTGTGCTACAGTATCTTTTCATTAGAAGTTTTATTTGAATTATTTAGAAGTGAGCTGCTATGAGAGAAGATGGCAGGTTTCCTGTGATGAACTGGTTGTGGGCGTTAGTCGGTGGCTCTATGAAGGTCTTCTCTTCTCATTTGCTGGATTGATGGGTCGGCCGCGTAACTCTCCTGATAATGTTAACGCTAAACGGTACGTTTTACTCAAGTGACTGGGTCGCTGAAGAATGTCTGCCCTGCGATCCGGGTTTTAATCCTCCCAAGTGCGTGGCCGGTTTGGATTTTATTTTGATGTTTTTATTCGGACACTGGTAAAATGTTGGGAGCCTTTAAAGGAGCTGTTTTAAATCGCTAATCACGCAGGGGCATGCCTGTGAGAGAAGGTTTCTTTTTTTTATTGCATTTTACGGTAGGATGTTATTCGGACATCTCAGGTGTACCTCCATGCTGACCCCTCCCCCCCTCCCTTCCTCCCCCCACTAGATTTTATTAGTAAATGTTTAAAAAAATAAAAAAATTTAAATGGTTCCCCTCCCCCATTGATTTTTTTACTCGGAGTAAAAAGGATTCCTCCCCCCATATATGTTGTTCCCTGTCTTTCCCCGGTAGACATGCAAGTCTTTGCAGCTTGTGCCTTTCCAGGGAGGCATCAGCTACTTTGTACCTGGCTGCACTGAACAGCTCCTCATCCCCTCCCTCCCTCCCTCCCTCATCCCATTCCCCTCCTCATCACCCATCTCCCCCTCCACCCGTCTCCCCCTCTCCTTACCTCTCAGAGCAATAAACCTCAGCCACACTGACCTGTCCGTCCTGAGTGGTCAGCGGTGTGTGGATAGCGATGTCAGTGTCATGTAAGCGTGACCTGCTCTCAGGTGCTAACTCCGCCCCCCCCTCCCCTTCCCCATCCTCTCCTTTACCTGCTCTCAGGTCTTGTTTAACGGCTGATTTTAAAATGTTTCGAGGGTTGTGCGCCTATTTGATTGTGCTGTACTCAAAAAGCTTCTTCAACGTTTTCCAGCATTTTACTATGTCAAATCGAAACACTTTTTTTCCCTTCTCGTTAACCAATGAGAGCCCCTGTCCTCGCCACCGTGTTAACATCCACTCGTCCAAACCCAAAGACCAGCCGCCGCATGCCTCAGGTCATCGAAGCAGTCCCACAGCCGCAGTCATGCAAGTGTTTAGAAGAAACTAGCAACATTACATATCAGGCTTGGATGGGCCATGCACTATTCACCTTGTGAAGTACCTAGTGATTGGTTTACATTTAGAAAACCTTTATTATTCTTATTATTATTGTTTTTTTTTTATTTCTGGGCATCTTTGGCAACAGAGGACTGTGGCTGGCTGGGGGTCTAATGGTCGATGACACGGGAGAGCTGATGTTTTGTTGTATCTTGCGTGTTTCTAATTAAATAAAAACAATTAAATGCAGGCCGGTGTGTGTGTGTGTTTTCACTACAGTCACAATTCAGCTTTTGGAAAAATACATTTATTCACAGAACCAATACCATTTAACTCTATAGAGTCGGAAGCAACATCTGTACAACACAGTTCACACTTGTTTTGGCAGAGTGGACGCTTTACAGTGAATGTGTTGGGGAGGCTGCGGGTTTCAGGGGGGTGGTCTGTAAAGCAGGCACGGTTTACATGTGCAGGGTTGAGTCAAAGTCACATACTCGCGGCTCCCATATGTCCAGTAGCAGAAAGCCGCAAAAAAACTAATCTGCTCTTTTTCTTTTTAGCACATTAAGAGAAATGACAGTCACATTTGGCTCCAAAACATTTGAACAAATCTATTGCGCATCGTGTAGTGCGACATCAAAGACTCGTCTCACTCCAGGTAACAAAAAGCCCCATTTTCATTTCTCGCCCCACTGCAGATCCAATACTTTGTCTTGTTTTAGCAACCTTAATATAGCGCTTAAATATTACTATTAAAGTCGATATACTAAGACAACCCTTTTTTTTAATAGTCAAAATCACTGTAGTGTCATAGTGAAAGCAGGAATCAAATCCACTAACTATGCAAAGCATGGCTGCGTACCACTAAACAAAAATATGGCTTTTTGTTTGGGTGAACTGAGCCTGTAAATTCCACAGGAGCCCGTCTAAAGTGTCAACTGCTACAATAATAGTTTAAAAATCATCCCTCCAAATGTCTGAACTGAGCTACAGTTCACACCCAGGCAACAACAGTCCGATATTCTCATGATCAAGAGAGGAGGGGGGGGGGGGGACAAGGATTTAGCTAGAATAAAACTCAGATAGAAAAAGTTCAAGACAAACGTTTTACATCTCAAAAGTGCTGCAATAAATGTCCCATGTGGAAAAAAAAAAGCTTTTCAGTCCTGGCGCCCTGTCTAGGCTCTGAAAGGACGAGAGCATCCACACAGCTGGTAGAGACAGTCTCGTGGCAACAGGCTGCAGGACGTGCAAAGATGGCCGATGCACCACAGAGAAGGATTTGATGAAATAGGGGGGGGGGGTTTGATGGGGGGGGGGGGGGGGGGGTAGCCGCTGACACTGGCGAGGTATGTGAAAGAAAAAGAAAAAAATTAAATAAATCACAAAGTCTAGAACCAACACGTCTACTTTAACTTCTGATCTGTGGTCAGCGGTTCGATGCAGTAGATGTTTGTTGGTGACCGTGGTTAATGTACTGCACGGCGAAGCACCACTGAACACATTGGATAGTTTTATAATTAATACATTCCATAAACTATACATATTCCCCCTTCAACAGAAGCCCTCCGACGTTGGCGAGGGGACTCTTCAAACTTGCAAAATAAACATTATAAAACAATCATTAATATTATAAAACTTTGTAATTACACATGCTTTCCGCACTTTTCTTCCTTTAAAATACAGTTAAGTTTACAATAGTTATTGTTAGTTGTGTGACCCATCTGCCCCGGTGGTCGGGATCCTTTACATTGAATGTCAGCTCCAGAGAGAGAGAGAGAGAGAGGGGCGGGATGGGGGGCGCCAATGATTCCAAGTCTGTTTCACCGGCACTTCCTGCGAAATCAGGATCTGACTGATAACATGGTAGCTTCCTGCTTCACCCCCTAACCCCTTCAGCAGATGGGGTGGGTGTGTGGGTGTGTGCATGTGTGTGTGTGTGTGTGAGAGTGTGTGTGTGTGTGTGTGTGTGTGTGTGTGTGTGTGTGTGTGTGTGTGTGTGTGTGAGCGTGTGCGTGAGCGCGTGCGTGGGCTCACTCCCTCCGGGCGTCCCTCAGGCCTCCTCCTGCTGCTGCTGCTCGGGAAAGTCGAGGATCTTGCGGTGAGCTTGCCTCAGGTACTGCTGCTGCTTGAAGTAGACCTTAAAGGCTCCCTTGATGGCCACGAAGGCGATGCCCCCCTGTAGGAGGAGAACGACGCGGTCAGCTTATCCTGCACATGTGACACACACACACACAAGTATACCGTGCGGCTGCGGCAGGCAGGCAGGCAGGAAGACGAACTTCCATGTACCGCGAGTGGGCCGCTATGACGAATGATGCGGTTTGACACTCTGCCCTTTGACTTACAGGGAATCCCTCTCACGGTTTGGCGTCCGGCTACGAGCAGAGAATTTTCTCAAGCATTTCTAATACTAATAATAATAGTTGTTGTGTGGGGTCAGAATAAAGAGCATTTTTTTGCTATGCATGTTTCAAATGTTTTAAAATGAAACGACTATATGCTTTACCAAGGCCTTTTTTGGCAAATTTTGGACCACATGCTATACTATGACTTTTTTCCACTTTATTTCACCTCTACGATATTTTTCGCCCTGCTGACATAACTGCGCATTTTCCAAGTATTTTTATTTTATTTTTACTTTTTTGACATTCTTTTACTACATACTGTATGTTTTGTCAAGTTTTGGATGACATGCCATACTATGACGTTTTTCCACTTTTTTCACCTCCACCATATTTTTTCGCATTGCAGACCAAGCTATGCCTGTTTCAAGTGTTTATAATTATTTTTTTTTTACTTTTGGAACTTGGACTTACTTTTTTCAAAAAAAATTTCACCTCTACCTTATTTTTCGTATTTGCCCACGTTGCTATGCATGTTTCAAATGTTTTAAATAGTTTTGACTTTTTAGATATTTAAGAAGACATACTATACCAAGATGTTTTTTGTGAAGTTTTGGACAATATGCTATACTATGACGTTTTAACTTCTATTTCACCTCTTTTTTTTCCCTCATAGTCGACATTGCTATGCATGTGGCTAATGTTTTTAAAATTTTAGATTTTTTTTGACTTTTTGGACGACATACTATACTATGACATTTTTTTGTCAAGTTTCAATATACAATTTATCAATATACCATGACGTTGGTCACCTTTTCACTATTCTTTCACCTCCACCATATATTAGCATGTTTCTGACGTAGCTATGGATGTTTTGTTGTTTCTTTTTTTCAAATTTTGAATGAGTTTTCACCCCATTCATATATATGAAACCTTCCATTTGATTTCATGAATCTTTTGACGTTTTTAAGGTTTCTTGAAATTCGTGCACGACATTCTATACTATGACGTTTTACACTTTTTTTTCAATCTCTCTGAAGTTGAGCAACATTAAATGACAAAAAACATCATAGTATAGTATGTCCAAAAATGCATGAAAAAATATGTGATAGATTAGTATGTCGTCAAAAAAGGTGCTTAGTGACACGACTTCCGCATTCCAGCGCATGGGTACCAGTTAGGCACCCTGGCTATAGTACGGTTTGTCATCTAAAAATTTGAAAAAACTTAATAGTATAGTTTTTCGTCCAAAAAACGTCATCGCATAGCATATCATAACAAAGCTGTATAAAAAATGGTCAGGGTGTGCATGTGTGAACCAATGCGAGATGTCAGATTGGTTTGTAGCTCTTGCGTAATGTTTGTCATGTACCCACCAGGATGGTCCTCTGCAGGTTGGAGTTGACGCTGCTGAACATGAGCTTCCCCACGATGGTGGCGATAGTGGGGAAGACCAGGGCGCCGCACAGGATCCGTGTGGCCGACACGTGGTCTGCCAGGGGGCTGGCCTCAGCCGGGATCCGAGGAACTGGGCAGCCAATCCCTACAGAGACGCACAGAAATGTATTGCCATGTATTTCTCAATCAGTGTCTTTTATCCATCGCATTATATTCTGTACGACTGTGGCAAATTTTAATACTAATTTCAACCATGTGAATTTTGTAGTCATGATCTACTGAAACACAACCTCCACTTCTTGAAGTGCATCATTAATATTAGAATAAAGCCGCTACTTTAAAAATTTTGGAAACCAGTCTCGTTAATTTCACATTTTTAAAGAAACTTTTGCAGCTTTGGGATCGTAAACACTAGTGTAGAATGTGTCCTGACCTGGGAAGATGCTGTTGAGGATCTGAAGTTTGTTGGAATACTTCCTCCACAGACGCAGGACGTAGTCCTCCCAGCGGATCATCTTGCCGAGGATCAGCATGACGGGGATGGTGGGTAGGCCGATGAGCAGGAACAAAGGGTCAGCCCGCTCCATGACATCCAGGCCCTCCTTATGGCCCACCACCTGGAAAGCACAGTGCACAGTCTGTAAGCAAAACTACAGCCAAGAAGTGATACTGGTGGGATTTTACTTAAATATCAGAAAGAAAGGGGCAACAGGGGCGCATGTTCAGACATTTCTGACTCAAACACTATGCCTATGCACATGCATATTGTTTGCAGCTGTATAAAATACATGCATGAGTTGCAGAACTACTTCTGCGTGCACTACGAGTTGATAGGCCATAAAATAGGTACAGTCAACGTCCCAATGTCACACCTGCATGACAGTTACTGCTCCGTAGGTGACAGCAGTCCAGTAGATGGAGCCCACCATGATGCCAGCGGCCGCAAAGGGCCCGGCCTTAGAGATGAGCCGGTCGGCCAGGTCCAGCACGTACACCACTGGACCTGAAGGAGGAAGAAGCACAGGGGTAAGACATGAGGTGTACATGTGTGATGTTTATTTTCAAAGTTCCGTCGTCGTAGTACAATCACAGGGCTACAACTTCATATTATTTATTCATACGCTTCGTTTTTTTCTTCTAAAAGTCAGAAAATGGTTAGGATGTCATATTCAACATCTCTATAGATTAAAGGGTTATTAAAACAGTAGCTGGTTAATTTGTGCTGATGGATCACTACTGAAACGAGATTTGGAACGTTCAGCCGTTTCATTTCTGAGCTCAGATAATAAGTCAATGATAAGAAAACGTGTTCATCATTTGGTTATTAAAAATCTAATTAAGTGACAAGAGTCTGTCACGCAGATTATGAAAGGCGTACGTGACAGGTTAAATATGTTTTTGACTGTTAATGGCCAACACCCCAGCCACACATAGAAAACTCAGTTGTGACCACGAGATCAAATATTTCCAAGAACACGGATGATTTTCTATAGGCCAGCGTGCGTGTAAGGCACTGTGGGAAATGCACAGACAACCAGTCAATAAATGTTGAATGTCTGTACAGCAGGGGTCATGAGTCTCCTGCAGCTAAACTAGCAGTGTAGGAAGTAACCAAAACGTTTCCTCATGCCCCAACTGGCTCAATTGCCTCCATTACAATAATAATAAATTAACTGAATACACGAGGAAGCACACGCTAAATTTGATTTATGTGGTCAGGTGGTTTTCCAGAACAACAAGAAAAATGGCACGGATTCCTCTTTTGAGAAAAGACAAGACCTGAATGCTTCAGCACAGTTTGAAGCATGTCAAGTATGGATCAAACCTTGTGTTTTATTGACAGACAGGGAGGAGCCTCTCAGGCAGGTTCCACCTAGAGTCAAAAAAGCTGGTGTGAATTTCAACACGCCGGTAATCAGGATTAATCTCAGATCCAAACTTGCCTTGAGCAAGAGTTCAAAAACTACATTTATTTTAAGAGAAATCATTCTCTGCTGCATCCTCCTCTCTGGCATGCCACGCTGACTTGGGGGAAATCATGCGATATTTACAGGAGGACAACCTGATTTCCTCGCTCAGCCAGAGCCATCCACAGCCTATTAATAACCGGCCCAGGAGTCAGTGGGAGGAGGATGCTACCAGAGGAACCAGGCACAGAGGAACAGCAATGTGTCTGGGCATGTTGCAGTGGAGATTTCTGTGAAACTCTGTAGCTGCAAGATGAGACCCATGGCACAGGGCTGTCCGAGTTTTTTGTCTTCCACCCCTCGTGCCATTATCACTGTTGTCCTACACATGCAGACGTTCTGCCGAAACATTAGTTTGAGTTTATATATCTGGCAGGCTTTTCATCCTCACGTGACACATTATGATTATTATCTTACAAAGGATAACAATGGCTCTTAGTAGTAGTATTCAACAATTAAACCTTGATTTGGGACAAGGGCAAACTTCTCATGTTTGGCTGAAACAGCCGATTTTGTCAGCGACCGTCACGGAAAATGTTCTTCGCTGCACTTATCGATTATTCACCCGAGTTAAGTGATTTGGTTCAGAGTTCTGTCTCATGTTTCATATAAATATGTGAATAGTTATGTATGATAAAGACACATGGAAAATCTCTGTTTGGCTTTAAAGATAAAGTTTAGATTAATTGTTGCTTACAGTACTTACTTGTTTTCCCCGCTAAATAAGAGTAATGGCTTTGAAAATCCAAAAAACAAACCTGTTACTTACCAATATGCAAATTAAACACTATCACAAACGAGAGCTTAAGTGTTGAGTTGCTCTTAAACTTACGTAAATCAAATAAAGAGCAAGACAGGAGTACATATTTAGCAATAGCTCCTAGTAAGAATCGGTTTGAATAGAGAAACCTGTTTTAAATTAGTGATGTGTCAAACTTTACCCATACATCGGAACTAGGTTTGGGCTTCTGAGCAGCTGGTGCATCTGGATCCAAGTTCAAACATGGGTTTAGTTTGAGCTCTTTAAACATTTCCTCTTTCATTCATTTGATGGATTATTATGCGGAACAAATGTCTCACATATTCATAAACGTGGACCAAGAGTCTGCAGACTCTCTTGCACGTCTCTTGATAGGGGTGACATTTATAATGCCATATAATGCCAAAAAAAAGCGATTTTGACACGTCTTGCCGAGTTGAGTAATAAAGCTGTGAAGCGGCATTAAAACAGAGAAATTGTGAAAGCAGGACTTGGTTTATGAACAATTTCACCTCCTGGCCATGTCAGCCGTGGATCAGCCTACTCGTTTACGCCACAAGCCTAATGTACATCAGGTAAAAGAAAAGGAGCAAATTTCTCTTACATGAAGCTCTTCTCACTTTAAGGATCACTCGGCCACAGTTAGTGACTGCTGGGTGCTTCGATGTGGGAAGCCTTAATGCAGCAATAAGAAGTTACATTTTCATAAGCCCGCAAAGGAAAACCAAAACAGTGAGAGACGACTATAACATCTATAACTACTACTATTAGCCAACACATCAAGTGCAAAACAAAACAAAAAAACGGCAGCTTTCTTAAATAATTCTGAGGCTCCATGGTTATTTTGGGGTGGGGGGTTTGAACATAGGACAGACTTTATCAAGCTGTTTGTGCAGCCGGGCCACCGTCAGGCTGTTACCCATTAGTGCCTGCCACAAGTTGTGTACAATTCAGCCACTGTTGGCAGTACAACTGCTGAGCACATTCATTCTATGAAAGCAGGGGGTTTGAGGTGAAACATTTTAAGCAGATCATGCTTATGGACTCGTTCTCTTTCTCTCTCTCTCTCTCTCTCTTCCTGGGACAGTAGTGCAGTACTTGTTGAGGAAGGAACCTAAAGCAAGCCTACATAAACTGGCACTTTTAAAGCTACTTAACTCAGAACGGAAATATCACGCTTACATCTTAAGTAGTCATAAACACAGAGGCCCACTCTTGTCTGCTGCCAGCCCCCTTTGATGTCCCTTTTGAGGCACCTGTGTTTACCGGCCAGATTGATCGTGCTATGCTCCAGCGCACTGATGTGGCATATTTTGATGACAGCGTTGGAATCACTTTCTGCTTTCTCCCCTGCCTAAGCATTACGACACCACGGCCGGAGAGAACGGGGTCGCCCTTAATAGCCACTGGCAAAAAAGAGAGCCGAGCAATTCGTTTCAGCCACTGGCAGCGGCTTCAATAATTAAGTTAATTAAACAGGAGGGAGGGGGGAAAGTGAAGGAGAGAGGGGAAAAGTGCAGCTGCAGTTCTTCAGTGGTGGGCACGCGGGCTGGCACACTGTTCCTGTCGGCCTGTTAACTCTCTCTAGGTAGAGAGTCTGTAAAGATGGAGCAGCAAGGACACGCCGCCCTCAGATTTACATTGCATGATGGGCTGACACCGGCTCTGCAGCAGGTGCTGCTTGGGATATGGCTGCGGCTGCACACAGCTACTCTCCTCTTCTCTCTGCTCTCCTATGCTTTGAGGCAGAGGAAACCATCAAACCCTAGGTTGACAGAAAGGAGACATGTCGCTCCGGGTCTAATCTGATCTGGTGGCAGGCATGGCTTCCGTCCCGCGAGCAAAGCATGAGTAATGCCAGTCATGGAAGGAGAAATGAGCAACCACCGTGGCACCTTTTCACAGCTTTGCCACCCTCACCCAGATGGAAAGCTGTGATCACAGTAATGTCACCAAGCTGTAAAAAGGTTATTATGCTGAGGGCTGATTAAAGCTGCCGCATGGGACCAAATCGTGGGAAGTCAAAGGCTGTAAAATCACAGTATATTCCAAAAGGAAATGCATCCTTCTGATTTAAAATAAAGATTGTATTGCGACTGGCTGACTGAACAACACGCAAAAACATAAATACTGTATATGGCATTGCTTCTTCTGTATAACCATGAAAAAGAAAGCGCAGCTGGAATGAAACAGGGAACACTGCAGCAATGATGCAGCAAAACAGACAATCCTGTACTGCTGTTCACTTTGAAGCACATCAACGCCCAGTGTATACTGCAGCTTGAGACTAAACTCCTCCGAGGAAACAAATTCAACCTAAAATGTGGAAAGAGCTGTATTGATATGCATCGTTTCTGGACTTTATAATGTCAAAAACCTCAAACATTTACAGCAAACTAATGAAAATTGGACCCTAAAAAACAACCATGAAGAGGTTAAACTGATCCAGTGGCCCCTGTGACCAAACCATATACTTTGCAAATGCATTTTGACCTCTTGCATCACGCAGTGCCTAAGATGCAAAATGAGCAAATCAGACTGCAATATTTGCATGGAATGGTTGGATCACAACTTGAGGCACGTCCTGATTAATGTCTAGGGGTCACGGTGACTGGGCACAGGGCTGATGATGTGTGAATGTGATGTTTCAGTGGCAGGGAAACACCGGAGGACAGCTATGATTTCCTAGTTTCATCAGCAGAGGGGCGCCACTCATCTCCGCCCAGCTTTTGATGAGCTCCGTCAGTTCTTCCTGTAACCAAGTTAACTCCCACTCCTCTCTCGCAGACACGTCCAGCAGCGAAGCACAGCTCCCTCAACAGGTAAAGCCCTGTGCGTATACCAATACACTGCTCCGGTGGCGGCATTAAACATTTAAATGATCATACTACAGCTTGGTACTTCCATTTCCAAACACTGCGCTCTACTCTTTAACAGAAAATAGGACCAGTGGCACAAACTGCTGGCACATGTTGGAATACACTCGCCTAAACTGACAGGCAAAGTTACACATGACTAAAACAGGTAAGACGAGCCTCTGGATGCTTATAGAAAGGCCTTAAAAAATGATGAGTGATGGTGGCAGAAGCCTGTTGCATCATCCTCCATGGAGGAGCTCAGTCGGACAGCCATAGTAAAGAGAAGGTTCCCTTTCAAATGAACCATTGACCCCTCCGTCAATATGCTCTGTTGTTGGCCAAACCACGTGGGCTTCACACATGTGACAGAATAACATCTTTTGGAGTGGTCTGCATGAGCTGATGAGCTTGAGGATAACCATTTTAAATACTGGGCCACAAGTCCTTTTTTCAAGGGTAAGTTATAAAAAATAAGAGCTTGCAAAGATAAAGTAACCGCACAGATGATTATGACACATTATGATCTCTCACTGCGAAAAAACACTGATGCAATGCGTCTAAATCATGACTTAAAAAACTACTGTGTTAAACAGAGGCTCAACTCACAATGGGTCTCAAAGGAAAAGTTTGTGCGTGAGACTATAATTAAATAGGACCGACGTGTTTGTGCACTCACTCTGAAGGGTTCTTCTCTTTGACTCAAATAAACAAACCTACTTTCAATTTATTTTTAGATTGAATATCAAAATAACTGATTATTTTATTATAATTTGTACTTTTTAACTAATATCTTCTACAGAGATTTAAGCAAATGACACGTTCAAATTATGCAAATATCTAATAAATCTAATCTCATTACTTAAAGTAGGAGACACAAAATGTATTGATTTGGTTCCTGTGAAATCCTTTCAACTTCACCACTATGTTTTTTGCCCCACAAACATTAAAGAAACGTCCAGTGTTTCCCAAACATTGTAGTCTACAGTACAAAATGAGTCACATTTGTGAGCCTATAGGTGTGATTTGTGTGACTCGCACACCACTTAAATAGGGCCTGTTGATTAGTTTCTTTGGATATCTGCATGTAACAGGTGATGCACTACTTAATAGGCCTATTGAGACCTGTGACGCAAATTACATGACCTTCAACACAAAAAGGAAAAGGCCAGAGGCACATTTGGAAACACCCAGCAATCGGCCATGTGCCAATAATCACTCGGAGGGAGCAATATATACGTACACAAGGCTATTTAGGAAGAAGTGTCTCAAGAAACGGACCTGCCCTCTGCAAATAGCACCAGTGTGAGTGACGGCACAGCCTTGGTCACTATTAATAAACACCAACCCGTTTACCAACCAGGCCAAGCGTCCTGCAGACTAACATTGTGTTATGGCCAGCTGCTGTCTCAAATTACAACTTCACTCGAGATGGTCCACTGGCTGATGGGTAATTAAGGGAAAGGTGTGCAATGTTAGCCATACATTTGTCCATATCTGCATATTTATACCTACATATCAAAATTCGGTTTAACAAGGGAAGGGGAGTTTGTGGTATTCGAGAGGTACAACAGGATCGGAGTCAGACACAAATTGAACAGGGAATAATAAGCATGCAGCATATGGTGTATTTTCATTAGATGAGTCATAGTTGGTGTGTGGAAACAACCGAAGCCCTCGTCACTCTAACGTGTAAGGATATTTGAGGCAAATGCTTCTCCGAACTGCTGTTAATCACTCAACCGGGAGCTGGGCTGTGTAACAAGTGAGCTCCCTTCTGTTCCTCGACAGGCTGAAAGGAAATATTTACCCAGAACACCACAGAACCAATGCTGGATCTGAAGTAAACAAACATGCACTCAGGAAAGAGGAACTGCAAATCTCTCAGACATTTGGGCTCAGTTACAGACAGCAGCTATTAAGAGGGCCCTCGGGAGGAGCCTCTGCAGTTTATTTACATGGAAACATGCTTTATACTGTTCTTTAATGTTGACAGCTGGTGAAAAATCTTGTCAGAACATTTTGACATAAAAGCAAATTAAATTTAGACTTACAAGTTTACGGCATTTTCTCTGTATATTTTAGGCCCTGTTCATACTTGGTGGTGATGCATATTTTTGGTGATGGATATTTTTGGTACTAAAACAAACAAAGTTGTCCATTTATCTCCCCTTCCCCCGTTTAATACCTAGTGACATGCAACTCACCCAGTTTGGGAAAGACGATGAGGTATTCTGCATTGCACTGTGGGCAGGCGACGCGGGCGGTGCTGTTGCCCCGCTGCTTCTCGTCCACCCATCGTTGCAGGCAGGCCTGGTGAACCCACTTGGTGGAGCCGCGGCAGTGGCACGGTCGCACCCACTCGGCTGTGCGGTCGTCCTCATCCGTGGCAAAGCACACCCAGCAGCTCCTGAAAACAAACACACACCCATAGGTGACGAGGGTTAAACACAGATTTCTCACACACACACACACACACACACACACACACACACACACACACACACACACACACACACACACACACACACACACACACACACACACACACACACACACACACACACACACACACACACACACACACACACACACACACACACACACACACACACACACACACACACACACACTAGTAACAAGGGATATGGTTGTAGATTTATAAATGAATGCGACGTTCTCCTAGCTACATTGCATCAGTTTTACACTTTTTCCACATCAGCTCAACAGACCAGCTGTAATACAGCTGATGGCAACAAATTAGGTGATTCCTAGTAACACACACATTAGACGGAGCGTGTGCATCTCTTAAATCAAAGTGGTATGATTATTAAATGGCTCTAAAAAAAACAAAATTGCCTGCCTTGCAAAAAGCAGAGGGAAAAAACTGCGTACCACACAGGCTATGCTTTTAAAACAAATGCCAATAGGGCAACAACGGACACATTTTTTCATATTCATTCTATAAAGGTCAATTTGGTCCATAAGTATATGTGGATATAACTGATATCATGTAAATCACAGGACATGTACATCTGTAACTATCTTAAAAAGTGTAGGAGGCACGTGTGTGAGAGCATCTGTTTGTTGTGCATGTGGTAGTTGACAAGGACGAGAGGAAAAACGAAAGCGGCACTTATGTCAGCTTTTTATGTCCTCTTTGAGTGACAAATGGGCAGTCAGCAGCACATTGTCACTTCAAACCGTAATCAGCTCTCTTTTCTTAGAACCAGAATTATTTAGACGTCTCTGAAATGACTTGCTAATCAGCCGAGAGGGCCGCGTACATACTGTACACGCGCAGCATCACTCCAGGCCAGTGACTGTGCATGAAATAATACAAGATCAATACATAAGCAAACAAGCTAGAATGTTCACTGCTTGTCGAGCATATCTGACAGCACCGCCGGAAGTGTTCGATGCACATCCGCCAACAAGCTCTGTATCCTGTCATCTGGATAGAACTAATCCAAGGAATTAGTTTACAGATCGAATCACAATGTTAGCCCACACTTGTGATAAAAAAAATAATACTTAACATCGATCAATATTCTGTATGCTAAGGGGGGAAACCAACACTCATACGTGTGCAATCTTTCTAGTGGCTGGGTCATTTGTTTAGTCTGTAGTTTGAGCTACATCCTTGTGTTATTGCTTTTAGAATTAGTCACACCACTAGAAGACCAAATTCACAAAGGGATCACTGTTGGCATAAATACAATATTCTGATAAAGCATATCTTGAAATCTGGAGGGGGCGGCAGAGGGTGATATTTTAGGATGCAAACCCACTGACACCCATACTATTCATCCTTCCTCCTCCTGCACACTGTAAAGTACCTGCTTTACAGCAATCGGAGCACAATGAGTCAGATGGAGTCCATTTCCTCCAATGTTTACCTCCTCACTTACAAGAAACAAGTCGGAACGTTTGTTCTGTTTTGGGTGCAATCTTGAAATTAAATGGTCTTCTGTAAACAATACACCCCAATGATCCTCCTTGTCTAATTAGGGAGGAAATTTGATATGCAACAGGGTGTGAAATGCTGTTTTTGTTGTCTGCAATATCGCAAGTTGTGAAGTGAACCTGAACATGGCAACATTGCACCGGGCACCCAACTCTTCTCTCTCCCACGGAGGCAAGAGGGGGGGTCAATATCTCCCACCTTGTTGCAACCGGTCCTCCACTGGAAATTTGATGCCATTATCTTGACTCCGATTGGCCAAAATACTAGAGCTGTACCACCAAAGAGGTTATATGAAGAAGATTGTGACGTGACAGTTCTCAGAAACGTTGCTGGTCTCCGGTTTAAATGTGTGTTGGCCTCTTAGTCGGCCTACAATCGTCAATGGATTTTTTTTACTAGCAAAATTGCAAGTTCAAAATATTTTTACCGGTAATATCTGAATTTGTCTGCAAATTGCAGATGGGTATTTCGCACCCTGTGCAAGTTCCTTAAACTTACCACAAAACATCTCCAACTGTGATATTATATTGCTTTTCCATAATTAATCAGTAGGATGTGATTGGTTAGAAGGTTCACCACCCCTATGTCTCACTGCATGTGGCAGTTCAAGAATGTAGGCCAGTTACATTCTTATTTTAGCTGCAATACAACAATCAAAAAAGGACCATAGCTAAGCTACCAAACTACAGCTAAGGATTCTATTGGTTCTAGTAAAAGCTAGGAACTTAAAAAAAAAAAAAAAAGTTTAATTGTTTAAAATTAGAAAATGAATGCTTAAAGCCATGTTCAATTTTGGTCTTAGTTTACTGCAAGGTGCTCTGCTAGCTCAGAAGCTGACTGCGGCCTCGATCAGCTGCAAACAGACTGTGTTACATCTGTTTTCATTTTACCATTATGAATAACTGGATTTTCAATGGATATATAAAACAATTTCTTCAGACACATACAAAAAAGCCTTGTAAAATATTATAATTATTAGTCGGTATGTCTGACATGATAAAACGAAAGTTTTAGTGTTCCATCTCCTGTGTTTAATGAGTATACCTTAAATGATTTTTACTCTAACTAGAAAGTTAGTAGTAGTTAGTAGTTGTACTATCCATAATAATTTGTGGTGTAAAATATTACATTGGTGCCCAAACTTATTCACTGCATCCAATGTAATTATTCAACATTTTTCCCCACATTGCACACAGGTCTGAAGAGATTGCCTGAAACGTGTTTAATTAAAAATGTTTTGGTAACTGATTTGAGTCATCGTTACTACCATCACCAAAAAATTGTTTTAGAGCGAGGTTAGTGAATTTTTCTTGTCACTTAAATAGAAAGTCTTCAAGGTGCCCACCTTAAGCAGCTCCTCTACATTAAGCTTTAATATTTATTCAGCAGCTGACTCACCATAGTACACTGTGTGCCATTCAACCCTACTGCTTCCACATCTGAATAATGGATATCAAATCTGTGGCCTTCTGTCATCACTGTGCTGAGGTCTGGGTTGTTACTGTGGCCACAGGGGAGTAGAGGGGGTCTTCTGTGAAAGACTGTGGATGGCCAACTAATGTTATTTGCTTTGGGTGCTGCCTGCTCGCACTGGAAGATTTTCCAATACTCCTCTGATGCTGAATTAAACATGACAATGCAGGAGAGGAGCGCTCGGGTCGAGGTGCTCAAGTAACATGGCTGGCTACAAGGCCAGGGCGGGCACACAGAAACAGCTCTCCTCCTTTTTTTTTACATTTGACAAAAAAACCTACACAATACTCAAAACTGTCTGACTCAACATGTAATGTTTTTTGCAGCAGCAGCAGCAGCAGCAGCAAACTGGTAAACACAAGCGAGAAAAGAATGTATGGATATCTAAAAGTCATTTCCACTGTCCTATTTTGAGGGGCTTAATAAACCAAAAAAAATTAGACTGCAACCGTGGCAACGATGCAAAGTGAGGATGAGTTGTTGAGCAAAACAGTGGACAGATGTCTGCAGGAGTACGACAGCAGAGAACAGAACCCACTGCTCCTTTGGATTCACTGGCTCCTATTGCCGTAACCCAGCCCCACAGCATGACAGGACTTAATACAACAGCACTGAAATGCTATCCTCTGTGCGAAACTTTAATCTCTAGCTCGATGTCACCTCAACCCTGTTTAACAGAACACTCTGGCAGATAAGCCTACGCTGCACATGTAGAAAAAAATATATTCTTCCTCACACAGAGGATTCATGCAATTATACATGAAAACTGGCAGTACATCTAAAACATAGACAGTAACAAGTCCAACATATAAGCCTTATTTATTACAGTCAAATAAAGATTTAAGTCATTACACAAAATCATCAGGAGTAGCAAACACTTGTCTGCTATTGATTCTACTAGACAGAGGCAAATTTCAGTTGATGATCATATTGACATCATACCTGCACTACCTAACGACCAAATACCTAACACTGACACCATGTCAATGTCATTCATGTGACTGCTTTCTGGTTACAACTCTCCTCTAATAAACGCTGGATGACTGCTATGACTGATGACCATAATCAAATGCAAAAGCAATGCAATAAGATGGATTAGGCTGGGAGTAGGCTCACCACAGCAGACACAATGGTGACGTGGACACATGTGTGCCAACCACACACAGTTTAGCAAGGGAGTTGCCACACAACGCAAGGTGGTGTGTCCCAGGTTAAACAAGGTCTGGAAGCTTTCCATCGAAATCAAGATGAGATCTGATGATGGCGACCTCCCTCAGCTTCACTGAAGCAAGGTGACCTGCTGTCTCAACCAGGTAGGATTCAAGTGGGTCTGATTCCACAATGAGCCTTGTTCCACATTATGATATTCAAATTGCTTTAAAACTTCAAGGGCAGGCGAACACCAGCCTGCACTATCCATTTGATTTACGCAGTTATTTTTAAGAACCAAGATGACGAAAGGAATTTGCTGCAGTAAAGGATGGTAGATCCTTCCTGTAAAGCTGGGCCAACATCCTGTGTTCGACTTCAGCTGTGGGATTCTAAACATCTGAGAAAGTGCAGAACAGCATCATAACGGCGCACACACACACATCAGTGTGTGTGTGTGTGTGTGTGTGGGGGGGGGGGGGGGGGGGGGGGGGGGGGGGGGGGGTGATGGTGGGCAGTGAAGGAATACAGAAAGACATTGTGACTGACCCTGCGTTCAAGGATGAGTGGGACATCAAAGCTACATTCACATCATCTTACAAGTCAGACTTGCACTCTTTAAGAAGTGTATTAGCCACACCAAAAACTGTGACTGCAACTCAGCAAAGGGTCATTTGAGGTTGGAAAAAAACTGGAAGCCCTTCAGCACAAAGGCCCAGAAGCACCAGATTCAAAAGGCTAGCGGTGTTCAATAACTATAAATAAGTCTTGTCACTTAAACAACAACCAAAAGTGTGTCAATATGAAACAGTATAGCATCTAATGACCCAGTCAAGAATTTGCACATTTCACGTGTCAAATGTGTATGAAATTAGTCTTTGGCAGATATCAGTATGGTTCAGCTGCCATATTGCCAGATCGGCTTACCTTACAATATTGTGCAATCTCCAGCTCTAAAGTTAGAAGATTTTAATCAACACCATAATGTTAACTTCAGAAAAAAAGCTCATTGTGCTCATACTGCATGAGCATGAGCATATTATACATTGTATACAAAAATGTTAGTTTGTGGCAGGATGACCTTAAGTTAATGAGTTGTGGTTTGCACAACTCAAGCCTGCTATCTAAATCTCCTATTTTAAGACATTGTCACTGAAAAGAAAACATGGTCAATTAACATTAATATTACACATAATGGGATTCATTCTCCTTCATTCTGTAATTATAAGTGTAGGCCCACAACTTATGATAAGTAAAAACCTGACAATTGAGTTTCATTAAATATACAGTAAATATGATAGTGTGTGTGTGTGTGCCAATATTTAAGTGTGTATTTAACAAAATAATTATTGACATTTTGTCAGGATTAGGTAGAGCCTATAAACACAACCACCCCATTACAAAATAACACCATATCTACACAAGTTCATCTTAGACTTCTGCCAATCTTTATGCATTTACACATCTGCAGCACACATTGATATATCTATTCATAAAACTGCAACAGTATTAGTGATCTTGACAACAAGAGAATAACACAAGGATGTTGTGCGAGAGCCAATAAAAAGGCCAGGCTGGATTGAAATGTGTCTCCTACATCTATTTGTGAAAATGCTGCATTGCAGGGGCAGCTGGCTGCTTGTGGCAGGCCAGATAAGAGCCTGTGGGGCCTTGTGTTTGTCTGTGATAGAGGCTGGGTACACAACCATGGGCAAGGGGACATGACATACATCTTCCTGCTATCAGCTCCTCAAACACTGTCTGGGTTATTGCCTCTGCCACACACTCGCATCACACAGCTCAGGCACATTTCTCACGTGGCCTTCGTTTCTTTCTGCTACCCTACAATGTGCCAGGGGAAATTATTTCAGAGGACAAAGTTTAACAAAAAAATGCCTCTTAGTACACATTGCAGACTGGGATAATTAAAGCATTAATCTTTGTATGCATTAAAAGCCTATTCAATCAGAATTATTTTAGTAAATTCATGACATGAAGCTCACATTCTAACGAAAAGTAAACAGGTAGCTTAACGACTGCAACTTATTAGTCTATTTTTGTCACAAAAGTATTCTCTACTATTCTAACTGTGAGATTGATGGAAAGTTCTAATGTCATGTCATGAAGTTTTGTGTTGCTATAATCTCACTGTTTACATTTGGTCAGCGACTGAGCCTTTCAATGATTTAATAGAAATTGACATCAAGTTTTTTTCCACAAACATTAACTTCACTTTGACAGCTAATACATTGCAAGCAGGGATCAACCTGGTTTGTCTCCTACACATCTAGGGCAGTTTCCAACATTGTTTCCACACCACAGTACTTGCAGTGCACGAAAAGTATTCTGCTGCTTTATTTGTATCTACTGAAAAATATATCCCCACATGTCTAGCTGGTAACAGATGATGATACATGCTAATACCGCCTCTCAAACTCCTCCTCGTAGAAAACTCACTCACGCTTTGGCATGAAAACTTGATATTCCTTTACAACATACTGTCCATATTCATGCACAACTTAATTGTCATCTACATTTTGGTAATTCAATGAATGTGGTGCATTCATAAAGTCCATATGTTAAGAATGAAAGTGAATTTTCCACAGATATAGTGCTCTGTTAGTATTGACAGAGGATAAGCAGAGATTTTTATTTTCTGTGCCATAATTATTGTGGGAAATTAGCTTGACAAGTTGAAGAGTGACTGATCATAGCCTTCTTCTCGCCAGCCACAACACTGTGCATATGAAGAATAAATTCTTGAATTTTGACTCTCCTTGTCCCCGGGTCAAGGGTTTACAGGCCTAATGAGAAACTTAGCTGACATACTGACCCATATTAAACTTAGCGGTAACATGGTAAAGGGAGGCTGACTAATATAATTTAAGCTAGGCTCATATTGATATGTGATTATTAAAACTACTTATTGCACAGTTTATGTTAGGCCAGCAGTGGTGGAGGACGCCCTGCTGTGTATATACACCAATTAGCCTATGTAACATAGAGTCAACACTGGGTCTGGTGTCAGAAATTGTCATAAAGTCATGACAACATATTAATATGGGCTGTAGAATATTTTAAGGAGAGGTTAATTCACTTTACATCCACCAACTTCCACCTGTTGCCCGTTGTAATTGCATTGTAAAGCTACAGAGATTCCGTTAGCATGTTAGCCTTAAACTTGAACTCACCTGTCCAAATTCTGCTGCATGGCGAGTGCGTCCTGTTCCTCCATTATCGTGAATAGGTACTAAAAAACACTCAAATGCCGTCTTATCGGTGGAGGAGATGGACTATGTCACAGATAAAACATTAAAATGGCACGCAAATCAAAATTACTGCTGCAAAGGTTGGCTTTCAACCGCTCGGTAGCTAGCTAGCTGAGTGTCTAACGCTAACTAGCAGCACAGGCCTTTGTGTTGACACCGCAGCAAACGGGCGATATTTCGCATTAAACTACAGCTACGCGGTCATGACAGTCTCCGGTCTGCCATGTACCTTCGACTTATCGACTCTACCAGGAAAAAAATATTTTTTCAAAGGCTCCGGCCTTCTCTGCAACAAATATCATCGCGCTGGCGTGACCGTTTCGCCTGGGAAGTAGCGCACGGCCGTGCCTTCTGACGTCATCAAAACAAGGACAGCGCCGAAATGGGCACCGCTCCCCCGACGTTGGGAAATGTAGTCCTGCACGGCTACCCTCCCTCTCATGGCTAAAAACATCAACCAAATGTCCCGAATCCACTCCCAACAGATGTGCCAACGCCAAACCACGGCGCGTGGGAGATGCAGCCACCATGAAGATGCACATATGGCTACAAAACACGGCCGATGATGGTAAGACGCACTGTCTTTGAGAGCACAATATATGTTCCCCACGTCCTTTGGTTGGCCTTACCAAAGTGCTTAAGTTATTCTAATAAGTTATATATTACAGCGAGCCTTTCTGCAAATACATTTAGACACACTTAATATTTATTGGTGTGTTACATCTAAAACTAAGAGAGGTTTTACTGTCAGTCAACTGTATTATGTGTTGCTTTATCCTTTATCCTCATCTCATTCTAAAGCTGATTTGTATTTGTGCATGTATATACATGTACATAAGGGCTACATGTGTGTGTGTATTTTCTTAACTTACCGCGGCAGCCAATGAGGAAGAGAGGCTACATATTTGTTGACCACTGCAGAGCGAGGAACTACAACTCCCTGCAGCCTCCTCGGCATCATCCATGCGCCGCAGTCAATCAGCTGTTGGGGCAACTGCTCACTATCTCGGCACAAGGGTAGCTCGTTTGTCACATCTAAACCCCAGAGGAGGCAAACAGAAATCACTTTTAGTCACAGAGTCTCAAAAAGGTGAACTATAAAGGTAATTCTAATTGCACGTCAATGCTGTGTGTGTGCGCGCATGCCGTTGTGTCGCCTCCTGTGCCGGGGGACACAAATGGATTAATGGGGGGATTTTGAGGGAAAGACAGCTCCATGGAGGCTCGATAAACGGGCATGTGAGGGGCCAGGTTGCGGCGGTGTCTGTGGTAAAGGTGCCGGTGAGGTGAGCCGCTGGTGGCTGCGGACTGTCCTGCTTTGATGACCTTGGAAGCGCAGATCTGGGAGGAGAACGCAAGGATTAACCGGTTGGGTGTGTGCAATGCAGGATATTGCAATAACCTTGAAAGTCCAACTTGTACCACTGCCATCATGCTGATGAAATGACCCCTCATCTCATCACGACAGTTTTATTATCACAGTCTAAAGACCACTGCATCCACGATACCGAAAGGCCAAGGGTCCGTTGTTGCCATTCCTACATCCATGTTCCGATCGAAAAAATAAGTCTGAATGAGCATAACCAGTGGTTTAATGGGTGTTTTAAATATGTCATATTTTTAATCTTGGATGATCGAACACTGTCATTCCATATGGTGTTCGATGCGTTTAGCCTCACTAGTCAGGCATATTGTGCTATTTACATTCCAGATTTCCCTTCTCGCTGTGATGTCATGTTAATGATTTAGCATCTTCGTGTATTTCCGTTGGCACAATTGGCGTAGTGAGATTAGCATTAGGATGTGTGCGTGTCAATTGATTGTTTGCATAACGCTGTCTATGATATGCAATAAATGATCATATTTGCATGTAAGTTTCAACGCGATCTCTAACTTTTAACCGAGAACACCGGGCGATATCCTACTGTGGTCTTTAATGCATTATGTTTTAGCCCCATGATTCAAGTTGCGTTTTGTGTAATGTGAGTGCCAACCCGCGGCTGTGTCAATGCAGCTCTCAGGCAGATTCCCATCTTTGCGCTATTAGGAAATCTCTTTCTACGTTATGTTTGTCGGGATTCTTCCCCTCTCAGTTGGCCACTCGCATTAAACACATATAATCGTCTGTTTGACATGTTTTCGGCTATTTTACGGGAATTGGTGATCTTTGCGCTCCAATAAAATGATTCAGGTGCGTCACTCTCTGCTGCATTGAGACGGCGAAGTGCGCTTTTTGGCACAAAGTAATTATAGTCCATAAAGGGCTATGTAGACGTGTGTGTGTGTGAGAGTGTGTCAAAGTGCCTCGGTTAAAGCAGGGGTGTATTTTAACCTTGTTGAAGGACAGCTGTATTCACTGACGTACGTAAATGAATGCAGGGGAGGTCCTTGGGCAGAAAACATTCTGAATCAGTTTCACATTGCAGCTCTGGAGTTCCTGCGTGGAAGGAAAAACGAGACGTGGCGAAATCTGGTGAATATCTGCAGCCGTGCGCTCCGCGTATAATTTATGGACATTTGTCAATCATTCTGGTGTAGTTTTAGGAGGTGTCTTTTTTCTTCTTTCGGCTAAATGGGTGATCCAGCATTCGCCTTGCAGTTGCCCGGTCCTATTAACATCATATCCATGTCGGAGTTGACCCAGTTCATCAGACACTACAGCAGCCCAGCGAGTCCGGCGTGTGACCTCGTGAATAACCATAACAATAATAACTCCTCGTCTCTGCTTCTCCCCGTTTCAGCTCAGCAAACCATGCAGGATGATTTACTGATGGACAAAAACAAAGCCCAGCCTCACCATCAGCAAGATCCGACGCAAGTAGACCCTCCTCCCTCCACACCGACCCCGTCATCGGAGCCCTGCACTTCTTCATTGGAGTCGGAGAGCCCGTCGACCCGGAGCAACCAAGCGGCTTCAGCTCTGAGAGTCAACGGCAGAGACAACGTGCCCATGGAATCGCCGATCCTGCCCGGGTTGAGCTTCCACCAGCCGCCACAGGAGACCGACGGGCGCCCGTCCTCCCCCTCCTCGTCCTTTGGGAGCACTTGGTCCACGGGAACCACGAACGCCGTGGACGACAGCTTTTTCCAGGGAATACCTTCGGTGAACGGAACCATGCTTTTCCAGAACTTCCCCCACCATGTCAACCCGGTCTTCGGGGGCAATTTCTCCCCGCAGATCGGCTTGGCTCCCCAGTCCCAGCAGCATCATCAGCAAGCCCCGCAGCCGCATCCGCCGCCGCAGCAGCCCCCCCAGCAGAGGAGATCCCCTGTCAGCCCCAGCCAAGGCCCCTTCCCCCAGAGAAACGCTTATCAGACCATCATGAACAACGGCAAGGGCTCGTCCCCTGCGCCGTCGTCCGCTTGGAATAACCATCAGAACGCCGCCTGGAGCACAGCCTCCAACCCCTGGAGCGGGCTGCAGGCGGGCAGGGACCCGCGCAGAGCGGTGGGCGTCGGGGTCGGGGTCGGCGTCGGGGTGCCGTCGCCCATGAACCCCATCTCCCCCATGAAAAAGCCCTACACCAGCAACGTTATAGCACCCCCCAAATTCCCGAGACCCGGTCCGCTCGGCCCCAAACCGTGGATGGAGGACAGCGGCTTCAGGACTGACAACAACTTACTGCCTTTCCAGGTAAATTGGCTATACTTTTCCCAGCAAGAGCAGGCCATGGTCTCAGCCATGTGATTAAATGTGATGACCATTTTTATATGTTGTCAGATGCGTTTTATGCAATATAAATATTTAAGGAGACCAATCAATGTAAGATATAAATCTGCAAGGTCACCCTGAACTCATCAGAAACCTTATACACTATTATTACCGAGCAATTGATATCCTATTGTGTCATATAAAATCTATTTTTTTCTTTAAATTATACACGTCTTTTTCCCATACTCTATACTGTGCATTTCACCTGTACCGGTTACCAAGCTGCGCATATATTTTATAGATGATTTGGTTTAGTCAGCATTGAAAGATCTATTTTAAATGTGCTGTGAGCATAATCTATGACTCAGATGGCTTAGTTGGATGGCCAAATACCCATCAGGTTTTATCAGCATCTTTCGACATTTTTGAAATGACATGCAGGCTGGCCGATTATGTTGCGGAGGTCAAATAGCCTGCATCGTAATAGACAGTAAGTATTAGCAGTCGTTGCCTTCGATCATGGCTATTTTTATGGATTTGAAGACGAGTATACCAAGTCAGTCCTTCTGAGAGTCGCCGCGCACGGTTCTTTGCATCAAATGGTTAAATATACTCCGTCTCTTCTATCTCAGTGGGATTTAAAGGGCACATGACGCGTTCAGGTGCCCCTCGTAACCTTTCTAATTCAGACCTGTGTGTGCATAATTCATTACCAAATTATCCCGTTACATTCTTTTAATACTTTATCTCAATACCAAATATGCAAATAAAGACCAGACATGTGCTAAAAACCCTTTCTGGTACATATCATACATACAATTAACACACAAAACTCCCCTTACACCTACGCAAGAAGGGGTTTTACAGTGTATGTGTATGTGTGGGTGGGATAATGCAGATGCTTACAACGATATTGGACATACCAAACACTATAAAGTGTATTAACTCCATGAATTCGTTTTTGGTGGACTAAAGTTATCACTTTCTGGCACAAGTGAAGTCAGCATCACCACCTAGTAAATCAGCAGTAGTACTAGAAACAGTAACGACAGGTTAACAAGCTAATAAACCCTTAGCTTTAGCCTACTGGATTCTATGTATTTCTGCAAATATTTGCGATTTTTATTCTTACCTGTTTCATCGAGGGGAAAGCACCTGCAGCCACAATGATAATGAATAATAATTAATCCCGTTTTTACAAAATATACCGGTAGTCTGATTAGTCTCTTTTTATACTTTAACGGAATAGAGTTCGTATTTTGTATATTTCTTACATTACACCGTAACAACACAATCGTTAACCCCCCCAAGCCTTCTTACAAATAAACATTCGCAGGGTATTCTGGGATATACCCTAAAAAGAAATGTTTTCTTGATAAGTTTGGTGTCCCAAATGAAGGTGGGAAAATAAACACCTTAATTTTACGTTGTGATGTGTTCTAATAAACCGTTTTTAAAGTAAGTACATATAAAAATAAGAATTGGTTGATGGCTATATTGTTGTTAACTTGTGGGTTATAACACGGTACTCTCTGTACTTGTTAATCACATTTTTATAATGTGCGGGCTTGCAAGATTTCCTACCGAAAGCGAAGGCAACATCCGCTCTTTGATTTGATTGGCTTATGACGAGATAGTGGGCGGCATGTGAAGCCGGACAACAGGGTATGCGCAGTCGTGATTAAAGGGAGTTTCAACTTTTACAATGAATCTAGAAAAAAATGATCAACATATTGTATAAAATAATACAAAGCATAACATAGGACTGGAAACAATATATATTTTTTGGTTATTGGTTATTGGTGTGAGCATATATTAATTCCATAAGACTGATCTGTCTGCGCCAGCAATATTTGGACATGTTTAATTAAACGTGTCCCTCACTGTCATGTTGGATTGCACAGCAGATTATCACACACTGTCCCAATATTGATGACTTTCTTACATGACTAGTTGTGTTATGTTTTCCCTACAATTAAGCTGTGCAGCCTGACAAACGGACCAACATGTAGAATAAGCCTACTGACTTCAAGCCCCTTGAAGTCACTTAAAAAGGGCACTTGTTCAGCTGATCAAACACTCGGGGTGCAAGTCAGAGAGGTAACCTCTTTCTGCAGAGACGACTGCATGTGCAGGGGAAGTACGGCCTGGCGCAGGGTGAAATTCCAACCAGCTTGGGAAATGTAGCCTTTTGTGGAGATACTGACTGTGTGTATGTGTGAGTATGCCTCACTCACACCTCTCCAGAGTTTATTACTCAGTTTCCTCTGTCTCCTCTATCTGTTTATTCTTGACTTGGCCAACTAACAGCTCCAGGTATCACCAAGAAACAAGGTCAAGAGGCCATATGTCATGCTATATAGAGTGATCTGTTTACAGAAAACTATAAGATTTTACACAGCAGGACATACAGATAACATGGGTAAAAATAGGACTGCAGCTCCGGATTGCAGCTCCGGATTATTTAGTAAGGTTGACAACAGTCCAAAAACCCTGAATACCACCAGATTTGACCTAGCAAAACAAAGCTTCTGAGAGTATGCAATCGTAAAATATCTTCCAATTTTTGCTTTAAGAGATTATGCGAATGTCTGCTTGTATCGTTTTTCTGTCAATGGACTACTCAATTAACGTGACAACTTCAGCTCCAGGAAGGTTTTGGAAGTCTCAAGCCTAACTCAATTAACCTCATTAACATCAATAATCTGATGATGCCTTTAAGAGGCCTCCTCCAAAGCCCCAGAGCACATTATACAATGTCATCACAGGTTTAGCAAGCTGATCGTAGCCATATAGCCTTTACAAATAGTTGCATTATATTATTATTATTATTGTTGTTGTTATTATGGTTTTAAAGGAACATGGGTACTTCTGTGCATAACTACTGAGCCTCAAACTCACCCTTAGCTGTTAAGCAATTTCACCGATAATTGGTGAAGGGTTATCACCAGGATGCAAGGTCATGGTGCCACATTACAAGTGGCCTGTTTACTGATGTGAAACTCAAAAGACTCACTGATTTGAGCACACACACTCACACCCACAAGGGCCCTGCAGGGTGTCATGTGGACAGCTGCTGACAGGTGTCTTTGTTGTCATTCAGTACACATCCGGGTATACTTCAGATGCCGGCCATGAAGCGCAGGGTGAAACGTTGTATGTGCTCATACTCGCCTGCTGCTGGCTGCCGCTTAAAGGCAGAGGAATGTTCGGAATGCAACTTAACATGTCAGTGTTAGGCTTAAGACACAAAGTCACATGAGCTCCTCATAAGATGCCTTGATTTCAGGTGACGTTGGTGGCGATTATTTTTGTGCTCACCAGTTTGCGCCGTCAGATGAAGATGTTAGTGGGCAGACCCACTAAAATCTCGCAGTCAAATGCTCTCTGATGGTCGTGCAAAACTGCAGGAGTTTCGACAGGTCGGCGGGTATAACCATCATGATTTGCATTTGGATCTTTTTGTGGTTTAGCTTGTTTTTTGTATAGTTTATACTTCCATTTCCACATTTACTGAACTCTTTGTTTGGCAATCTATTTGTCTCATCTGTAGCTTTCCCATAGCATAAGCCAGTTTTAATGGGAAATGAAATAGGCTCTTATATACTGTATCAACTGCTTTAGAAACTAGGGACACGAATCCATGTTCAGTAAATTCAAATGATCAAAATTGCCAACAACTAAACCTTAATAATAATAATAATGATAATTGATTAATTGTTTATGGCAATTACATTTTTTTCACCCGCAAATCAAGCAATTTAAGAGACATGATGATTCATAATGTGGTACTAAAGATGCACATTATTTTCTGGCATGAACACCTTTTATCGTTTATAAAGAGTAAAAAAAACATCAGAAGATAAATTTAGCAATAGATTATGCGGCTAGCCGACCAGGCTCAGAAACAGGTTACCCAACAGTCTTTATTCATTAAAAAGAGATACTCATATAGCCATATTTTAGGTGCGTGTTGACTTTTATATGATTGTCTCGCTCATAAATGTGCTCTTACATCTTGTTTATGAGTCATGAGGACAGATGAGCTCCAGTGTGGTTAGGATAGGTCAACTGAAACCAGAATACCACACTCTGGGGACTCTTGGGACTATGTGTGACTGTTTGGGAATTTGCTATCACTTGACTATAGTGATCTCCCCGACCCCTCAGCCGCCACTGTGATCATCCACATGTGTCAGTGAGGAGGGGGGGGGTGACTGAAAGCTCAGCGTTTTAAGTGTTTACTGCTTGTATCAAGTGGGCAGATTTTTATCTATGTGGCGCTGTCGGCTCCAGATTTGGGAGAATAACACTTTTGAATGCTCAGCCGAATGGGCAACAATAGCCACGGCGTGCAAACAATGTGTCCCCTGCTTGGCCAGCGGACACAGGACACAGCTGCCAAGGCTGCAGCCTGCCAGCTCCAGCGAGGACTTTACCTTTAGCACACATGTAATTCTAATAAACTCATCCATACCCAGTTGCAGCTTAACATTTCATCAACAGTCTGAGCTTTAACCTTGAGGTGTTTGATGCAATATTGAATGTCCTGTCCTGGTCTCCAGAGGGTTGATTTGCTCCATAGGATTAGGAAATGAATCTTACATCTGCTCTTAATTATCTCTGAAGTTATTAAAGTATATTTATCTGATGTTTGAGGCTCATAACTTGAAAATTAATGAAGGAAAACTGTTTGCTTCCACAAATGAACACAAACAATGTGTACATTACTGAGTCATCACTGTGGAGTCAATTTGATGTTAATGGGATGCTTGAAAATGCATAAATGACTCAGTAGCGTCTGAACAAGATCCTTATCTTCATTTCAATATAAAATTTATTCACCACTCCTTTTTTCCCCCCCTGTCAAATCATGGCTCACATACTTAATTTATATTGGATCAGAAGAGATCCAGCATGTCTCCCTGTTGTTACAAAAGCTGTTCAAACGTGTAAGTTGCTGCTTGTGATCTGCCCTTGAGCAAGGCAATGAACAAACCAAAATTTCCACTGCAGGCCAAAGTCAGGTTCAAGTTTTTAAAGGCTGGAAAATTGTTGGAGATTTGTTGGAGACTGTGTGTGTGTTTCTGTGTGTGTGTGTATATATATATATATATATATATATACTGTATATATATACTGTATATATACTATATACTATACAAGAAACCTCAGGAAAAGCAATTGAGGAGGGATCTCTTTTTAAGATAAGAATTTAGGATTTAAGATAGGATATTTAAGACAGCAATACAATAGATGTTGTGTGTATGGAATCCTGATTGTCCACATGATGTCCGTCCCTGACTCTTACCCTAACCCCTTTCCTGTTTTGCTTTGTTGCAGGACCGGAATCGGCCCTTTGATGCTTTTAGCTTGCACTCTTTGGAGAATTCCTTAATGGATATGATAAGGACTGACCATGACAAAGGTAAACTACACCCTGCCGGTGGCCCACCAATGACTATCGCTGATATTATTTGGAGGAATCATTTTGCAGGTTAGGAATATTCATACGTCCACGCTTTACAGTATTTGGGTTTTTATTTTTGCTTCATGGGCATGAGCACATTTTGTTTTTAATTTCTCTCTATTAGCCAATCTGTCAACCAATCCGGTATGGCTCTCCATGTTCTGCTCAAAATCGAAATAATGAATATTAGCCTCACCTGCAAAATTGCTTTAATTCTGTTGCTTGTGTGCCTGTGTGAGTTTGTGTGATGGACCAGGAGTGCATAATGTGCACTCGTGGTCTTCTCTTGCCCTTTTCTCTTTTGCTTTGCCTGATGCCTTCATGCTGATTTACATCAATGGATCAAGTGATCAGTGTCACACGACTTGTGCGTTTGATGACTGATGGTGTGAGGAGAAATTCTGGAGTGTATTTGTGGCTTAAATTGTCGCTGCTATTTTGCCTACGTGACAAGATTGCCACAGACCAGGTCGTATGTGGGAGTTTTATTTTGTGCGTGTATGTGGGCTCAGACATGCCATTGCCAAATGCCAAGTCGAAGCCTGAAGATCAAATTTTAAGACCAACAATTTCTCTCCAACCTTTTGAGGCCACGCAACGTATGGCAGGCCTTCTGAGCCAATATTTTTGTAGAGGCGGTCACGTGTCTATTGTAAAAACTCTCAGTCTCCCAGATGGGGCCCTGTCAGGTTGGGTGTAGGGTTTACATGCTCCCCCATCCCCTCATCTTAACAATGGAAAGATTGGTGGGAGGGGTATATAATGAGCGGAGCATGTTGCTCTCTCGCTCACAGTCTGTCCGTGCTATGAGTGCATCGTTTCAGTAAAAGTGGTTATCCCGCTCTGGCCGAGCTTCTCTGGAAAAGGTCTTGCAACGTCCTGCAGGGCTTCCCTTGGGGTTGTTCATCACAGCACAGCAGAGACGGTGGGAAACACCATGAAAGACTGGGAGCGTGATCCATAAACACGGGTGTGCATTCCTGCATCCCCTTCGCTTGTTTACCCCTCTCATCGTCGCACAGACATTGTGGGGCTGCAGTAAGCTACCGTGCCAACCGCAGAGCGGCTCCGCCCTGCGAGCTCTCCTACCCACTGTCTGAGAGGAGCCACCGTCCGCTGAGTAATCAACAGCCCAAAGCTGCTTCGGCTGTGGAGGTTATTCGGCACAGGCCGTGATTTCCGTGTCAATTTGTGTTGCAAATATTGGGGTCTTGTACTTGACCCAACCCTGACAACCAAGCTAAATTTACCAGACAGTCGAGTGCTCTCTCCCGCCGTGCTTTCTGCGCCCTCATGTGTGGTTATCTCAATTCAAAAGCTGTTTATTTTGACTTTACCCAGCCATCCTGACATTGTGTCAGAGGTGATTTCCTGTGAGAAGAAGAAGGCGGTGGATGGGTGGTGGTAGGGGAGTGTTCCAGCCTTATCAAATGTCATTAGCAGTTGACACTGTGGTGGAGCGTCCTATCCAGCTCATCCATCTCCGTCGGCATATGCTTGAGTGAAACTCGGTAACAAGGGCCGACAAACCAATCAGTCATGTGGGTGCACATTCAAAGGCCAGGCTGTGGTGTTGGCGCGAGGCCCTGTCATCCCGATGCTGCCACAAAGATGAAAAAACGAGGATCCAGCGCCACGGTTGTGTCTCTTTGTTCTAGGTTGAGTTGTATGCAAAAGGAAATGTCAAAGACTGGCCAGGGATATATTTTTTTAGATCCAAGAACTGCTCGCAAAAATATAGTGAACCCCGTAGACCCAGTTTTGCATCCCCATTTGAATGCGTCCCACCCACATCCATCCATCGCCGACATTTCTCACATGCTTCTCATTGTGAACAGAATAGTTGTTTTTTCCATGAGTGTTTTATGAGTCCCTGTATATTCAAGTGTGTGTGTGTGTGTGTGTGTGTATGCATTTTTAAGGAAAATAACTTGTTCTGTCAATGACAATCGGTGGGTCGTTTGTAGTGAGAGTGAAGGGACCACGCCCACACTCCCCCTCCCTGCCTGTCGGGCGACCACTTGTTTGGACAGTCGACTTCAAAGGGGGTGTGTGTGTGTGTGTGTGTGTGTTGACTCTGAGAGAGGCGGAGGAGCCTTTCCAACTCTCTCTCTAACCCTCCCGAAGCTCACGGTGAGAGGGGAGCAGGGCCACGGGGATGTCTGAACAATGGTCATCTCTGCACGGCGTCACGCACGCACTGAACACAGTGTGTGTGTGTGTGTGTGTGTATGGAGGCATGAACTGGGTCAGCTGAGCTCGCATGTGGCGAGCGCCAGGCACCCCCATACTAACACACACATAAGAGATTCTCCCCATGGTCTGTAAAAACACCATCAGTTTGACAACGGCCGCCACTGCTGCTGCCAACAGTATTGTCACACACACACACGCACGCACACACACGCACATTTTCTTTTCATTCCACATCGAGCACTCTCACACACTGTTTTGGCCCTGACGGTGTTTCTGCAGCATGCAGCCAAAACATGTGCATGGCTTCGTGTTGTCACCTGAAATACTCATAAGTCCAGGAAGTCCTCGCAAAAGGCTGCATGTGGATCTCCACCCAGCGCGTCTCTCTGAAAACACACATGCACATCAGCTGGTCTGACTCACATGATCTTACTCATGTGTCGGATACAATTTGCATTGTGTCTGTGTGTGTGAGGACGCAGCTCTCACAGGACTTCAGTAGGTTCAATGTGACTTTAAGCCCTAAAGAAGTGCTGCAGCGTGTGATTATTCTCTTTATCAGCGAATGTTTCATTTCATTAATCAAAGGTGTGGTTCAGCATTTGGAGGTGAACGCTTTCTTGCTTTCTTGCTGAGAGTCTGTTGAAAAAGCAGACACTGTACACTCAGCCAAGTTTAAAGGCTAGAAATAACTAGCTGGCTAGCTTCGAGACTTAAGGAAACCCAAACACTACCCACACGTTTAAAGATAAACACATTAAATCCTGTTTGTTTAATCCACTATGAAAAAATAACTTGAAAGTGACAAGTATATATTTAGCTTAGGGGCAGGGGAGTAATGTAAATCTTCCTGTGTAACTCTGAACAAGAATGCAACTAAGCATTGCCCACTGCCAGGAATATCAAATATCTCAAAATAAGGACACGCATGTTATATCTGCACTGAAAAAGACGTTCAGAAATGTATCTGCTTGAGTATTGAACGCTGAAAAATGCTCCTTCGCGAAGCAGTGTCACTTTGATTTCTGTGTTTGGCAGTCATGTGTTGGTTAATAGGTCTAGTGTTGTTGTAAAAGAAAAGATAGCAGGGTCCAGCTTCGACTGCAGTCAGTACCTGGAGAGAGAGAGAAAGAGAGAGAGCAAACATTGGTGCTGTTTGACTTGTGTGTTTGTTGACAGGATCGTTGGTCAGCGGATAAGAGTTGACACACACGTGGGTTTTTATCAGGAGGAGGAAAACAAGAACTGCACGTGTAGTACAGTTCAGCTATCATGATAAGTCGCGGTTTAAAGGTCTCCCGAGAAAGTGGAAGTTAGGGATACAAGTTAAAAGATTCGAGTTTCTCAGTTCAAGATCCAGAACAATCTCTCTCTTTACTTCGTCCTGTGAAGCTCTCGTTGATTAAGAGGAGGAAGTTGTCTTTGAACTTTGTCTTTGTTTTGGTTCAGAGAGGGGTCGTATCTGCTTAACTGGAGGTGAAAGGCCTGTATCTGGCTGTGCTGAAGTTTTGGCTGACAAGCTGGACTTGACCCCTTTAACATTTCCACCCATATAGTTTTACCACACTTGACATTATCACTACTGCAGAGGGATGCCCCTGTACTTTACACAGCTGGTAATGACAGTGGTGACCACGAACGAGATGATGCGTTTGTGGGCCGCGGTAAAGGTTGAATGGCGCATGGTGCTATGATTTGTTATGGTGGAAAATGTGTGACTCCTGCGAGCATGACTGAGCTAATCCGGTCCGGGGCAACAAAACAAGTCTGAGCTTGTCGTTTTGGTCTATTAAAACAATGTTTTGTCCAGATCTCAAAAACCATGAAAGCGTTACCACCACTAGCCATGTGGTGCATCAGGCTCAACTGGATTCTGGAAATCCTCTATTATTATACGAGATATATTTGAATAGTTTGATGTTTATTCCACGTTTGAAACCTTCCAAGGGGCAGTGTGTGTGTGGGGGGGGGGGTGACATATCTGTGGATTGCTTCTAGAAACATGCCTTAACCCTAGCGTGTTGTGGCTTAGTAGCCTAAGGAACCTTTACCCCTTTGTAATCATCTTGTCAGGGGTTGTTGGGTTCGGCTCGCTCTGGTATGAAGTGGAGGAAGTGGGGCATTCTGGCAGAGGCACGCACAACAGCAGGTTTTTCTCACAGAGGCATCATCCCTCTTAATCTTGGCCCCGGCTTCTGTTGAAGGTGTGCAGCACACATGCCCATCGCTGGGCAGAGTCCTGTTTCTTATCCCTTGTCTCTGCTTTTGTGCCGGGGATTAACAGATTTCTCTGGCGGTAATCGGCAAGGGTGCAACTTTTTTGGGCACCCTGCTGCAGAAGTGCTTTTTTTTCCTTAACCACTGAAATTTCCACATTTCCCTGCTGGGACCACTCCTCTCTCTCCGCTACAATGTGGAACATGACGAGCAAAAAACGTGACCAGAAGTTGTTGAGTCAGAAGTGATCGGCCGTGTGGAATCTATTGAAAATTTTACGACCTCGGAGCCTGAGGCACAGTGCTTGTGTAACCATCGTTTTTTTTTTCTAATTGTCAGTCCGAGTAGGCTAAAGGGATCTAAAGCCGTTTTTATCCCTGATAGCTGAAAACCTATGCAGCTTGACAGGACCACGTGGTGGGTCCAGCAAAATGAATACGATATATGTATAATCATAATCTAAACAGTTCTGGGGACTGAGATCCCCCCCCCCTTTCCCATTCTCACTTCCCTACTGATTGTTAACTATGGCATTTTCAAAACATTGGTGATGACGATACAAGGCAGTCTGCCCTCGAGACAAAAGCTATTTCGAAATCTGTCTCATAATTATTACTTGTGGCGCTTGATGAAAGATGAATGACTCGAGAGCTCATACGGAACTGCCGATATCATTTTCAACCGAGACTGCTTTGCCTAAACCTCAGAGCCCTTCAGCACGCCTAGTGCATCACCATATCCAAAGTGGATGGCCACTGGCTCTGTCCGGCCAATCTATCCCATACCTACTGCTGGGCGGGTGCAGGGACGGTGCGGTCGGATCCATGCCTAAGGAAGGTGTTGCTGTGTTCCCCGGGCGGTTACCCTGCTGCGCAGCCATCGTGGGTAGGTCGGGAATAGCTCGGGCTCCCGGTGAGGAAATGTCACCAGAACAGCAGCGGCAGCAGCAACGCCGAGGGGCCCCTCGGGGCCTGCCACTCAGCTCCCAGGGGGAAGCAGATGGCACATGCCCAGGGCTATTTTAAGGTCTCAGGCAGGCAACTGTCCCCCTCTGTCACCCAAAATGAAGAATGGCGATTAAAAAGGGAAAACTTTTAGACCACAGTGTTGCCCTGCTATATTCGGTATTCCGTCATGGCTTTGATTTTTGAATGAATGGAACTAGGCCTAAGTATGATTTCTTTTTCTTTCGCCCAAACAACTGCCAAAGTGCACTGTCTGCATTAGAGCTGGTATTTTGAAACCGTTTGACATGTCCTCAACGTCATTTACGCCGCAGCAGCTTTCAACATGCAGCCGGACGGTCTTTCAAAGTCCATGTTGCGTTTTGGCAATGAAACCGGATACCCCCTCCGGCTTCCTTCCCCTTAACCTTTTAACACCTCACCACCACCTCCGCGTTAACGTTGAAGTGATGCAGCTCTGCACATTCAGGCCTCACCTCCAGTTAAAATGACTCTCGGTAGGCTGCTCGCCTGCTGCGTGTTGAGTGAAAAGCCGGAGTAGGTGGAATTTTGACAGATGGACCTCATTTAAAGTGGTTTCGGGGATAAAGGGTGTGCCTCTGCAGCTGCCACTAATGACACTGAGACTGCAATATTTATTTTTAGTCAGGTAGGATATTTTGCCACAGCTCAAGTACATTTTCTTGTTGTCATCTTTACTGGCAGAATGATGGAGACAAGGATAACCCAGACTTTCATTTAGATATCCTTCTCCTCATAAAAGCACACACAGATTGTGACATGCCTCCATTGTTACTCTAGCAGAATTCATACACCACTGCATTTCTGGCCTCAAAGCCTCTTATGTTTGTGTGTGTGTGTATGTGTGTTCATATTAGATATTTAAATAGAAGAAATATGTGGTTTCCCCTCACTTCTCTCATCTTTTCTCTGTGATTATGTTTAAACCGTTGTATTGCATTTTTTGTCTATTCATGTCATATTAAATGCGACAGCTGGCATGTGCTCACTGCCGACAATAGAATTGAAGGGTAAATGAACGTTACAGGCTTTTATTAATGATGTCCCTTTTTTTTTATTCTTCAATAGGACGTATGGGCCTCAACTTTCATCATCCCGGAGCAGACCACATAATGCCATTGAACAGTAAGTCATGTTTCACTGGTTCCCACGTCATTTTCTTAGAAATCAACTGAGTTGTTTCCATTTTACTGATACGTGTGTTGCAGCTGCCGTTTGTCCCCTTTGCTTGGGAAGTTCTTTGGGGTGTGTTCCCATGAAAAAAAGCAACCCGGCCCGATTTCAATATGCTGAGAGGACACCTGCCTACCCTTTGCTCAGGCCTGGATTCCCTGACACCATAAACCCAGGACAGTCCTCTTAGCGCTGCCAGTTGACCTGTGAATAGCATTTCCAAAAATAACCCAACATGTGAGACTATATTACTCCCAGTGTCCCACCAGTATGACCAACTGTGACAGGAGACAGTAATCAGGTCTTTATCCCATATACTGCTCCAAAAATGTTTTTCCAAACTCGACTCTGCCCTTCGGAGTGATATTAATGTTTCTTCAGAAAGGGGTCAGGGTCTTAATTTCCTTTGGTTATGTCAAAGTTATGACAATCATGTTTGATATCAATATAAACATATGCTGATGAAATCAGTTCAGCAAGACCCCCTAGTTTAGACTTGCTTAGCCCACAGGGTGTGCAGAGGATGTCTAACATGAAAAAAAACCTACTTGGTGAAACTGTTTCTTCATGTCACATCTTGTCCCACACACCGGGTGCGCATTTCTCACTCTGTTCGCTCCATCATTTGGAGAACTCGTCTCAGCTAGATGGTAAACAGCTGTGTCGTGGAATTACGCCGGGGCGAGCGCAGATATGCCCTGATCGTCCCAGATCTACAGAGTCTGTCAGAACCGTCGTAGCCTGTGATGTGTGTGGACAGGGAGGCTTTGGTCGCAACTTGAAAGTGTTTTACTACTGCGCTTCTTCTCCTTTTGGACCCAGGCGTCTCCCGTCTGCGGATGGTGTTAGCACTTCCAAGTGAAGAAGTCTTCTATCCACATTTATAGGCGTTGTTCACTTGACAGCTTAGTAGAAGTGTCTGAGGCTTTGAAGCCACTAAGAGCTGGAGACATCAAACTCATCGTGCCCCGAGGAATCACCCAGTTCCATTAAAAAAAAATAAAAATAAATTCTCTCTCCCAGACACCACGCAGTTTGAAGCTGCGCCTCGTTTTTAACCCTTACCTCGCTCCTGCCTCCTCTCCCTTGTGGCCTGTGTTCTCTCTCGCCAGGGGATTTGACAATTTCCCAGTGAAACGCTTTCTCTTCCTCTTGCCCCAGTTGCTAGTTGACTTTGTTTCCGCCACGACCAGACGGTGAGAGAGCAAAGCGGCACAGAGACTGACCAGCTTTTTTTTTTTTTTTTTTTTTTTTTTTTTTTGGGGGGGGGGGGGGGGGGGGTCGGAGAGCCAGATCCTTTTAATCAAAACGTAGCGAGGGAGAAGAGGCACAGAGACAATATATTCTCCGAGAGGAGCCGGAGGGCCAAGTCACACAATGGGGCTCTCGCGATGCAAAGGCCCATATTGGTTTTTGAGGCCACGGGTCTTACTTTGTGACTTATGAGCTGAGAGCTGCAGGAGGATCTGTTTAGGGCTATGTTCCCCTTCCCGCTGTTTGTTTGGAATTTGCACCATCTTAAGCCACATTCTGCCTCCTCTGTGGTTTGTATTCACAGCCAGACTCAAATTGGGCTCGTTGGGGAGAACATTGCAGAGATTAGGGGAAACACTCAAACACCATCCTGAAGCAACATGGGGTGTTTGTGCATATAATGCCTCGGCTGCATTAAGTGTAAAAGTTCATTCTTGATATTCGAAAAACTAGAATGGCAAAAAAAACTAAAATGTTACAGGGACGACTTGCTTGCTGATTCCAGAGCTTTCGAATGCTTTTATGGGCTCAGCTGATGTCATTTACTGACTTGACTGACTTTTAATCTCCTGGTCTTTCTCGGTGGACTGCCTTGGCAATATCATTTGCATGTGGTGAAGTTAACCCCTGGGTGGCTGCACGGACAGTCAAATGAGTAAAAGAATAAATGTATCAGGTTGCTGGTGTTGACACTTGACACTTTGACAAAAGTGCGCAGTGGACACAATTGAAGTTCACCATTGTTATCTTTTTTTTTTTTTTTTCAAAATGTTACGTTAGTCACTGCAGTAAAGTGAGCTTAAAAAAATCTCGCCCTCATGACATTATGGCCACGCTCCCCACTGCCCCCCCCCCCCCTCCTCTCTGCATGTTATTCTCCCCTGCAGCCACCTCCATGCTCTCTAAGCCTTATCCTGTGGGAAGTTTCCACTCGCCGCTGGCCTGCTAAACCTGAGCCATGAGCAACTTTTAATGTTTCACCGAGGCCATGATAATGCCTAACCTGCTTTACCTGCAGCCCTGCGTGTCCTCGGCTTTATGGCCTCATTTGCTAATATTCACAGGAGATTAGCACGAACGTGAACCTTCGCAGGTTCATTAAACTGAGATGACAATCTCCGGCTATTGGCCGTTGCCTTCAAATATCTAAATATCTAAGCCCCCCCCCCACCCACACGCATCCACTCTAAAACACATCTGCCTGCGCCAGTTGCCAGGGCAGGTGCTGCAGATTTACTGCGGGGTGGTACCAGGCTATAATAATCGCCCTCCTCCCGCTTCAGGAGCTTAGGTTTAGCCATCTGTGGTTCCGCTGTTGCCGTAGAGAGGTTCCTGGTTTTGGGTTTTATTTCCACAAAACCCATGTCTCTGTATCTCTTTCCTACCCTTACTCCTGCCCCAAACCTCTCTCTTTTCTCTCTCTCCTTGTGTCTCCCTACCTCCCTCCCTCCCCCCGCCATGCTGACAAGCAGCCCGGAGCTATGGCCGCAGAAGAGGTAACGTGTGGCATTTTTCTCTGGGGTTCTGCTTGCCAATGCCGACCGTGTCTCTCTCCGAGGCCGAACGGGGCCTCTAGCGTGGTGTCACTCTCCACCTCTCATCTGTGTTGTGATGGAATGAAATCTCATTCATTTTGACAACCTGTTGTGCATTTAATCAATCTGGGGGCAAAGGGTCCGCCAGTTCTGTCTATATGAATCTTCTTTTGCTTGATGGTGAGAGGAAAAAAAATAATCCAGCAGGTTTTCTTTTCTCTCCATTCTGAGTCAGTGTCCTACCTCTTATACTTATTTGACCATAAGTGCAAATAAGGGAGTTTGTATTACAAATGCATCCCATCGAAGAAGAAAAAGTAACACAAGTTCTAAAAAAAGACATTTGAAGTTCTTGTAGCGGAGTCAGCTGCAGTACAGTTCTGAATCAGGCACCAAATCAAACACTGGATCTTTGTATATGTTGGAGCATGCTCAGTTGAAGAGCTTCCAAATGAAACTGTCAGGGGTTAAATGAGAGAGCACGCTGACTCAGAAGTGAATCATCATCTGAATGGCAAAGACAGGCACTTCCAACATGGCTCATCTCCAATGTGACTGCTTAAATAAATCTGTTTTTCACCACTGAGGTGGAAAGCTGCTGAGGGACATTTGTACGGTCACTGCAACATCGGCCTGAGGTCGCGGCCTGTTTTTAATCATAGTACGGTCGAGCCGGCAGTGAATAACGTCAACGAATCAAACTGCCTTTTTTGATAATGTGTGATCACAAGCTGCCGACGTGAACGCACATTGAACAAAACAGTGCAGTAAGTGTTCCTTTGCTTAAATATCCACCCGGCTAAAAATGGATGCACTTACACGACTTCATTTGGACAAGCAACAATAGTCCGTTTCCACCAAATGTAGTTTGTTTAGCCTGGATGTGTCCAAATGGCAGGGAATACCATTACCATCATTACTGGCTGATCAACAGTCTTTCCATTATCGTGATGTGCTGCAGTTTCCTACAGACCAGGAAGACTGGCAGAAGTCCCCAGCAATTGCCCCAGATGGTGTTTTGATTTCATGATTACAATTTGATATATAGTTTATATACTCAGATTTGTATGATTTGTATAATCGTTTCCACATGTGATTCATTTACTCCATTTCTCACACCCTCTCCCTTCCTTTTTTTTTTTGCTTACTTCTCACTCTTGTTCCTCTCTGCTATCCCCTGTTGTCCCTGTCCCTCCTTTCTCTTCCACGCCCCTACCAGGTCGTTCCTGCCTTTTCCCCTTCGAAGACGGTTTCCTCGACGACGGCCACGGTGACCCCTCCTTGACCCCGGGCCTGAACTCACCAACCCGCTGTCAGAATGGAGAGAGGATGGAGCGCTACTCCAGGAAGGTCTTTGTCGGAGGCCTTCCACCTGACATTGACGAAGGTCATTATTCTGCCACCGCCCGTTTCAGATTAGGACTGAAACATACTGTACGATGCATGCACAGTTGGAAGCTTCTCAGTACAATCTCTGCCTTTGGCTGGGTGCCATCAACAGTTACGTAGAAGTATGTGGGACTAGCTTTAGGGCACCTTGACACTCCTCGTAAAGAAATTGAAACACTATTCAGTCACAGTAAACATACGGAAAGCCTGGGATTGCTGTGCAGTTTTACAGTATGGCTCAACATCAGCGGAGACGCGCTTGTTTGCTTTCTTGCCGAGAGTTGGCTGAGCCTTAGTATAACACAGGGAACAGCCCCCAGTCCAGCACGTTACTGTGTGGAAAAGCTACTGGAAGTTGCTTTTTATGGTATTATGGGCTTTTGTGTGGATTAAAACAATGTTGTTACCTTCAAACAGTAAGCTGTGTCAACCTGTTTCCTGTCTCTAGTCGAAGATTTAAAACTTACGGATCATCAAAGTCCCAACTACAAAAGCACCTTGGTGGGGATCAATATTTGTTTCCATACTAATTATGAAACAGAAGTGTGTTTGGTGAAATAGAACAAACCAACCCCTTTTAGGCTTTTTTTTTGCTTCCCAATTTGTTTCATTAATAACCATAAACTCTAAATGTCACTCGACCAGGAAACAAGCCAGAGATACACAGTAGTCCCTGCGCATCATTTTATAGACCTGTAATTGTTTCCACAAGCTGCGGTCAATATGTAATGTTTACTCGCCTATGTGGCTACAACATTGGACAAGCACATGCAATATGGAGTGGATGCACAGCATCTGCCCTTTAGGTGTTTGAAAAATTCACGGGTTTCCGGAGAGCGGGTCGGCCCAGTGCACAGCGGACGTGTTTGGCCCGTGCTCCCGTTTAATGCAGTGGCTACACCTGCAGCAGTAGCACGGCCGGAAATAGAAACCGTGCCTATCTGGGCACTGAACGTGGCTCCGCATATAGTCCTCCATCTGCACATTGCATGAACGGCCATGAATGGCATCTTGTCGTGCCATGAATGAATGTAACACTCAAGCCCCTTTTCCTACTGTTTTCTTCTTCCTTTTTTTTACAGATGAAATCACGAACAGTTTCCGTCGCTACGGACACCTGGTGGTGGACTGGCCCCACAAAGCTGAGAGCAAATCCTACTTCCCACCCAAAGGTAGGCACGGTTTCTCAGAGCATGAAATGTGCTTTCCCACTCGATCAAAGTCTACACCAATAAATATCACCTCGGGTGTGTCGCCATCTCAGATTTTCACGTAGAGTCATGTTCCTTCCGAATCCGTGGCTCACGCTGGCCGAGCACGGCGGAGCTTGTTTATCTGAGTGGAACCCTGCGGTCGTCTCGCAGAAAAACACATATCATGTGTGACGGCGCTACAACTGGCCACCGAGAGTTTTCACCCATATGCTCTTTCATCGAGCGACTACCTGAGGGGTGCGGGTGTATTTTGCGACCTCTCCGGTGTCATTTTTTTTGGGGGGGGCAGGTGATCAGAGTTGCACCACTCTCTTCCCAACCTCACTCCCTCTGGCCCAGGAGCTGCCGTGTGTCAAATTAGGGGAAGCTATTAAAGACGTACTGGAAATAACTGACATTCCGTAGGCAAATGGTAATATGCTTCATCTAGAGCACGAGCAGAAATATCTGCCAGTTTCTCCTCCACTCTCATTTTTCAACATCCCCCCCCTTTTTTTTTTTTTTAGCTTGGGAGGATTATTTTGAATAGGCTCGGCTCTACTAATAGGCAAAGCCAGGAGGAAAAAATGCAGCATCCTTTTAGGGGAATGAATGAGCTTAAGGCAGCTGGAGGACGCCGCCATGTAAGGGGAGGAGACGTGGGCCTAATCATTTGTGTGCAGAATTCATCTCTCCCTAAATGAAAACTTCCCAGTCCGAAACTCCAGAGGGACACAAGTAAAATGTCCAGTTGTTATCACGCTCCATTTTCCTCATGGTAAGACCTTCGAAGTGGAGAAGAAGGGGACGTCTGCATGTGCCCTACTGCCGTGTGGGCTGTGACATGGCTGAATAACATCAAGATGTCAGCGGCCTCTCCTCGTGTTCAATGTTGTTTTTCCGAGCTTGACCGAATGGAAGACAGCTGTCACTTTCCGTCCACATTGCCTGGACAGTTATTAATGTGTTTTGGTTTGAGGTATGACTCACATTGTGGCTCAGTCTAACTTCAGGGACAGGGTTAAGCTCATGTGTTGCTTTTTGGAAAGGACATGCAGCTTATAACTAGGAACTAGGCATGTTTTTGTTTTTTTTTGTGACCCACCAATTAGTCCGTCCGGCAGATTATCGGGTCAATTTCTGGCAGTGCGAAAACCATCAGCTTTTTTTTTTCAACTTAGATACAAATAATAACAATGCTCCCCAAATATCCAGGTGCTTTCATGGAAAAGTGCTTCCAGACTTTTGGAGCCGTCCTGAGTGTGTGCGTATTAGTGCTTTCACATATCCACCAAACTTCTCTATACGTCACCCGTAGGAGGCTGTATTGGCTCTGGCCCCATAGCCAAGGAATTTTCCAGCACATAACACATCACATTCCCTGACGAAGGCTAATTTTGTGCAAATTTACAATTCAGCTTGCCTGTGTTCATTATTGAGCCATGAAGGTGCCGGTTGGCAGATTTTTGTCTTACTTTTGGGCAGAATGAGGCTGGCCCTTCCCTCAGCCACACCCTTCCGCCAGTCTTTGGGAACACACAGTACTGACACGAAAATGGGCCCAAACTATTCCATTAATACCTGTCTCAGCCTCGCCTCGCACTATTTGTGGCTGAAGTATTTAAGTGGTAGCAGTTAGTGAGCTCATGCCTTGTTTTCTACACTGGCTGTCATCATGAGGTCATCGGTTTGTCTGCGTAACCCTCGAGGCGCTGTGCCTATCGTTGGTCTGTAAACACCGTTTTTTTTTTTTTTTTTTACGATGGAAAATCATGCACATGCACATATCCTCTCCCTCCCCGGACGGCGCTGGGAGCTCAGCAGCAAAGCCCTATAAATCTCAGGCACGAGCCACTGCAGATCTGCGCTCTCCTCCCGTGGCACAAAGCCTCTGCAGTGCGCAAGGCTGACGGAAAAAGAGACAGATCCCCAGCACCAGTCAGACTAAATATCAGAGCATTACAGTGGCACGGTGCCCCCGTGAAATCGGGTACGGACTGCTTTAGTGGGAGGCGTTAGGAAATGAAGCATTTTCGCGAAGAGCCTTCCCGCGCTGTTCAAGCAAGCTATTGACCGCGAGAACAAACTGTCTCGATCGGATCTTGAAAAAATGACCAGAAAAACAAAATCAAATTGATGTTGAGGAAGGAAACTCCTGCAAGTTCCCATCGAAAGAATGTATACAACACTGGGGTTTAGTGGACTCTAAAGTGGACTCTCAATTTGTAGGTGTGAATGGTCCTCAATGTTGACCCTGCGTTGCACTAGTGAGCTGTGTGGGGTGCAGGCTGCCTCCCGTCCAACGTCAGCAACTCCCTGCGACCCTCAGGGTGTGCGCCGATGGATTGATGGATGGATGGACGGAACATTTAAAATATTTTCTTACAGTAGCGGATTTGCGTCTATCTTCCCTCGCCGCTCCTCTTCCCCATCCCTGTGCATTTTCAAACACCGTTTGTATGGCAGTCATTCACTCTCTACTCTCCTCCTTCCTTTTGTCATTTTTTTCTCTCTTTCCATGCCCCCCCCCCGCTTTTTTGTCCCCTCTCTGTTTCTCACCCTGCCTCTCACCTGCCCTGGGCCATGGAACACGTTGTTCCTTCCTCCAGACTGTATGAGCTGCTGGCTACCTCTGCTTTTTCATGCTGGTTTGTGTTTGTGTGTGTGCGTGTGCACAAGGAGGATGTCCGTGGATGTCGCGCTACACCATGTGATTTCTCCCAATGACAAACGCTCCTTATGTAACCCCGGCGACACAGAGACGGGGGTGTTATGTCGGGTGATGACGAGGCACGTGGAGAACGATGACTACACACAAAAGCCTCTACATGTCAAACCTAGTGGTGTATTTGCTGGATCTGGACCAGAGAGGAGTTGGCTTCTGAGTTGACCGATTACCACAAGACAGAGATGAGTTGGCAGCTCAAAGCAGCTTGATTGAAATTCGTTTTGCAGGGCTGCAGCGAAGGGGGATACATCACATGCACCTCAGACACACAGTCATCTGCTTTTTTTCCGCCTGTGACGCTCACTACCTTTTCGAGCTTGTCCTGCTTTTATTTCCTCCCCCCTTTAAAGCAGCGCACACACACACACACACACACACACACCCGCCCTCCCTCCTTGCCCTGGTACACACACTCGGACGTATCCACATACCACAGCTGACTGGGTCTGCCGAGTAAGGTTTCTTTTTTGTTTTTCCTTCCTCCTCTTCTCCCCTCAGGAATGTCAAAAAAGCGAAACATGACAGCATTCCTCTTTGCCATTTGTTTATGGCAGAGTGTGTGTCTGTCGTTCTGAGGGTGGGTATGGGACACTGAGACCGAAGGCTGGCTTCTCCACCGGAACACATGGCTTTTGTAGTGTGGTCTCGAGAGACTCTACAGACGCACTGATTATTAGCTGCAGACAGTGTACTCAAGTAGAAAGAGAGTGTGTGTGCGTGTGCCTGAGTGCGTGTGTGTGTGTGTCTGATGGTGCATGTACCAATCCCACTTGCAGTGCGCAGGCAGCATCTCATATTCCCCTGACGCATGGGTGCCACAGGTGGCCCTGAGTTTCTGCCTATCTCACGGATAATTTACACCCCGTCCAGAGATGAATGTGTTCGCCGATGTCTGCTGCTCTTTGACTGTATTTCAAAGAGATTCATGGCGTCAAAAATGTTTTAGGACTCTTTTTTTAGTGTGCAGTGCTCATTTTGATCAGCCCATAAATCAGACCCAGATCCTTGTAGCACTGTGTGATGGATGCACCCTTCTGAGCGCGCTCCCTGTCCCTCCCAAAAGGCCTTAATAGCCCCGACCTTCTCAATGATAAATAATTCAATAGTACAGAGCGACTGACTGAATTACTCTTTTTCTTTCTTTTCTTTTTTTTTTGTATTTTGCCGAGCAAAGACATCATCCAAACTGTCTCTATGTGACCCACCTTGCCGGGAAGATGTGCAGATGATCAATTTTGCATGGTGCCTTGAGGAATGGGGCACTCTCAGCTATTTAATCTGAGGCAGCGAGGGTTGGCGGGCGTAGAGCAGCTTATGGTGGCAGGCGTAGCAAACGAGGACAGACGAACAAACCACAAGGTCGTACGCCAGTCTGGAGACAAAGACGTCTGAAACTGGGAAGGAAGAAAAGTATGAGGCTTAGTCATCGGACGACAGACCGCAAAGTGTCGGTCACAAGTGCATGACTATTAAACGCCATATATGCATATTCTGTCTATAAATATCTGCTTTTTTTCTTATGATCCGCGTTCACTCTTCTGTTCCAGGCTACGCCTTCCTGCTGTTCCAGGAGGAGACCTCCGTTCAGGCCCTGATCGACGCCTGCATCGAGGAAGACGGCAAGCTCTACCTGTGTGTATCCAGTCCCACCATCAAAGACAAACCGGTGAGTGGCAGGCATTCATCGGGTGAGGTAAAAATGTAAGTAAGGCTGGAGTTGTGACATGTCAACCCAAAGCCACGCCACAATTCCAATTGAGTCACGTAAAAATAAATATTTGATCAAAAACAAAGACTTTTGTTTTTTGGAATTGCTGAAAAAACAACATACAGGAAATAAACTCTAAATTACTGAACGCCACCCTCCCTTCTGTCTCGTGCAGGTCCAGATCCGTCCCTGGAACCTGAGCGACAGTGACTTCGTCATGGACGGCTCTCAGCCTCTGGACCCCCGCAAGACCATCTTCGTCGGGGGAGTTCCACGGCCCCTGCGTGCAGGTAACTGACTAATATGAACGGAGTGCGGTGTTTGTTTTCGATTTGTGATGCCCGAAAGCCTCTGAATTGGATTCCCCACACTGACTGACGTGGAACGCAGGAGGCCGGAGCCCACAATGAAGCGTTCTCCCGGAGAGAAAGCAATCCTCTACTTGGGTTTCCAGGACGCAGGCCAAATGGTCGTCGTGTTAAGAATTCATGGTGTAATGGAAGGCTCGGTCTTTCTGCTCGTGGGATAAACATCGCTGGCGTGTCTGCAACGTGACCCCGACTAATTATACCAGCAGATTGACACTGCCGCTCTGATGAATAGTGCAGTAGGGTAGATTCTTTTTTTTTTACATCCCTTCATCCCTTACATCCCTTCACAAAAGTTAAAACCTGTGGTATTTTAAAGAGCCGCCAGGGCTTTCATTTTTAAGGGCCGAGAAAATCAAGGACAAAACTGTCTTCAGTGCAGAAACACTCCTGAGAGGACTGAGGACTGGCTGCACCACTAATCTCTTTCACTCTCTCTCTCTCATCTTTCTTTTCCCTCGCTCTCCCCAGTGGAGCTGGCCATGATCATGGACCGGCTGTACGGCGGAGTCTGCTACGCCGGCATCGACACCGACCCCGAGCTCAAATACCCCAAGGGAGCCGGCCGCGTGGCCTTCTCCAATCAGCAGAGCTACATCGCCGCCATCAGCGCCCGCTTCGTTCAGCTGCAGCACAACGACATCGACAAAAGGGTGAGCGAGTTCACGCACTCACCCGCTCACACAACATCCTCCCCCTCCGACAGAAAGCAGGATCCCCACCAGAGCTGAGGTTTTCACAGTCATTCCTATGGCACGCAGCGGAGCCGAACTCCGCTCGAGCCCTCTCCCGCGTATCCCTGCTCTCATTATTGCCCGGCTTTTTCAGCCGACTGCGCGGGCGCAGCCCACAACAACGGAAGGCCTGGCCTGGCCGTGTAATCACCGGCCTTTTGCGGGGTCGGGAGTCCCGACAGATGTTTCAAGTTGCAGACACACAAGGCTGCTTTAATTATAGTACTTCCTTATACATGTATATCCTCTCGAGTCGCGCTGCAGCCGGGTTATTTTCGGCTCGCACCGGCCAATTGCAGAGGGACGGGTCGCGACCGAGAGAGACTGGTTGTCGGCCAGGAAGTCGAGCCTCTAAAGGGCGGGGCGGGGCGGGCACCCGCCCCGCCTCAGCCCGTCGCCATCTATCTTCGCCGGGGAGTGCCTTTATTATGACTCGAGCCAGGTGGAACACAGATAATGTTCAAACCGAGTCACCCTTTACACATCGGCAGGGTTTGAATAAAGGCATTCTTTTTCCACACTGGTCACAACTCATGCCAGCCCCACCACTTACTTCACAAAAAAAAAGAAGTACAAAATGATTCATGTCGACAGAATAAGTGCCTTTTCAAAGGGGAGAGTCCACAGGGTACGGCACAATGTCCCTCGAATTCAGAGTTGTGGCGCGGAACCAAAGATGCTTGTTGAGCCTCTCCCCTGTTTTCTCCCTCTCACCTTCTGCACTAACAAGTCCATTAGCTGCAAATGGCTCTCGATGATAGCACACGGAAGCTCATCATACTGCAATTTCGCGGCACGGCGGCATCGCCATTTCAGCCTGTCCCTCCTCTCACTTCCCTCGTCCGCGGCTGCACAGACTTTAGCTAAGAGGGACCGCCTCTTGCCGTCGAGGGATCCGATAACCTTTCGTTCTGTGGCCACGCGTTAACGAGGTTAGCGTCCATTCCCTGCCCACTCAGACTCTGAGACGTCTCCGTGGAAACCAAGCTCTCGTCTCTTGTCTCTCTGCTCTGTTGGCGAAACTCATTTGACGAAACTCATTTCACCGGCAGACGGGAGGATACCTGAGTCGGTCTCGTTTTGGGACATTGCACCCAGATTGTCTTGCAATCTGCAATGCCATGTGAATAGTAGGAGCCAACACATTGTAGACATTACGTGCAATTTTGTGTGGGGTTTGCGGTTCGGTGGTCCTGAAAAAGATGATCGGTACAACTCGGCATCGCAGTCTAGAATATGTAGAATAAAGACATTAAAAGGAATATTATTTCACTGAAGAAATTTTAGATTGACATAAGATTGAACAGAAAAAATTGAATACTTGTTCTGATGGAGTGTAACAAACGTCCTTGTTGTCCCCCTCCCTAGGTGGAGGTGAAGCCATACGTCCTGGACGACCAGATGTGTGACGAGTGCCAGGGGGCACGCTGCGGGGGGAAGTTTGCCCCCTTCTTCTGCGCCAACGTCACCTGCCTGCAGTACTACTGTGAGTACTGCTGGGCTAGCATCCACTCACGAGCCGGCCGAGAGTTTCACAAGCCCCTCGTGAAGGAAGGGGGCGACCGCCCTCGACACGTGTCCTTCCGCTGGAGCTGAGGGGGGGTCCCCGAGTCAGCCCTGCCCCGGTAAACCCACACCCTACCCCCCCCCACCCCCCCCCCCCCCCCCCCCCNNNNCCCACCCCCCCCCCCACCCCCCCCCCCCCCCCCCCCCACCACACACACACGCAGCCCTGACTACTCCACAGGACAGGATACCATCAGACACACAGGATGGTCTTCATATCTCCACATGGCTCTGGACTCATTGTCTAGTCTGTTCCCCTATGGACACACATATACATACACACACAGGATGGTATGTTAAGACCCTTGGCTACTTTCAGTTCCCCTTTCTGTTGATTGGGCATTGTGGTACGTCCTCCTGGACCCCTCCCTTACTGAAACAGAGGTGGGACCATGCAACTATTTAAAAAAAAAAGAATATATTTTATGTTTTGTATCTATGGATCTATATATACATGTATAAATATATAGATACTGAAATTCTATGTCTAAGGAGCATGCACTTAGTTCTATTGCCCCTAGTGAAAGATAATAATTACCAAAGGCAAGTGAAATTAATGCACAGCGAAAAAGCATCATAGGCGGCAGAAGATGTGCAAGATTAAACAACTATCCCGTAGTGTGGGCCTGTATTGCCCCCAGAGTAACAATGACGTGGCTATATTCGCTCCCAATTTTGACTCTGAAAATATTAATACCTCATATGCGCAATCAGATTAGTTTGTTTTCGATTTCTAGGTCTTTATTTTTATAATAACATTATTTTTTAGTGTTATGTAAATGTAATGCTGCGATAGCTTTGCTGCTATACCCATGGTATAAACAGATACCATAAGTACTTTATTCAGGCTAGGGTGTAAAATAATGATCTCGAGAAGTACCGGGTGTGTTTTAGAACGACGAGCTATCACGGGGGGGGTTGGGCGTCCCTGGTCACCGATGGCTGCCTTTGTTTGCATGTTTATTTCAATCAGGTTGCTGCATGCAATACACTTTTCAGTATCATGTGAACTGTTCAATTCAGCCCATGTTTGCACAATACACTATAGGCCTACATTGGACTGGACAGAAACAGGGAAAACCAAGTCAAAGGAATCACGGGGGCTCTGCGCCCCCCCCCCCCTCCCGCCACAGGGCAGCCAGAGCAGAAGGGTCCCGCACATACAGGCGGTGAACACATCCTGACAACAAGGGGAGGGGGTAATAATCACAAATCAAATTAAATGTAGGATTACCATTTAAATCTGTCTATGGTAGGTGAAGTACTTTTTTGCAGTGATTGTCGATATAATTGTGCAATTTTTTATACCGTATGTAGTTAGGTCTGAGTATGCCTAGAACTGTGATTCGCTTTAACTGTTGTCAGTGTCCGAAATAGAAGTCCTGTGAAACTTCCTAACTAGTGTATGCACATGTGCAGTATATATGTTCTCTTGTACAACACACCTGCACCAGAACACACAGAAGTCTCTCGAGACCCATGAAGACACATACACACACACACACACACACACACACACACACACACACACACACACACACACAAGGATGGCTGTCTATCTTACGCACACAAACGGACGTACGTACACACAGTCTGATCTGATCTGAGGAGAGGATGCAAACAATGTGAGCTTAGACAGAGGCTAAGAGAGAGACTTTTTTGTTGGTTCGTTCGTCCTTTCCACCGTTTGACAGAAACGCATGTTTACTTCCCACAATGCAACCAAAGAGCTCACGTGTTCCAACAGCCACCTGCTCACTGAAGGTGCAGTGGTGCGGTGGGTGAGATGAGGAAAGAGAGCATTTGTGAAGAAGCCCGGAGGGGGGGGGGTCATAAATGAAACATTGAAGCTGCTGGAGACTTGACGTTGATAAACTGAGCTCTGCACAGGCTCTCACTAAAAGACGTGGTTGGGTGGGTGGGTGGGGATGGGGGTACCAGAATGTGCAGATGTGCAAGCTGGGGGGTATGGGGAGGGGGGGTTACCATATTTATCCAGATGTTTTTGTTTCCTGCAAAGCTTGAAGTAATGGACCTGCTTAAAGAGGGTGGATATATATATATATATATATACATGTTTTTGTTTTTATCTAAATGTTGTGGCGCGCAGTTCAAACGGGATCAGCTGGGTGGGTAAGTGGAGTGTGTTATGGATTCTATAGAAACTTAAGTATTGGCTGCCAGCATGGACGAGGCGGCTCTGGTTTGGGGTCTGAGGTGGTGGTGGGGTGGACTGGGGCGACATGGGGGGGGGCAAGAAACTCTGGTTTTAGCAGTTTTGTCCGCCCTAAACCCCCCTTTCTCTTTGTTTTTCTATTTCTGTGGGTTGTGATTGTCCCATCCTGGCGCCCCCCCAAAGTCTTTCTCCCTACTCTCGTTTTAGTCGCAAACTGTTTTTGGTTTAGATTAGTTTTGTGTTCCTTGTCCTCGTCCAAGAAAAAAAAAACTGATTGAAACGAACCAGAAGATCCTGTTTTTTACTGCAAAGACTTAAAAAATAAGAGTCTAACTTGGAATAATAACGCGTATCCTTATGAAAGTGAACTCTGGGTGTTTTTGTGACCTTTCTTTCCCCACCCAGACAGCTTTTCTATGTTTGTTCCTTCTACAATGATAGATATTTGTTATGCACTACTCTTTGTATCGGAACATTTTTCGACAGTCAGCCGTTTTTTTGTTAAAAGATAAAATATAGAGATGATACAGCGTGCTTTCTGACTGACAAGATCTTTTGCAATACCTCAATTTTGAAATATATTAGGAGAGAAACTGATATTTTCTACGTAAGTTTATTCAGATGAGAAGAAAATATATTAATTTAATTATTCAAAAGAAATGATTTAACAGATGGTTGATTTTTTTTATCATGCTTATTTGCTATTATTTTGAGAATTTATTTTTTTGAAAAAGACAACAACTGAAGGAGCTAGAGCTTTATTAACTAATATAATAATTTAGTTAGCTGAGAGTACAACCTACTTTATCACAATGTAGGCAAAGGTGAGTGTCCCATTGGTCAAATTGGACAAAACGTCAGAGAACAGCTCTTTAGAGATGAAAACGAAAAACTATCAGGTGCTCACAGAAAATACTGAACATATTTCCCACGTTTTTGTATATTTATAATCAATCATTTACTATGCTGACCAGAGTTGTGAAAGAGATCTTCTGTTCATTATTTTTTTAAGAGAAGTTTTTTATGTTTCCTATAAGTATGTGCTCCCTTTTGTTTTGTAAAAAAAAAATTAGGTGACATGACACTGATTTGTCAGCCTGACATTGTTGGGAAGAAAACAAAAAGAGACTTGTGAGAGCCACTGAACAGCTGGAAGTAAAGAAAAGAAAAGAATGTTATTTTTAACACAAAACAGACACAAGTCTTTTCACCTGTAACTTAATCGAAAGCCCCCAAGGTGCATCAATGACTGGTGGCCTTTTATTCTCGAAAGACTTGAATTAGTCCCATTTTATAAGGCTAAGAACCTTGATTCTTTGTTGTAATGTGCAATACTGTTTGTACTTTTTGTAGAAAAGCAGAAAACATGAAAAAGAGGCATAAATCTTTACTGCAGAATTATTTTCATTGCAAGCATTGTGATTCACTAAAATCATTTTCTACTGTGTATTTACCTACTCTATCTGCTAGTACCTTCCAGTAGTAATGTAGCCTTTGTACTGAGAAATTTTCATTATTTTTTAGAAAGTTTTGCTAAAAAAGAAAAGAATTAAAACATATTTACATAGTTGCATTTTTATTTCATATTTTTTTCTTTACAGACTTATTTCTCAACCATTAATAGTTATTTCTGGGGGAGACTTTGGTATCTGGTCAATGTCATTAATATTATTTTGTATTTTTACTTGGAATAAATTAATTTTATGATGCTAATTCTTAAAATATACTTTTTTTTTTCATTCACCTTTTTCATTTTTTGAAGCTAAAAAAAAAACGGCTTTGTAATATTGTTACTAAAGTGTCTGGATTCTTGAAATGCTAAGCTTTACGTGTTAACTCGTTGATGTTGCATACATTAGTGTGAAAATGACCTACGGAGTGAGACATAAAAAAAAAGAACTACTCACAAACAACAGGCTGGTGGTTGGTGATGTTTAAGTGATCCGCAATGTAAACAAATGAATGGGCAATAAAATAAAACTGGCAGAATGGAGCATACATGCAGTATGTTGTGATGTAATTGTTGAAGATGGACAACATTACTGACCATTTACATTGCTTCTGCTACTTTAGTACTACTACTTACTACTACTACTACTACTATTACTACTAATGCTACTGCTATTACCCACTTACTGTAGAAGATCTCATGGTCACGTTGTGCAGTGTAGAGTGACACTTCTTCACATGTGATGTATTGAACAACACCTCTAAAAGAAACACCAAACAGCTATGTCCCACGTCCTGCTCACCCTGGTTGATTCAGTCCCCGCCGAGTGCACCCGTGTGAGTGTACTTAGGTATGAATGTAAATATGGAAGTGCACTGTGTTATATACAGTAGGCAACTTTTTTAATTGTTTATTATTGGATCTTTTTTTTGTTTTCTGATTTTCATTTCAAAATCCTCCATTTCCGCTTGTCATGTTCAGCCTTACAAGGTTAGTTTAATGTGCTTATTCTGTACAGCTCTTGTTTTTTCTTTTCGCAAATCCTCTTTGGTACCCATTAAAAAAAGAAGAAGCGCATGGTAGTTAGTGAGCTGCTGGTACGATTTCATATTTAACGGACATAGATCAGACCGGGGTCCTTCCTCTGTCGCTTTCTTGCCGTGTAACATGCGACGATTAATAACACGGTATCACGTTTGGTACGGATGAAGCTGGTCATCTTAGCATGAACTAGACTAACAACAGGGTAACAGCTACAGCATAAAACAAAAATATCTGCCTCCCTGTATCACTAATGCTCACCAATTTACATGCATCCCGTTTTTTTTATAATTCACGCTAAATAATAAAAAAAAAACTGTACAACATATAATGCATCCTTTAACATTGAAGCCTTTTTTTGTGGGGGTCATGCAAAACATTAAATGTCGATTAGCGTGCTAATGAGGTGTTGCCCAGTAGGTTTTCGACCGGTTTTAACAGAGCCAGGCCAGCTGTTTAAAGTCTTTATGCCAAGCTGCGCTGACCAGCTCCAATCCCAATCTCTTTATTTGTCACTTGGACCCGAGAGGCATTAATAGTCTCAAATTGCCCAAAACAACACAACAGTTTCTTTAATTCAAGGCCGACACTCCCATCTTGAAAAGTTCTCAAGTCTATACGCGAAAAGACTTCAGCGCTCATGTGAGAATGTTATTTCTGGCTGACCTTTTTTTTTTTTTTTTACTAGACTCATTTTAACTAGTCCCTCACTTCTCTCCCTCCCAGGACTCAGTATTATTCACCACCATACCAAGTGTTCATCCATTTCCTCCCCCCCCCCTCACATATTAAAATAACTACCTGAACTATATATAAAAGAACAAAAAAATATATTGTATGTGCAAATGAAAAAGAATATGATTTGGATGAGGGCAAAGATTTTATATACTCTTCTCTATAGATATATGTATGTATTTCATGTAACTAGACTTGGCTAGTATACTGTACTGTATATTCACTTATGCTTCGTGGGCGTACTCTGGGTAGGTAAACACTGTAGGTCTCATGTTGTGTATCTTAAAATACATGAAAAAAAAAAACCCTGGTAATGTGCTTTTTCTTTTTTTTTTTTAAACAAACAGCCCACTGTTTGTAATTGTACATTTATTTATTTTTTAATGAAGGCATAATTTTCTTGGGTTTTAAAAGTTCCTGTCTCGAACACTGGTTCTATCTCGATGAGGCTTTTCAGACTGTTTACTTGGACCCTTGGTTGTCTGATTATTGCAGTATAACTGTGATTTGGAAACATGGAGCTCGATGCTGCTAATGCTTACAACTGCTTCAGAGTTTGTAGTTCCCATTTCAATTTTTTCTTTTTCTGTACTTATAAGCAAATCTTATTAAACGTAGTTGTATGACGCTGTGAAGCCTCGTGGTCTTTTTTCGCATGGCATCCTTTCCCCACCTGTGTGCTTCTATTCCAGAGCGCTTACACAATGTGGCATTTGATTGCTTATGTAATTCTACTTATTTTGGCCCGTCACCGCCACCGTGCAATTTCCACTTTGCCGAGTATCTTAAAGACTTCTCATTCACACCGGTGCGAGTTCCTATTTAAAGCTCAATTTTGACCTCGGAAACAGAAGCAGGCGGTCCGAAGCAGGCAGACCAGTAAAAGGTCAAGACATAACATCTGAATCTTAACTTTGTCCAACATGTACAACTACCTGCTGCAGTGTCTGCATCCTTTCCTAATTTTTCCACATGCCGTGTAGTGTACAACTGTAATAAGTAGTCCCCAGCGGTCACCAGACTGAAATCAACATTTTTCTTGTACCTACAACCGCACCATCTACTGGCCGTTACCATTAGTGTGCAAAGAAAGAAAATACATAGTTCAAAGTTCTGTAGAATTTATTACAATTCCACAATCATAAACAAAAAGCGGCAATTACAGAAATATGTACAAGTCTTATTATTATTTTAAAATACTTGTGACAACTTCCAGGTACCACTTTCAGCGCCACGATCCGTCTCTGTAATGCTGCCCCAAGTGCCGTGCTTTCCCAGGCCATTGTCACGCTGGACAACGCGCAGCCCTGTGGCAATGGATGAGCTTTGGGTGGAAAACAAATCCGACTCCCGAGAGTAAAAAGTAGCACCACCTGGAGGATGGGAGTCGCGCAGAAACGTCCCCCGAGCTCAAACTGACACCGATGTGCTATAAAAAGCGAGACATCCTGAGGTTTCTCCAGGAGGCTCGTTGCTCTCGGTGCTCTCGCCCCGTCTGCTTTTACTGCACAAAAACACTTTTGTATCCAGGGGCGCGCAGAGAGGTGTTGACAGGTGTGTGTGTGTGTGTGTGTGTGTGCGCGCGTGTGTGGATCACAGCAGCGCCTTTAAGACTTTGTGATGGAGGGGGGAGAAGCAGATAAGAGGGAGGTGCATGTGGATAGTGGTGTCTGAGGCAGTTAACACTGTATACTCTGGCAATGCAATGTAAGGGTCAGCGGGCTGGAAAAGTACCATAACGGCAAACTATAACTATAATAAAGATGCACCTTGGGCTTTAAGAGCGGAGTAACATCGCCGTACACAGTGGCGTCGCAGCTGTGAACTAAACTAACACTGAAGACCTCTGGCGCTCGAGGTACGTCGTCATGGTGTCACGCAATTCTGTTTGCGAGTTTGTAACAGGTTTCTTCCTTTTTATGGGATGTCTGACAATGTTCAGAAACGCGACAGGAAAATGTTTCCTCACCGTTGGGGCATACCTGTCAATTTTGTGATGGCCGAAATATGGATTTAGTTCTTATTTTGGCTGTTCAGTTATTGCTTTGGGGCACGTACTGTAACTATAAGCTATCGGTGACTCTTTATAGTTACATTTGTGACAGTGTGAGGTGGGCTTGGGCATGGCACGAATGACTGCAGCAGTAGGGGTCTCCTTGGTGCTCTGACCAGGTCCCGCTTGGCCAGCACGTGGGGGGGTGGGCTGCTAATGCAGGGAGTGCATGAAGCTGTCCAGGTTGTACTCCGTGTCGTACTGCTGCTGGTCCCACAGCTCCCCGAGGCCGTCCAGCACCGACTTCATGGACGCCTTCCCCGAGGTCGACGCCACCTGGTCACCCTTCTCACCCTGAAACACATTTACACACAAGGACGCTCAGCCAAACGCGATGTACGTCAAAGCGAACGTGAAGGGCCGTGTGAGTCAGGAAAAGAGAGGAACGTGGGCTAAAAAAGGCTCCGGTCACATTTATGGTTTTAATTTGACTGACCTGCAAAACTACAATAGCATCTGCCAGACGACTGAAGCACCTACAGCCAAGTTTTTGGTAAAGAGCCCCTGGGTCATAACAGGCACCGGAGATAGCCCATCTATTTCACATGATTGCCACAAAAACTGTCTTCTAATCTGAAAATGGTGTCCATGAAAGTTAAGTGGTCGGTTGAAATGAAAACCAAAAATACAAATTCAACATACTTCTGAGTAATATTCAAGTTCCAATAGTGTCCGTCTAAAGCCTTTAGCATTGAAAACACCCTCAATGGAAAAATCTATACGACATCATGACCAGGACGTGCCGAATGTGCTTAGGAGGTCTCACCTTGTCGAGAGAGAAGAGGTTTAGGAGCTGGTCCGTGCCCATGCTCTGCAGGCTGGCGTTCTCCTGGCTGATGATGGTGTTGGCGATGCTCATCTTGAATTTCTGCAGACCCATTATCTTCTCCTCCAGCGTCCCCCGGGTGATCAGCCTGTATACGTTCACCACCCGTTTCTGCACAAACCACAACGTAAACTCATGACACGTTATTCGTCTCCCTGACAATTTTTATCTGCTTCATTTTGCATCGCTGGTTTCAGACAAGAGAAGCATTGTCACACAATCCAATGTTGTTTAATGGCCGTGATTAATAATGCATAAAGGAAGGAAACATAGATGAACAAGTTATCCAGTGTCCCCCTTGTGCAATTTAAATCCATCAAAGTTTACTATATGCTGTTCAATAATAGCGCTCAGTTAATGTTAATTTCAATATTGCATCCAACAACAGCACCTGTCCTATCCTGTGGGCACGGTCCATGGCCTGCAGGTCCCTCATGGGGTTCCAATCGTGCTCCACAAACACCACAGTGTCGGCACCGGTCAGGTTCAGACCAAGCCCACCGACGTGTGTGGTCAGCAGCAGAACGTCAATGGATGGGTCATTGTTAAATCTGAGTTACACACACACACATACACACAGGTAAGTTCTCAACTAAAGTCCAAATTTGGGGACTTCAAAAACAATCCAAGGAAAATTCCACCAACCTGGAAACAATGGAGTGGCGCAGGCCAGCCTGCACGCTGCCGTCCAGCCTCAGATAGGTGACCGTAGGTAGTTTGGGTTTCAGCAGGTCATGCTCCACAATGTCCAGCATGCTCTTCAGCTGACAGAAAATGAGCACACGATGCTGTGCCACAACTGCCTCGGTGCTCCCCTCCGATCCTCCTCCACCACCCAGACCACAGTCCACCAACAGCTGGAGAACAAAGAGGATTATCAGAATACTACGGGCAGACAACCCGATTGGTCAGGAGTGTCCCCTGATGGGCGCTAACAAGTCTTTCTAACAGTTTTAAATATTTGTTTAAGAAATTGCCCATTATAAAAGGGGAATGTGGTGTAGCTGTTTTGAAAGCAGACTTTCCAGCCCATTACCTGTTTGAGAGCGGAGAGTTTGGGTGCGTGCTGCATGTCCCGCAGGCTGGAGTTCTGGCTGGACAGCTGCTCACTGATGCGTTTGTACTCTGGATGCTGGGGCGTCAAGACCAGGCTGGGGTGGTTACACAGCTTCCGCAGGTACTGCAGGGCCTAAAAAAAATTAACAAATAAATATAAATACACACGCACGCACGCCACCTCTACCAATCACTGAGGACAAACATTACATTTGGTGACCACAGAGAAATAAATGAAATAATCCTTACCTGGAAGACATGGCCGGTTGCCTTGAGCTTGGGCTTCTCCTCCTCCTCCTCTGTGGAGGCCACAGAGATGGTGTCCTCCACACTGGCCTTGGCTCGCGACTTGGCAAAGTCTTCGTACAGCTGAACCTGCAGGGGGACGAGGGGACAGAGCGGGTGGTTATAAGAAGGCCGAGCCATCATTCAGTTGTAGTTAATGTCGACACCGGAATGATCCATTGGATAGTTAAGGGACACACATACCTGTAGAGGACTGAGGTTGCAATAATAGTCCTGAATGATTTTAGGAGGCAGGTCCTGGAGCACATCCTCCTTCATCCTCCTCAGAAGGAAGGGCAGCACCTGTCGATGTAGGGCCTCCATCGCCAGCACACCTAGAAGGAGAAACCCACAGTTAATATCCTTTTCCAAATACATTTCGCAGTAGTATTTGGGATATTGGGAAAGAGAACAAACCGCTACGGTTTTCATAGATGCGCCCAGAGCCAACATACCTGCCTCCTGCTCCCGCGAGGAACTTTTGGCGTCACGGCTAGCCAGGATTGGTTTACCGTAGCGAGCAGCAAACTGCCGTTCTGTTCCGAGGAATCCCGGCATGAGGAAGTCAAACAATGACCAGAGCTCCAGGACGTTGTTCTGGAATAGAAAGTGGGAAGAAAAAAAAAAAAACATAATTAGACTTCTTAACATACTAACAACTTAAGTTTCCAGGGATAGTTCCGATGAAGATCTAAGACACTGTCCCACCTGAATGGGTGTTCCGGACAAGATGACTCGGAAGTTGGCAGCCAACTGCTTGATGGCTTTGGAGAGTTTCGTTTTGCCATTCTTGATGACATGACCCTCATCAAGAATACAGTAGTTGAATTTGATATTTCTGAAAAATATATATATATTTTTTTAAACAATAAGCACCATACCTCCTAAACCCAAAATAAAAACTTGTTATAACTAGAACAACGCTCACCTGAAAAAGTCGATGTCATTTCGTACCACGTCGTATGAGGCTACTACCAGATTGTGTTTCTTCACTTGATGTTGCAACCTGAAAGTAAATGTCCATCAGCTTCGTCATTTCTCTGAAGGATGAAAATTCGCTACACTATCTGTACACTGATTTTAAGTCATAAACTACATACAAATATTACATGAATTTAGAGTGCATAATATCAGAAAGGCTTTGTTCTGCGGCACCAGTTGAATACAAAATGAGCCCGACTAATAAATACTATTACCGCATTCGTTCTGTGGGAGGCCCGGTGTAGTGCAGTGGGTTGAGGTATTCTCTGCTGCAGAACTTGCTCACTTCATCCACCCAGTGGCCCGTCAGCGTGGGAGGACACACCACCAGGGAGGGAAGAGGGCTGCAGTCTGCAGCCTTAGTCTTGGCATATTCCTGTGCCCTGAACAGAACAGCACACGCACAGAAGGATGAGGCCGGTTTCGCAGAGGCACTCACTCGTATAGAGATGTATTGTGTAGCCGAGTCGGCGTGCCGATACAGTCGGAGACGGTGACGTCTGGACTGCGTACCTGAGGAATTGATCGCCTGCCAAAATGCAGATGGACTGCAGAGTCTTCCCAAGACCCATGTCATCACACAGGATCCCGTGCAGCTTGTATTTGTTCAGGAAGGACAACCAGTTCACTCCATCCTGCAAGATGAGATGGATAAACACTTAGCATATGGGCTTATTCAGTCCATTTCAACTGCAGCTGGTTTTCCGAGAGACAGTTCCTTGGAAGTTTGTTGAGGAGTTGCTGAGGACGTGGCGGAATTGTGTCGCCCGACAGCAGAAACAATAGTAGGACCGTTTTAACGGGATCTCTGCGCTGCTCCATTTAAGAGATAGATGGCAGCTCGCAGCCGAGCTACCAGCAGCTCTAATTTATGGACCAAAACTGCGCGCACACACCCATCTCCAATTGACTGCTTTAAATGGACTCTGTCAGGAAAACCATTTCTTGTCAGTATCTCTGTTGTCGACACCCACAGCCTGCAGCATTTTAAGCAATTTTCAGGATCTGACAGAAAAATGTTCAAGCTCGAGACGAGACGGGGCCAGACAATGCGCTCAAAGTGTTCAGGAGAGGTTTAAATTAATAAAACACTGGGTGTGAATCCATCAACTGATGCTTGAGGGGAGATCGCAGAGATGTAGTGAACCCAGAGAACTGACACACACACCTGCTGGTACTTCCTGAGCTCAGCTTTAATGGGCACAGGGATCTTGTAGTTCTCCAACTTTCTCCCGTCTAACAGCTGCTCCAGGAAGTGGCGTTCTCTGGCTTTCTGGCGGATGAGGTCAGCAGACATGGCTGGAGGGTCCGGTATACCCGCCTGGTCGACAACAGGAGAAACCACTACTTTCACAAGAGCAACACTTCCTAATCACACAATAATAACAGCGACCATTCCGTTTAATCCGCATTTTAGCCAGGGGCTCCTACCTCCAGTGGAAGCAGCCGGATGAGCGTGGCGAAGCACTGCGTGGCCATAAAACGAATGCTGTCGCTGGGATCACTCATGCGGCCCAGGACTGGTACAACCAGCAGCACGATGTAGGGAACGATGTCCACATCCAGCTGCTCCATGATGCCTGGTTGAGATGTTGGTCAAGGCAAACTAACATTTTTGAACTTTATATAAAGAGCATCACTATCATTGGAAGCGTTGCCTCCATTCAGTTTTTGTTTGTTTTGTATCATTGAAAATGTAAAGGATACAGGCCAACGCCTCGATGGCTCCCTCCTGCTTGGTGCAGTCATCAATAGCGGCCAACCAGGGGAGCACGCACTCAAGGAAGCTGTTCATGGTCTCCAGCATGGCCAGCTTACTGAGCACGCCCACGCAGCGTGCGGCCATGTGGCGCACCGCTGTGTACGGGTGCTGCAGGCAGGTGAACAGGTGGGGTAGGTGCTCCAGTAGCTATAAAAAGGGGGCAGAGACATTTCATCAATGGCCATTAAACATTTCACATTATACATTCCAGGAGATGTTTTTGAGATGCCCTCATCACCTTCTCCCGTCTGCTATCATAAATGCTGTATAATTATTTGTGTAAATGAAATGGAGCAGTCTCGAGTCGATCGTACCAAAGATTTCAGTTCAGAAGCCATGGACCCGGCGATGACTTCCAGAACTTGCAGCGAGTTGACCAGTTCCTGGGCTGCAGCGTCTCCCCTCTCCAGCTGGACCTTCCTATCTACACCACACCAGAGACGCAAAGTGATTTAGCGGGACACGGTCACTTCGAATTCAAACTCTCACAGCCACAGTCAGTTTGAAATTACAGACACTGCTATTCAACTCGAGTAGGCTAAGGTCAATATACACTGAACTCTGATAAATATGAATTCATCCACCAAATCGCTCCCACCAAAGCATTACGCCATCAGAACATTTCAAATCCAATTCAACCATGAGCGTACCGATGCGCTGGTTTTCAGTCACGGCCACCTTCAGTGGTCCCACCGTGTTCTCCCAGAGGTACGGCAGAGACTTGGTGAGGTCTGCGCTGAAGTGCCTGGCAACGGTCGTCAAGGAGAACTCCGCCCCTCTTCTTTGAATAAGAAATGGCTTCCTGTTCTACAGGGGGGGGGCATACACAACGTTTAATCAATTCGATCTGACTTGGAAGTGAACCATATCCGGTAACTCTCTGTACCTCGTCATTATCGGTGCCGATGGTGCTGCCGGGAGGGAGCTCTGTGGAGGGGGGCTTTGGGGCTTTTGGGGCCGGCCCCCTCTTACTCGTGATGGCAAACGCTGCTCTTTGGTGGCGGTACAAAGTGATGATGCCGCGGGTTTTGTTTACCATGTGATGCATGCCGTCTTTCTCCAACCCAACACCTGACGGCGTGAAAACACGGTCAACAGCGCGCAAGCACAGTCACTATGTTGTGAAATGATCAATACATGTCAACGAACGGCAAGTGTTGAGACTCTTACCTTTGGTATGTTCCTGCGTGGGTGGTACAGGGCAGGCGGACGACGGAGTGACGGCGGAGTCCGCGCAGGCCGAGGCACAGAGGTTTTTGATGATCTTCGGGTTCGGACACGGCGAGCGTCCGGCGCACTGTGCCAACAGCTTGGCTATGAAAGAAGCAGCGTGGCCCTGAATCAGGGTGTTCTCCTCTCGCTTGATGGTCTCCATCAGAGGCCGGACCAGTGGGTTGAGCTTGTCGGGAAGCACCTGCAGGTTGATGACGGCGCAGGCCACGAACATGTGGACGCGCAGATGCAGTTGCTGCCACTCCGTGCTGGTCTCCGTCACCGTGGCCTGGGCCTGCTGCCGCTTGCTGTCCAGCCCCTGCCACGGCTTCGACTTCACATTGAGAGCCGCTGTTGACTCTGTGAAGATGGTCGTTACCTTGGGAACAAGGTGGAGGAGAAAATGAGTGGCAGGAACAAGAGCGATCCGTTACACAGTGCAATATGCATTAACCTTTGGAGCCGGTTCTCCGCTACAAAGGTTAATGCACGTAATAAATAGCAAAGTTTCTCACTCCAGGGAAAACAAATTACAGTTGGACAATATGGAAAACATGTCATGTTATCAGCGATGTACAATGGCATAAATGTGATTTTCATTTAGTTACACTTATAACAGAGTTCCTGGTGGTTTTCCCCAGGACAATTTGTTCCAGTTGATGCACATTTTCAGTTTTTCTTCACAAAACTGAATACGCTTCCATTCATTTGCACACAGAGGGATAATTATCGGCATAGGCTGAAGTTTAGTTGCATAGGTGGATTAACCTACCAGTTCATTGGCCTGGTCTATGGTGAAAACGCTGCAATTGAGGCGGTCTTGGAGATCTATCTGGGCGTCGGCGAGCAGTGCAATCAGCTGCTTGCACTCATTCTGCATGCGCGTGAAGGGAATGGCGATCTCGTCATAGTACAAGTGCTCGGACAGAATGGCCAGAAGGCGAGGCTGCACCATGAGTGACACCACCTGACAATCCTGATAGATTGAGACAGACATTGCAAAGGGAAATATTGATACGAGGCCTCTAAACGCCCATTTCCTCCATGCGTGCATCGCACCCATAAACATTTGTTCTTTACCTTCTGCAGCGCAGCCCACTCGCACAGCACCAGAGCCACAGCTATGCGCTGCAGGGCAGACTTGGAGTTGAGGTGGAAGAGCAACAGCTGGCCCAAAGACTCGGCTGGCCGTATTTCCTGAGATGCAGCATTGAGCTGTGGGTCACAGATGCACCTGCACAGAGCCCCCAGCAATCTGGATCACAGAAAGACAACGAGAGGTACAATTAAGAGCAATTCAGAGGTTCACCCGAAGAACAGGACTGTTCATTTTCCTCCCAGTGCAGCAGTCAAAACGTACCTGGCAGCCATGAGTCGAGCTCGGACCACCACATAGTCCCTGGTCACCTGGTCGTCCGTCACGGTCTCTGCACCAGCTATATAGTCCTGGACCGTCTCCTTCACCTGAATGGTCCCCTGGCGTGCTTTGGTACCAGCGTTATCCTGTTGCACGAGCACAACAATACTACAGTCCAAATAGATGGAAAATACACTTTCCTGAATTAAAAATACATTTAAAATAATAACATGAAAATCGTTGGTACGTGCAGAGTAAAACTGTTCCCATTTCTAACTTGCGTTCATTCAGCCACACCTCATTAAATCAACTAGCTATTCAGTTAGTCGTTGGGCTGAAGGAGACTAGTTTGCTGTATTTGTGCGTCTGTTCAGCATGGCAGTCACATTATTCTGTAACCTGCACACCACCGCCAGTCTGTCACCCAGCAACCTTGCAGATGTGCATATATTTTGCATGCACAATGTGTTTGTGAGCTTCGTGGTCAAATCCTCTACCATCCTGATATACTTTCGACTGATACAACTGAACACTAAGTAGAAAGGTCCAGCTGATGAAGATGGGGGGGAGGGGGAATAAAAAATTAAGGTAATGTCTGATTTAAGGTTGACGAAGGAGCCCAACCTTGGAGCGGGCCTTCACTTCCAGCAGCATGTTCAGGTCTATAGGCATGTGCGAGGCCTGCATCATGAGACAGAGCCAGGCACCCATCCACGGACAGCTGGCTGCAACCACGTACTGGTGGGGGGCCTGAGACAACAGCTCCATCCATACCTGCACAAAGAGCACAATCCAAAATGGAAAGGATTTAGCTTAATAAAAAAATTAATAAAATAATTGTAATGCGGGCAACGGAGCCTAACCTTTTGGATAAGTTCGAGGATTTCCTCGTTGCTCTCCAGTATGCACTGCTGGAAGATGTGACGGAGCATATCTTGTAGGATGGGGTTTATCCACATTGCACAGCTCTGCACAGCAAAATCGAACACCACTTAGATACAAATATTACGCAACTATAAAGCTGTGGACTTGTTTTAAAGATGCCTCCTGTTTATGAATGTTGAACAGAATAATTGCAATCATTAGATCCAAAAAACAATACTTCCGTTTATTTATTTTTTTCTCATATTTTACATGGGTCCCTTTGCTCTAGGTGTAATTTACCTGATCAGCTTTAGACAACAGGGTGAAAAGGGTTTCCAGTGCCGCACGTCTCACTGATGATATCGTGTGTCTCAAGAAGGGCCAAACCCGAGGAACCAGCACCGTTAATGACTGCTGCATGCTGGAGTTGACAAGGAAGGGTATGAATATATATATATTAAATATGCATTTGGGCAGGGTAACGCAAGAATCCTAAAATATATTTCCATAGGTTAACTGAGCATTATTAAGAGCGGGTGCTATCGTTTGCAGCAAGTCTGTTCAGTGGTGGCTTATCTATAACCTATAAGAACAAAACTATCCTTTACATTGTATCCACTCTAACCGTTAGTGAGATAGCTGCCCCACTCCGTTTAATACAAACATTATCCAAGAAGTCAACTAGTATCATTTTGAAACAGCAGCAGTCTAAGTCCCAGACTGACCTGCACTGTCGGACTTGGGGATACGTAAGCAGCGAGGACAGCAGTGTCATGATGCTGTTCGTGGAGGCAGTGAGGTCGTCCAGGTCTAAAAGAGAATCCCATAGTGTGTTCACTATAAAGGGTACCTGAGACACAGAATATAAAAAAAAAAAAAAAGGTTGAGTTGGAGCAGGGATAGTCCGTTTTAGTGCATCATCTCTAGGCAGTTCTTTTTTCAGACTTAAAAAAAAAAAAACTCTGACCTTACTGGGCAGTAGCTGCACCAGGCCTTCCACCACAGGAATCAGGGATGCAGCCGCTACTGCCCTGACATCATCGTCCAGGTCCTGTAGGCCTACCGTGATGGCAGGGAGCACCCGGGGTAGCAGGATGGGGATCAGGTCCTGAGAAACACATATGAAGAAGATGAAGTTCAGGACATTTGTATGGCAAGAAACAGGAAAGAACGGCCTCTACAGTGGCATCTTCCGACGAGAGACACATATCCCACGAGGCTAAAAAGGTTTTGCACCATATATGCAAATCTACCAGCAGTTTGTTTTCCTGACCATGTGGTGCCCAAGGCAACCCTGCTGTGCTTATTTAGCATCTATGTAAATTTAAAAAGAAGAAAAAACAAGTGGTACCTGTCGGACCGCCAGAGCGTACTTGATTCCCAGCAGGCCCCCGTGCCGGACCTCCCACTGATCCTCTTTGAGCAGCTTCAGCAGGACGTCCACTGTCATGGAAACACCGGTTTCGTTCATGTGGCGGAGGGCTACGCCAAGGGTCTGGGCACATGTCTCCCGAACAGGAGCCACCACCTGGAAAAGAGAGAGATATGTGGGATGCAGCTCAAAACATTACGGGCTCATCGGTTTGGCTGACACAAGTGGAAAAATTACAATCACTGCGGGATATTTGGGACACAAGGGCAAAGCATAACATGTTAAAAAAAATAATAAAAATCAACAACACGGTCACTAATTCTACGTAACTCCCATCAGTCCCCCTGGTGGGGGGTGGCAGCAAGTGTTGTGATTATTATGATTTTTGTTACATTTTACTTGCAGCATTTCCTACAAGTGTTTAACTGGGTATCTTAACAGAAATGTGTTTCAGACTTAGTTCCATAACCTACCTCATCAGATACAAAATCTCCAAAGCGGTCCAGAGCAAAGACGCACAGCAACCGGATGACCAGGTCCTCTATCCACTCCTGGTGCTGCCGCATCATCTGAACAGAAACAGCCGCCAGTTCACGTTGGGTTTAATCCTCACCAATAATGTTGAAAAGCCTTAAGACAAGAATAAGATATACCTGTTCTACAGTGCTTCCCACCAACTTCCCACCTCCAGCACCCTGGGACTTGAGAATTTCTCGAAGACCTGTACCAGCACCGTGACGAATCTGCAATAAAATTTTAATCGTTTGGTGTACATGAGATTGATTACCATTTTGACAGATTAAAGAAGGGTTAAGTAATTTTTTTTTTTTTACCTCCCATGAAGGATTGAAGAGGTCGTTGCAGAGTTCCTCACAGAAGCTCTCCAGAGGCCACTCATGTATCTAAAGGCAACACAACATCACCTCAGCTGCGCTCTTATAACTGTTCCACGGTGAGCATGTCACTCACACATAGATAGTTTCCGGATTCCTTACCTCTTCTAAAAGGCCCGAGTTATCTGGAACGTTGTCGATTAAGACTTTATGCTCCGTTGCAGGTTGGTCAATAACTACATTTGTGGTTTTCCTCCGCTTCTCCTCGGGCTCGCCCTCGAAGCTGTCGTTACTAAAAGACACAGAGAGATGGCTGAGTGAAAAGTATAATTATTGATGATACGATACCAAAACTATGCAGCCACGTTGTAGGTACAGTTAGCATTATCATACCTCTTTTCATTTGGATCCATGTCTCTGGATCGTTGTTTTGCCACTAGTTTAGCCATCCTCTTTGCCTTATTCTTCTGCCGATTGCTCATGCCTGGCCGGAACTCTGAGTCGATCAACTCAGCAGCATGCATGGGCTGAAAACACATCGGTGAAGCTGATGAGATACTTTTTAGAGGATTAATACTGGTAGCACATTTGACCCTCTCGACACAAATGGGGAAAACTGACAGAACGCCTAGCGATGGGTTCAGCTCTTCAGAAAGGGAACACAGGCTTGGAAGAATATCAGACATGATCCACAGGGTTTGGGGGGAAATGGAAAAACACAAAGACCAAGCCGATTCATAATAGGAAAGGGAGAATAGAAGAACAGATTCACCACACAGACTGAGGGGCCAAAGAGATGGCACAAGCAGCACGACCGCGATATAGCTATTGCGTCAGCTTTCCTGTTCAGACAAGCCTCAGCGCTGCAATGCAAAATCTGTACGATAACCAACGTCATATTAGGGACGAAACACTTCACTGGAACAGTGACAAGATATAGCCCGCCTTCCTTGTCTTTATTAAGTTTGCCACATTAGACACCCACTTCAAACTTCTGATTATCATCATCATCATCATCTATGCATGCACTATACAGTGCTACAACATGAATACGCCAACTCAAAGATAAGCTACTGAAGTGGGACTCACTTCATGGTTGCGGGAGCTGGACCCAGCCATGGCTTTGTTTCCATGGGCTCTCAGTGCACTGGGTGGACATGTGTAATCGAGGTCCTCATCGTTGAAAAGGTCCTCCGTGTCCATTCCGATGGCGGCGCCCATGTCCAGACCCAACTTCTTCTGAAGGAGCTTCCTCTGGCGAGCGAGACGTTCCTTTGGGTCCATCTCACCTGAGGACAAAGGACAGGAGGACAGGGGAAACGCGAGATAGTGTCGGGAGGAGAAAAAAAACATCTAATTATACAATGTAGCTCTGTGAGGAATACTTGTATGGCAACATAATTATGAAGACAGGTGCAGATTGATGTCAGAATCAGCTCCAAATATTATGTGTGCAATTGCGAGGCCTCATGTAACGATCATACAGTATATTTCAGTACATGGAAGTGTCCGGTAGTAAATCTGCTATATCAAGTCTTTTCCGATTCCACTTCCTGAAGTCAAAATGATACTGGCAACAAAAAAAATCTACCAGTTTACTCACAGTCTTACATAAAGATGTGCAACAATATCAATACCACAAAAATAGCCCAGACCATGACACTATTTTCGAATTACTCATTTCCACAGGTTTTCTGCACAGTAATGCATCAATGTAACAATCCATCTATTTGTTTTCCTGTGTGTGTGCGTGTGTGTGCATGTGTGTGTGTGTGTACCAGTATAGATTTTACTTCAGCTGATAATACAATAAAATAAACACTACGAACCAGCTTTGTCATCCTGCAGCTCGAATTCGGCCCCGGCAGATCCCAGCAGAGAGGCTCCGTGTTTGAGTAGGCGGGAGATGTCGAAGTGGTAGAAAGTCAAGCGGTCGCAGGAGGAGTCTTCCGGAGAGAAGTCTTCACAAGACTCTGCAGGAAACGTACAGAAGAGGCCCATAAAATGGATACGTCATAGCAGAGGATCACAATGCCCCAGTGATCACCAAGGGCTCACCTTCTTTGGGCTTGGGGGCCGGGTCCCACTCAGGAATATTCTTCACAATAGCCTCCACAGCTTGGCCTGCTGCTATTCGAGTGTCCCAGTTGGGACTCCTTAGGTATGTCAGGACCTTGTAACAGATGGAAAGTAGATTTGACTTGGTATAGGCATACGACTTGTAAAGAGAAGCCAAAGAGCCAGCACATAATGAAAAAAAAAAAAACGTTTTAAAATATCCAACAAAGCTTTATACAACTATTATTCCACTTATTTGCAAGGATGGTACACCCCCGATTGACCTTATGGATAAAATAAATACACACCTTCGCTAGGAGGTTATTGAGCTCATGCGGGTGGAGTTTGACCACTTCTCCGAGCTGCTGGGCTGCCGCTTTCCTGGTTACAGGCGTTGTCCCGGTGTCGAGCAGGATGAACAAGCGATCAAGTCTGAAGACGGGTTCACGATAAAGTCAAAAAAGGGGAACAGGAAACAGACAAACCACTCACAATGCACAGCACCTAACCCACATCCTGGTTCCTTTTTTCCCCAGTGTTGATGCCCTACTGTGCAAGGAATACTGCCAGGCTTTGAACTAAATTTAGAAAAATAACAGTTTCACTGTCACAGTTGTGTTCATTATGACAAATGCTGCCATGCCAACACACGCACGAAGGGATGGGCAACACCATGGTGTATTGTTTAGCTCTGCACCAAGGTTACCTGTTGAAGGATCCGGGTCTTGCACCAAGGCCATTAGCAGGCTATTATTAATGTGGATTGGAGGTGTGCAGGTCGTGATCTCCGGGGCCCCTAATACGGATCTTGAGCTGCTCTACAGAGGAGAGCACTTGGCTGTGCAGGAGGAAACCTCCGACACCACGTGGAATAGCCACAACAATCACAACTGTCGGCGGAGACAACAGAGCGACTTTAAAGATTAGCACGGTTCGAGCATCAAGGTCAGGAGGCAAACTTGAGCTAAACTGCCGCCGACAAGTGTTGCTGTCACAGTCCCTCTGATGAATCCCCCGAACGGTGGTATCCTACGTTTGGACATATGCTGCCCTAACCCCTCACGTTACACCGGTGACGGTTAGCACGTCTTTACCAGCAGAGGACAGGAGAAACGTTGTAACTTCTATTTTATTAGTTATATTTCAAACCTGCAGTGAGCCTGAGCACAAACTGCACTTGGAGCTCGCATTGCCCCTGGCCTGGAACCCTAAACCATGGCTAGTGACTGAGTTACACCCTGACGTCTGTTAGCCGACGTTGGTCGGCCGTGCCGTTCGGAGCCATATAAAAAGATAGCAAGTATTTGCTAGCTAGTTGTTCCACTCGGGCAGACAAGAGCGATCAGTGCAGAGCAGGACTCAAACGTACCTTGAAACGGCCATGATCGCTGCAGTGTTCTTTCACGCCCCGCATCCACGGGGCCCGCGGTACCTCGAGGCCGTTCCCTCTTGCGCTGTTCCCTGAGCGTTTCCAATGCTACAGATGAGCAGCAGATGAAGTCATGAGCTAGTTAGCGGCTAACGCTAGCTAGCTAGCCGAGGCCCTGTCTGTGTGATTCCCACCAGCACGTCCACCGAAGAGACAGACTTCACCACCGATTCATGGCTTCAAAACTAGTCCCTCTTGTCTGCTCGGTAACTTCTCCCAGAACAGATCGCCAAGTACCTTACGCATATCAATCCAAAGCTCCAGCTACCCTTCAGAACTCCCGGCGGATAAATATTTCAATCGAACAAGATGTAAAGAGTTATTTTGCCGCACGTTGGGGGAGACCCAGAAGACTGTTTTTATATGAGGAGCCATCTTGCATTTATTCCTTCCTCCGAAGCAGGCGGAGGCTGATTGGCTACAAGCACCGGGGAGAACCAATCACAATTCACGTTTAAACGGGAAACGGACAGACAGGACGAAAAAAAAGAGAAACGGTGTAGTTTGAGTTTGGCGCAGATGTTCGATGTGTTCTTGCACTGTGACGCGGCACTGATAATAAAAAAAATGTAATTTTTAAAGAGATCTAGGTAAATGCGCTTGTGTGTACATGTTCAAGCCATTTAACCGCTGCCTGTTGTCTAAGATTATAGAACCGGCAAAGTAGAGCAATTGTATTGTTTTAACATTGGTTTTGCCATACTTTAGGTTTTGTTGAGTAAAACTTGCGAGTGAACCCTGAGCTGACCATGGTCCTGAAATTCCAAATGTTTGCCATCCCAGGTTCAAACAGACACTCCTGTGCATGGCCTTCACTTAATAATGCAAAGAATAGCGTGTAATACACCGCAAGTGGCACTCATCAAAGGTCAACAGTGCTCACTGTTTCAAGCATCTGCTCTTTTGTAATAAACTTGATTATCTTATAGAACTGTGACAGGATGATTGCTCATATACCCACGAGACAGTATCACACACACACACAACTGCAAGTTTGTCAGATCTAGACTCTTGTTTTTTTTATTATGGCATGATGCATATTCCTAATACTGTAAAGCAATGTTTTCAATGGACTCTTGGAGCAAAATGCAACTCTATGGGTGGTTGGAGCAAAAACACTTTCTCACAAACAGACCAGGAAAGAAGGTCTAACTTTATGGGTGTGACCTTACTGTGTCCTCATAATATTTCATGGTCTTTTAAATTGGGAGACATTTAAATTGTATACTTTTTCCTCAGGAGTTTAAGTCTCCCGTAGGAGGAATCCTACATTCCTGACATTAATGTGACAATTAATATCACAAGTGTAGCCCGACCTCTACCGTTTAAATACATGGATTATTCTTTTTTTTCTGCAGGCGTTTGTTTAACTGAAAGGGCATGTTTTAGAACACTTTACAAATGCAGTCTTTATGGCCAGCAAAATATCCAAATTATGTTATTGGTAGTCATGTAAACACAAATAAAAAACAGACAGGGGGCACACTATATGCAAGTGATAAAGTAGATGAACACCAGAGCAGAAACACAATTTATTGAAGAGTACGTCTATTTAGATGATGGATTAGGATCTAATGATTTGTACCTTGTATATGAAATCCTCCCTACAGAGAGCAGATTTACAGAATTTCGTTGTGAAATGGTATCATCACATAATAAGCACCCAGCCTGTCTGCAGAGTTTTGGTTATGAAACATTGTCAAAGTCAAGTTAAAGTGTGCAATACAAACAGAAAATTGAAATGCCGTTATTTCACAGTCCCAGTTAAATTCAAAACAATTAAAAAATATATAACTATATAAAAATATACTGTATACTTAAAGGACACACATCTATGCTAAAACATAAACTATATACATAAACACAATTTCCAAAAGTTATAGAAGTTATAATTAGCTGCCCAGTAATAACTGTAAATATATATATGTACATGCATGAAAATGTATAATAATAATAATATTGCACAGAGTAATACTCTGTTATGCAATATCTGAAATAAGTACAGGGCTTCACAGTTTGGAGTTATATAGTTTTCTTACATTTGGATAACAGTAAATCCTGTTTCATCGCTTTGGGTCAATACAATACCGTGAAGTTAAATAGCATTTTAAAGACAGTAAATGTAATTTTGGCTTTCGCATTATCAGATGATCAACATACTTCTTTAAAGAAGAAACCCAACGTTGACAATATTTTATTGCTATTATTTGTTTGTAGTTGTTCATATAAATGTAGACTGAAATGTGTCAAACAGTTGTTTGCTATGAGGAGTTATGAATTGGACACGAAGGTACCAAAAACACAACAAAAACTTGATTGCTGTGGTTTTCCGTCCACCACCTATGTCTAAACCAGTAACAAGAACTCCATTTCAAACCCTATGCCCTTTTAAAGAAAACAACTGGACAACTATCTCAGTTCAATTAACACAGTTTTGTATTTTATTTAAAACTATCATCATAGAAGTGCACAGCACTGACTGGAATCCTCTGTGTAAACAAGAGCAACAATTTTCTCTGCAAATAAATTGACACCTAGAGGAATATACTCTTTTGTAGTTACACAAATAACACTCATCCAAACAAAAAACATTTCAAGGCACTGACGTAAATCCCTTTTGTTACTGACCATTTAACTATAGTAATGTATAGTATAGTAATGTAATGACCCTAAATAATACAGGCACAAGGAGAATACGTTCAATACTTCTGAGGTACTTTGGCTTAATTAAATACAAGACTTTTGGTCTGTAGCTAAATTATTCAGTAACATGAGCCAGTATAGGGGTGCAAACTCTGCCTCTAGTGACCTCACAACAACATTCATTCCAGCTATCTTGAAAAAAAATCCACACAGATTCTTCACCAAAAATAACAGCAGAGTATGCATATTGCACATGGCAGGCACTTAATGGTTCAAAGTGCTGCATCAAACTCATCAAGTCTCTTCAAATTAAAAACACACTTTTTCTTGAGAGTATTCTGTTATATTTTGAAGCAAAACAGACAACCGCCTCTTCCTATCCGAAAGTGACCAAATCCTGAAAATCCATCATCTGTCAAAGCAGGGTGCAGCGCAGGAATAGTGCATGCTGACTTGATACGCCCTGTTGGACTTTGGTTCCTGTGAGGCACTGAGGGCCTGGGTGCTGCCTTGCTGTGGGCCGTTTGGGGCCTGCAGGCTGGTGGTGGAGTGGCTATGGTAGGAGGATGGCCTGTGGTTGGCCGGCTGCGGATACTGCACGCTGGGCCGGCGTAGGTACTGGGCCACAGTGGCTGTCTGGCCTGAACTGTGGTACACCATCTGCTGCTGTTGCTGGCACTTCTGCTTGTTGACCTCTCTGACATCACTGTCATGTGCACTGAGTAAAAACACAGGGACAAAGAGCTGTTGACGAGTGTTGACATACATCTCTGGCTGAATATGTTGCATGAAATGTCTGAGCTACTGTTTGCTAATAGCATGTGTAGGTTTTTTTTTCTTTGTGCAAAGCATTTCAGCATGTGGTGAAAGTTGTCAGTACTGTATCTGTCTGCATCACTGTAAAAAAACTGCATTAATGTTCTTGGACAAATTAGATTTTGTTTATCAACTGCCGAGCATATATGTAATTTAGTGTGTAAGCCACAGACAGATACACACAATAGTAGTTTCTCAGCACACGGGACCAGGTTCTCCCATGTGTAGCCCGTGAGGTGCTGCAGTTGTGGTGGCCATGTGGGCGACAGGTGCAGGACGAGGCGCGAGGCGGCCACACACGCGGCAGCCAATAGAGAGGGGGCAAAACACAAAAACACATGATCTGAGGGGAGAAAGAAAACAGCAATCCATCACCATGGGCAGTGAGAACACATCCCTCCTATCCTCTAATTTTAAAATAAAGAGGTAACTTTATATTTTTAAAACATATAACATTTCCTGTTACTGCAAAGTAGAGCTAAAGAAACAAGTGAAATTAGGGGAACTGGGCAGTTATTGGATTTCTCCTGATTTCTGCCTAACTTTATGCTAGTTTGGTATTTGAGGGTTTTTGAAGCAGCCATCCGACTCATTGTCTCCCAGCTAACCAGTCAATTGGACAGCTAAAACAACAATGCTACAACAAAGGGAAACTAGGAGATGGTGACAGAACTAGCCCTGAACTACAGATCCCTATATATGTCCTATCCAAACATTACTATAGGACCTTTGATCGCTCGTTGAGGTCCACTTATAAATCATGAAATACTTTTAGTTCTTAAAAAGTAAAAATCACCTTGCAAAGAAACCTCCAGGAAATAATCAGCGTACTTGGCCATGTATAATTTTGACTTCTCCAGGCAGGTCAAAGGCCAACCATCATGGAGGTCTCCCTCGTGAATGGCAAGAGACAGACAGTACTCTATGAAATGAGCAGCTGTGGGCAGGTACAGGTTCCATTGGAAAGTTTCCAGCAGGAGAAGCTCCATGTGGAGTAAACCCTGCTTGGTCAGGACCAGGTTCATGGAGCTTATGCAGCCCAGGCTGTTGAGGGTCTCCAGCTTTGGTACCCGGTCTTCCCTTTCCTCAAACTTACCTGTAGAGGGGGTATATTAGGAAAGTCACAAAACACAAAGATGCTGTACTGAGCAGCTGGGCAACAGATTGCAAAGTCGGCGAGACACTTACTGGCCAACAGAAGACATGAGAGTGAGACCACGGCAAGCTGCTGCTCCCGGACATCATAGCGCTCCATGAAGAGGTCCAGCAGGTAGACAGCCAAGTGTCTGGCTGCAGGACACAATCTGAAGTGGTTGCTGACGACGGCTATGAGGTCCGCATAGTAACGCCTCAAATTCAGCTGAGGGGACTGGCCCTTGTACAAAGGCAACTTTAGCTCCTATTAGAACAAGAAAGCACAGTGTTTGAGATCTCACCACACATGAAGTTGATGGTCACAAAATCTAAGTCTAATCTGTTATAATGTTTGGTCTGGACTGAAATAGGGTCATCACAGATATACTGTTATCGGCTGATAATACACTGCAGTAGTAAAAGTATCTCAATAAAAAAAAACACCTCCTCCACAAAGCAGAGAAATATTTACTTTTTGACTAGAATATCTGTCTTAATCTTCCGTCTTATATCTTGTTCTTTAAAGTAGCGAAGGTATATTTTTCATTGGTTTAAGCGGTATCAGCCATTAAAATCCTTTATCAGTTTATCACACAACATCGCTGCATATATCTAAACTGAATCAACAGGGCATGTACATAACACATGTGTAGGTGTATGTATATACGCACACGTGGAAAAAAAACAACATAAGAAAGCATCTTCTTTTTCTAATTCCTGATATTGTCAGCACAAGTCACACGTTTTCGTGGCCCACTCACTTTGTACCGGAGCGCTTGGTATATGTCTGTAGCCAGTTGTCCTCTCCACCATTGGTCCTCTAGTTCCATTTAACACAGTGCTGTGGAAACCTGTGAAAAGGGAACGACAATAAAAGGATGCTGCGCACGCGGAAAGAAAAACGAAGCATCGGATGAAAGGTTTTTTGGTTTTTCGTGTGACTCGGTTTAAGTGTCACACAACAGCCAGTCAACATAACTGTTTAAGGTAGCGGATCAGTAGTGGGCACCGCGATCGATCGGCAATGGATCATTGGGTGTGACAATACTAGGAAAATCCAAGGTGTTAATGTTGCCCAGTGAGCACGTGCAGTGAATGTTGAAGCCCCCTTTCACCTGAGTAAACCTCAGTGCACACACTTGCCAGCCATGCTTTTCTTACACTCACTTGTTGTAGTCAGATCCACTCAGCACGAGTTCAGCAAACGCCACCGACGCCTTCACGTGCAGTCGGAAATAGGTCTCGCTTCACTCTGATGGGGCACGAGCAAGCCGCAAATAATTAATTAGAGGAAGCCGTAGAGTGAAACAGTGGCGGAATTGTTGGGGAAGAACAAAAAAGTAAAAAAGGTTAAACAGATGTAAACACCACCGTTTGATAGTATGTTCTATTTGCCCCCTTATTATGTTACTGTCTTGTCTACTTACGTAAATTAGTCTACAAACACATTCATACAACTCAAGTAATTGCAGGAATTTTGAAATAAACACGAAGTAACTATTTGCTAGAATATATTTTTCTTTTTCACCTGGAATATGTCTCTCAGAGGCAACTGAGGTCCCGACACTAATGAGAATTTCCCGATTAGCTCTTGAAAGCATCTTTCCGTCGCCGGTACTGATAGTGCGCACAGGACGCAACCAATTACAGGTAAGTATAGCAACTGTCAGCTGACCAATCACTGCACAGACTGCTGGCAACCAGATGCAACCAATACCCAATAAAATGGAATGGTAAAGTTATAATTCACGAAGACCCATTATTCCTGTTCAGCATGACTCAATGTGTGAAATGATTGATGTCTCTGAATTGGTGGGAACATTACTAATTACTGAACGCTTGTTTTGTGCATAATTCTTGTGGAACACAGACTTAATTGAGAGTACAAGAAGATAGCCCTTTAATAGACTTTTTATGAGCCACAGCAAGATGTATTTAGCTCAGCTCCAATTAAAAACCCTCCTGCTTTGTTGAGAACTTAAATGTTTTGCCTATATTTCGGGTCATATTGACCCGATTCAATTTCCAAGAAATGTACTCAGACCTTAATTGATTTACCTTGTGTGACATTCAGTGTCAAATTGATCGGTTTCAAAGTTTGAAAAACTTGGAAAAATACATTTTTTTTTTATTTTTTTTTAGGTATGAAACTCCTTCTGCTTGCCTTAATTCCTCCAGTAAACATGTTTAAAGCTTTTTTAAATCACAGAGATTGTTCAATCTGACCCGGCAGTGAAAGTGGGGGCTAAAAGGGGTGAGAATTACTCCCTCCAACCCTCAAAGACACAGGCGCACACAGTGCACCAAATTCACAGATCCCTTCCATGTTGGTCATTCTAGAATTATTTCTCCAGTTGTTGGTGGTAGGAAGAGATCAAATGTTGACTTTATATCATCAATGCCGGTGACCACATATCTGGTAGGCCCAGGTGTCACTTTAATGACGTTTGAATTTGAATTTTGCCTCTGCTTGTACATGGGGCTGATGTCCAGAATTTACTATCTTTAGACTTCATTTTCTCACTCACACTATATGCGTATATTGTGTATTGGTCCTGAATATATGTGTTTTATTTTGTTTACAAGTCACCAGAAAGGTACACCGAGGTTCTAGACATTCAGATCATATTTACTCGAATACATAACCGATGTATACTAAATGGTCTCAGAGAAAATAAAATATAAATATATTTGCATTTGTTTATTTATTTTTGGTAATCCTGACATCTGGGACATCCTGACACCTGGGCCATTATTATTTTTATTATTCTCATAAAGAATTACTCCCAATTTAATAAAATTACATCCGTAAGGTTTCTCTGTACTGGTTGTCTGACGTCACTACGCCAGTTCCCACTTGATTGCTCTACATGCATTCAAGTCGCCATGTTCTCTTATCAAGAAGAAGGTAGGAAAGAAGTTATATATATGTAATATAAAATAATATTTGACACTTATATATTGCAATGCCTGAAACTGTTGTTTGCAATGTTCAAGTGTTCGTTATGTCACGAACCAAACTAACTCTCCTTAAGTCATGCTAGTCATTTGACTTTTGCAAGAGTTGCACATGATCTTGTTAATTTTAAAAGTGACTTATTGCTGACTTAGTTAGCGAGTGAACACGTGGGTTACTAATTTGTGGAACTCTGTTATAAATTTGATTAATGCTGTGAGTTTGTGATGCTAGTATACATTAATTCTCACGCTGGTGAGCCTATATGCGGCCGTACACGCGGGTCTAATAGTAAAAACAAACTGTAAAGGCTTCACGAAGTTTTTACACTACACGCGTGGATGCTTCGAACACCGCACAGATGTCTTTCAAGTTGATTTTTTCTTTCGGGTCCAGCAGGGGGCGAACAGGTGTGGATGCTTTGCTGCCACGGATATCTCTCATATAATCCCACTGATCTAGTGTACCTTTAGGTGAATATAAGACTACGTGGTTTAGGTTGTTTATGTCGTGGCAGTTTCGATTGGACAGCAGCCATAGTGTACTCCTTACGTGGACAATAATGGGTGATCTGTATGTTTTTTCGGCGACACATGGACACACAGGCAGGCAAGGTGAAAATGACGAATAATAATAATAATAATAATAATAATAATCATCATCATCATCATCATCATCATCATCATCATCATCATCATCATCATCATCATCATCATCATCATCATCATCATCATCATCATCATCATCATCATCATCATCATCATCATCATCATCAATTCATGCTTTCTGAACTAGCCAGAGTTATGGCGGAACACACATTCCACACATGCACGCATGCGCTTTAAGCGTAGTCCGGAAATTGCGATATACTCCAAATGTAAACCACAACACATACACATAAACCAGATGCGCGTGCACGGCCACGTAAACCAACAAGGCTCACCTGCGGGAGAAATAATGTATACAAGCATCACAAACTCACAGCATTCCAAAAAGTGTTTAACCGCCAGTTAGTAACCGGACCAGCTCACTAGCAAACTAGGATTGCAATAAGTTCCTACATTTTCAAGTTACTTTCATTCTCAGCCCATAGCGGTCACGGGTAATACTCTTAATAAACAATGAGTAGAAACGTCCCCTGTCATAATTACTAATGGGTTTAAATGTTCTCCTGGATTTTCCCCCCTCGATTTATGATGGTTATTTCAGGGCTGTACACCACACTCATTGGACTGCAAAGGTAAAGTTTATCCTCACAATATATTACCATGGTGGTACTGATTAGGCTGTAATGTGGTTGTAAAGAGAGTGAATTCTGAATTGAACACAAGTTGGACATACTGAAATAAAAAATACTGTTAACTGACCTGGAAACTGATGCTCTACCACATAATATGTAAAAAGAATACGTTATTACTTATCTTTATGGACAGTTCATTTTTGCAAATCACCTTGTTCTCCCATTATATTGCAGTTGTTGCATTCTCATGACGTATAGATTTTGGATCAGACAAAGCTTTACTTTTAAATAGCAGCCACCATAAATAATGCTTTCAATGTACATTATTCGAACATGGAAATCTGAACGTTCACAATTTATTCTGGGAATGCCGGCTACACTTAGTAAGGTGTACTTTTAAATAATTAGTTTAGCAGAACCAGTTGAATTTACTGCAAGAATAATAAATAATTTCAATATAGTATAGTAACTCTTTGCAGCAACTTTTTAATTGCCATACAATCTTAGATCCGGCTGTTAATTTGAATACTGGTGTTACATTACACACTTTAATCAGAATCAGAATTGCTTATATTTGCCAAATGTACAGGTACGCAGGAATTTAACTTGGTGTATAGCGCAAATGAATGAACACATAAGACATACAACATATGACATTACACATAAATTAAGTAAAAGAGAATAAGATTCTAGAAGTCACGCTTAAGAGTCCAGTGGCATTTAAGTGTTTGATAACAATCTAAGTGTCTGTCTTTAATGGTGATTTCTTTAAGGAAAATTAATGGTTGTCTAAGCAGCGATGCATTTAATGAATATTATACATAGATTAATTTGAAATGCGTAATCCACTTGGTACATCTAGAAGAAGCATATCATTTTTGGTTTATATTGAATTCTGGGTATTTGCCACCTGGCTATAACTACGCCTTTTCCTTCATCTACTTGGCTGCTTTAATCAGAATTGATTGAAGTCTTATTGATATGAAAACCCATAATTATCTTTTAATTTTTGAAAAGGTGGCCAAAACATTTAGAGGCACAGTTCAGGGTGTGATCTCTAACAACCATGGTGCAGACAGTATCACTGGATTTGTTGAAAAATTCTCAGTACAAAAAAACTACTACGTTTTGATATTATACTAGCCAACATTAGATAGGTATCAGCACATGAAGTCTGAAAAACCAAAAACAATGTTTGGCTTTTTGTGAGGCAACTGTGCTAACACCTTTTTCTCCTCTCAGACTACCATGACTGGTTCAGCACCTGCAAGACTGAGCATGAATTTGGGGGAGAACATTGAAAAAATTACCCTACAGAATGGCATACCAGAGTCCTTCAAGGATCTTGCTAGTAAGCTAATGGCTGCTTTCGGTTTAAAGGACTACACCAGACTGTACACCAGAAGTTTTTAGACGAAGATTTGGGCAATGACATCTTCAATCTGAATTCTACCACTAACCTTCCGGATTTAGGGACATGCAAGGTGAGCTATAAGCAAACAAATCCTCCTTTGATCAGTGGCCATGACAGCACATCATCTAATTTTTTTGTTCACTTCACTCGGACTGTGATTCCTTGCCATCAAATTAAATAAAAAATCTCTAATCCCCATAATCTGTGTCATCTCGTAAACAACAATGGCCAGTAGAATTTCAAATCCAAATTCTCATATGACAGAGCTGCAAATAGAGAAGGGGAATTCTGAGGAGTGTCTGTAATGAATAGCATTAATATATTGATTATAGCATTTTTCCAAGTTATACAAGTATACATTCAAATTGAGTTAAGCATTAAATGCTATTGCTATTGCAATCTTTACAGATTTTCAACAATCTGAGAGATAGTCCAATACATGTTCCTCTCAGAGAAGGAGCAAATCACGTTTAGGTTAAGCTCAGTATTATTTTTGAAGTACAAATTTAAACTTTACCTTTTTCCAAGCAGCGCAGCATAATTCCATTAGGCCCGAAATTGTTAAACCGACATCAGACGTCACTATATCTATCTGGTATTTCAAGAGTCATCTAATGTTACCAGGTCACCTGAACAGCTCCATTTATTCATGATGCACAAAAACATATTTTGTACATTTCATTAAATGCGTTGGCAGTTTACAAACATCCCTTTTTTAAAACGCATTAAAACTTTAATATTCAGTAAATATGCGATGTGTCAGATTTTTGTGGAACCTATGAAAGGGAATGGAAAATAAAAGACAAATAATCCTGTAAGTAGTTTGGAATGTTAGAGTGGGCACAATCAAGTCTTGTTGTATAATATAGTTGTTTATTTATGGGTAAGTTTAGTATAAAACACTGATCTTCTATGTGCATGGAACCAGTGAATAAAAAAAACTCCCTGAAAATGACATAATAGTAGTTCCATGTTGTGCTTAAATACTAAAAAAGAGCAGTCCAGGGGCAGTATTCAGGGGTGAGTCTTAAGAGGATTGGTAACATTATCCCCTCTGTGGTAGAAGCTGTTGAGGTGGTGGGTAGTCTTGTTCTTAATGGATTGAATTTGTCTCCCACAGGAAATAAAGGGTGTCCCGGGTGGCCGTCCTATCCATGCTTTCCCCCCCTCCCTCGGTGTCATGCAGTTCCTCGGTGGAGGGCAGCCGTCAGCCATTGACCAGCTCGGAGTATGAGCGGCCCACCGCTGTTCTCCCCCAGAACACACTGAGAGAAGTACCAAAAAAGAGCATGTGAGCGCCATGTCGGTTAATGATACTACATTGGATCAGTGAGTGTTATAATTTCCTTTGCTAAAAACACCTTCATATTTTAAGGAGGGGGCTGGTGATGCAAAAAATCTTGAATGACTCATGCAATTTCTACAGTTAAACCATTGATTTTCTGTCGTACATCAGTGGTTCCATGGCAACTTTAAAGCTCAGTTAGTTAGTCAGAGACACTCTAAGCCTATAAGCATTCAACATCAACCTTAGTTTTGAAATGCTCTGCTTCTGCTTGTTAAGAGGCACAAAGTCTGCCCGCAATTTATCCCACTAATTCATCTATAAACATACATATGAATATGTAGCATAACATATTTGAATGATTGAGTTGACCCCCCACATAAATGTCAATAAATAAACATAGCATCCATAGCATGCTTATATTTTGCCTCATGTTAAATGAATAGCTCTCCAAACAACATCATTTAATTCAACGTAGAGGCAGTGAAGTGTCTCACATTTACAGAGCTTTTTAAAAAAAATTAATGCTTGTTATTGAACTGTAGGTTGAAGCACTTCATTGTGTGTAAATGTAATTTGTAAACTAGTGTACTAGTGTGTGTATTGTAGACTTAAATGGCATCCTGCTTCCCTCAGGCAAACCAGAAGTAATCTTCTGCTTCACTCATTTCATTTGTTTTGCGTAATATTGGGCTTTTTTACATTACACACTTTACCTGCAGCAGGGGCACGCATCTGAGTGATGACGAAACCAAGAACAAAAAAAATGACTTTATTTTTAATAAAATCGAATAATTTCACATTACACATTAAAAAACAATAGTTCTTGTGTATTTTAGAATGTGTTTTTTTCTCAGTATCAAGGTTTATGGTCATACATTTAGAATCTGTTTTTTTTTTATGTAATACAGCTTTTTACTTCACAATGTACTAATCTGATATTATTTAAATTTCACTTTTTTTTTTTTTCCCCCCCCCCCCCCCCCCCCCTCATGTTTCTATTTGTTGATCATTGTTTTCTGCACACATACGCAACGATGTTAACTGAATGATGTCCTGGAGAGCTTTGCCTTCTGGGGCCGGTGACTCGTCTTTTCCCAGCACATTTTCTGTTGTACGTAACACTGATGTTTGTCTCCCGGGGTGTTCTTGTTCACGTGTTGTGTTGGGGAACCTACTATCTGGGGCAGATGCACACGCAGGGGGCTTTGCTGGCAGCCTTTATTCACATGCTGGCGCTGAATGCAGAGGACCACGGCCGTTATGAACGTTTCAGGACGGCCATTCAAATACACGTATTTGCGTAATGGTGCCGTTTTTATAATATACTGGCACAAGTGAGAATCATCCACATGTTGCATGAGGCGCTGAAACAATGCACGCGAACCAATGTTTGCATTAAACACAGTGTGCGTGTGCCTGTGTGTGTGTGTGTGTGTGCAGGCCCGGGACAGCACTCGGCTCTCAGACAGAGGAACCAGGCTAAAGGCTAAAGAAGCTCAGAGGCGGTAATCCCCGGATGAAACCATCATGGCTGCCACTCGCTGAGCTGTCAAGCTCACCACAAAAGAAAAAGGTAACGAAAAAAAACCGAGACAACTCCACTAATAGCTCTAGCTTCTTCGTCTCTCCGTCTGCTCCGGAGTGTTCAGCCACAGGATTAACTCGACGAGCTGCTGCGGTGCAACTTTTGTGGCCACGCTTTTTTTCTTCTTCTGGATCGTCCCAAGTTATTTCCCCTTTGTGGACTCTTGTGCCCGACGTTAATTCAAATAACTCGGAACGCTATTTCAGAATATGTTACGGTAGTTCGTTCGCGTGCGAAACGAGAACGCGTGCGTTCGTGCACGGGAGAGCAGGACTCCTTTGTTATCGCAGTAAATGTGTTTATATATCGTCAACTTAACAATTGTCATGGCGCGTTGTTGCTCGTTCCAAAGGCAGTCTCGTCACTTTTGTTGTGGTCAAGTCAAACTACACAATGGCTGCGTGCTTTTCCGATTTGCCTGAAATTGTAGAGATTCTATTCGTGCATCAGGTAGTTTTATTTATTGCACCGGCTGCCATAGCGGATTTATCTGGGCTTTAATCAGAGCATGAAGTTGTGAGCAGGTGAGTTAAAGTGCAATGTCTGGCACCTGGTGGTTGATACAAATCTGTGTTTCTTTATTTCATGCCTGATCCGAGTGTCGTAATTAAAATCCTTGCAGATCGACTTTGAACAATTGCCAGCAACAGGTGGACTTAAAGTAAAATAACGTGCAGAGTAGGACCGTGAATGCAGCCCCTGTTAAACAGCAGCGCGCGCGCACACACACACACACACACACACACACACACACACACACACACACACACACACACACACACAAACAACATGCCTTTGAACGCATTCCATAACTGCATCATGCTTAGTTAATTATTTTTGTTTGTTCGCACTTTCAGAAAGCTTGCAAACCCCCCTGGATCCGATGGATATGTCTGCTGCCGGCTCCACAGGACGTAAAAAACGGCGTTTCAACAAGAAGGGCAGGAACTGGCACAAAAGGCTCCACCTCAGGAAGAGTGCCGTTCAGGCCCCAGCTATGCAAAGTGAAGATAAGTGTGGACCAAAGAAGATAGCAGGAGAATGGGAACAGAGCAAAGCGTGGCCCTCATCAAAGAGTACCCCTCAGGGGGCGCAGGAGAGTCAGCAAAGGACAAATGACAGTGAGAATATGCTGAGGTTCAGTTGCTCTCAGTGCAGCGACAACTTGGAATATGCTCCCAGAGATTTAGTGAGACACTTTGAGGAAACGCACCGAGGAAGCCCACCGTTTTTTTCCTGTCACACGTGTGCTTTTAATACACACGAGTTCTCCTTCCTGCAAATTCATCTGTTAAGCCACAAAGACACTTTTTCCAGTTGCGGCTTTTGTAGAGATGACGTGAAGCGAACATGGCCTGAATTCAGCGCGCATCTGACTATGTATCACTGTCAAAATGGCAAATATTTGTGCGAAATGTGTCCGAGATTCTCTACAGGGGACGTCGGAGTATTTTTACAACACATGAACGAGCATGATTTGGGCCCAGAAGGAGCAAAAGAGGATCTATCACTGCGCATAAAGGACGAGAAGAAGTTTGGGCCTCAAGCAACCACTCTGCATTGTCAACACTGTGGCTATGAGGCATCTCAGAAATGGTTGGTCACCAAGCACAATCAAACTGCCCATGTTTGCCAGAATGGGAAGGTTCATTCCGTAGCAATGAAACCAAATGACCCAATCCCAAAGATGAGGCCCAGATTAACGAGAAGTGCAGTTAGGGAAATGTGCTGGCTGACACAGGACTGCCTGTCTCTGCCAGGGAGAGAGTTCCTGGATAAATACTGCCATCTGTCAGATCCACAAACAACACTAGAGGAGACTCGGCAGTTTTTGATGAAATCTGTCGCCACTGGTGAACAGAAATGGACCAAGGCCCTGAAAACTGTTTTGTCGAATGTCCCACAGGATGTGAATCATCACCCGATGTCGGAAAATGTCATTATGTCGAACTTGTCTGATCTTACCGTCCTCACTGTCAAGAAAAAGATAACTGTAGCGAACAATGGTGCCGCTTATTCCAAAAGGTTGAGGAGGAGGGCGGCATCCGATAAGGAAACCGTTTCCCCTGAAAGTGCTGCGGCTGATGCCCACCAAAATGGGTGTCCGTCCCATTCTAATGATTCCACATCATCTCCACAGACTGAAACTAAACTCCACAATGATGTCTTAGTTTCAGCGCAGAGGGAAACAACCAAGTGCACTCAAATGCAGGAGAATAGAGAGAATCGGGAATTAAAGACTGATCAGGAAATTGAGGAACATGGTCAAAAACACCTGGAGCCTATGCAAGAGGATGTGATTAACATCTCCAGTGAGCTGAAGTTGACAAATGAGGGTGCAGAGCAGAAATGCAGTCGCAAAGTCATACCACAAAGCCGGCGAAAGAGAAGACGAAACAGAAGGACCACATCTAAAAAGGTGAACAAAAGATTTCCAGGCCTGCCCTTAAAAATGGTGTTGAAGAAGAATCCCGTGAAGGAGAAGCAGTGGGTGTCCCAAAGCTCTTTGTCGCCATCAGGACGTGGTCCCGCAGTACAGATTCTTCAAATTGCAGAAGTTCCCCTGGAGGACTTCATCAAAGTGTCAGAGACTGATCCGAGTGACCCCGTCACGTCAGCGGGCCCAGGAGAAGTACTCCTCCCTGGTTGTGCAGCTCAGTGCTCAACGGGTTTGGAAAATTTGGACGGAGATGAGCCTGGCGTGCCTCAGGGCTCGCCGTTGACCTGTCAGGAAATGCAAGATGACGCTCCGAAGTGTCCGCGGTTATCTGAAACGTGTGATGACAGGAGAAGTTCAGCTGCTGAGACGGGACAGTCGAGTTTAAGAGCTGTAACAGAGGTGGAGATGTGCCTCAGGAATGTCCCTCTCCAGCAACCAGGCAATGATGTAGAACACGAGGAGCATTCGGCAGCTGATGGAGTCACCACCCAGAGCGGTTGCACCAAGTCTTCCCCTGTTTCGCAACCTGTCATTACACCACAGGGTAATTATAGCTTCTACACCGCAGACATAATGGTGAAAGATAACACACCATGGCATCTTGCTGACATGTTCTTTAATGTTTAGTGCACATTTTGCGCGGGCAAATCTGCTCGACTTTTTTTAATGCTGCTTTTCCCCCTTTTCCTCTTTCAGGTGAGGTGAACCGGGAAGATTCGAGCCTCCCTCTTTATTTAGACCCCTGCCCAGATATTCTGAGCAGCACCCATTCGCCTGCAGGGAAAGCCATCCGGCGCGATCCCTCACCAGCCTACGGGCACCGGTGGCAGTCGGTCCCCAAAAAACAGGAGAGGACCCTGAAGTTAGTAGCCATAGATCCATGTCAGTTAGTGAAGCGTCCGGCGGGGGACCAGCCCGTTGTGGTGCTAAATCATCCAGATGCCGACATCCCCGAGGTGGCCAGGATCATGAAGGTGGTCAGCAGGTACAGAGGAGACGTGCAGAAAGTGATGTTGTCCCGCAGGACTCTGAACGCTCTCTCAGCCATCACCGCGGAGGTCGCAGCGGACACGGCGGGGCGGGTCAGTAACTCTGTGCAGGAGCGGTTTATATTGAAGTTGAAACTGCGCAGGTTGAGCAGGAAAAAGTACGAGGTGGTGGGCGCGGCCTCTCCCGTCAGGGACGCCGTGGCGGAGTTCCGCTGCTGGTTTTGCGGCAGGGTCTTTGCAACTCAGGAAACGTGGATGGTCCACCGGCAGCGACATTTGCCGGAGTGGAAAAGGCCAAACTGTGAAAACTCTTGTCACGCACACTGGATGAAAAACTAAACTTAGTCTGGAAAAATACGACTTTACCACAAAACAATATTGGAAACTGTGGAACATTTATTTTTCCAAGGTCGTGTTAGAATCATTATCAAGCTTCCTGGAGGGTTCAAGTTCTCAGGGTAATTTACACATTTACCTTTGTCTCTCTCTCCCAGTTTGAGTAGCTGAATGCAAACTTTCTGTAGATTAGTAATTATTTGCAAAGCCACGAAGACGTGGTGTTGATGAATTAGTTGTATTTTTTGCATTTTGTCTATGGCAAAAGCTTTATTTAAGGTGATTTAAGTACACTGTTGTATGGAATATTTTATAGAACACTGTATGCCATACCATCTGAGTTTAATGGATCAGTTTATGTACGGGTAGGCTATACAGTGTGGTAGCTCTAATATTTATGTTTTGGAATGGGACGAAGAGACCCACAGGTTACTCAGATATACCAAATGTTTGTGTTAAATAACAAAAAAAAAAGACAATAAGCTGTTTTTCAACATTTATTTATAATTTACTTTAGATTTAGTCTTTATAAGCTTTTCTTAACGCGTTTTGGGCCTTCGGAAGAATCCGTTTATGTGTACAATTATTGTATAAACTCCAAATTATGTTCAAATATGCTATATATATATATATATATATTTGTACAAATATATATGTGTTTCATACATTCATTAAGTGTGAGTAGATATTGCCGTAGACGCTTTCATGAGTTATCTGTTGGTCTGTGGCACAAATCAAATACTAACATAATTCCTTTTAAGATCTGGACTTTTAGAAATGAAGAGGCCTTTATGATTTGGTCATGTCCCCCCCTCGCCCCACAACAAGTTTCCTCTCTTTTGACTTGAAATGATAATCTTATCTTTTAATTGCACTATGAAAGGAGGAATTCCCATTACCTCACCTTATCAGGCCTATGCCTTTGACAATCTGAAGCAGCGTCCTGCTCTGGCTCAACATTTCTTAATGTAGTTGGATCCCTTATTGTTTCTTAACAAGTGGGAACTCCTGTGGCTCCTCTTTGTGTTTGGGCGTGTGCTTGTCAGTTAAGGGAAATTGGATAAATGTAGCCAAATTGTGCGTATACCCCCCCACATCTGGAGTGTCAGTAACTTGCTGTTTGTATATATTTATAGTATACTCGCACCCATGTAATTTTTTTTTATAAATTTAGATTTATAACGAAGATTTATAATTGTGTGTATATAGTCTAGCTAGAGGTACCGTTTGATATTACCAGAGAATTTTCACCAAGTGCCTTTGGGTTTTTTGTTATGCAATCGATGCACAGGAGTATGATGCAATGATTTGCGGAGCGCAGAAAAAAAATTGAACTGTTGTGGAGGAACGAGGAAAAAAAGGTTTTATTGAAACTAAATGTACAACCCTGTGCTCTTTGGCTCTCCAAAGGACTGTCATAGCTGCATTGTTTGTCTCCCTGCTTCCCTTTTGTTCGAGCAAACACTTCTCTCATTCCTTGCATTCATGTTGACGCTGTTCAGTGACGGAGCATTAAAAAAATCTCAATAAACATGGTTTAAAAAGAGCTATGCACGGCAGTACAGCAGTTGCTTCTGTAAACAACGGGAGGGTAAAAAGCCCAAAACACTGTTGGCCGGGTTGTCTAAGGCTTCACGGGGTAGCGCAGCCTGGTGGTGTCCTTGCTGTTGCTCTGGCTGTCGATCAGCACCAGAGGATTCCTCTGGTGGCTCTCGATGATGTGGGAGACGCTGCTGAAGTGCTGAAAACAAAAGGGAAGATAATCTAAACTTAAGAAGTACAAATACTCCTAGAATTGCCTCTTAAGTAAATCAGCTGAACTGGTTCATTGAAATGTTACTTCAACCTTTTTATTTATTTTTTATTATCTTAAAAGATGATCTCCCTTGCGGAACCTGTTGAGATGACTAGAGACCGTGTTTAAAACAAACAAACAAAAAAAATAAACCTTCCCATGAGTTTCTGATTATATTATTGTCCACCTGTGGTGGTTTGGCACAAAGGCTGTGATATTTTCCATTGCCCAGGAAAAAACGTATAAACGAGATAATGCTATTGTGAACAATGTTATTTGTCAAACCCAATGTTTTGAGGGTTATTAGGTCAGCATTACGCAAAAAAAGGACTAATGTGTGATGCGGCAAAACCAAGTGAGGACATTGTAACATTCAAAACAATCTGAATTTAATTGTCCTGTCGACCATCTGTCTTAAAGGGTTTTTACATTTTTTTTCAGTCAAACAATAATTTTGTTTTAAATGTACTGCCAAACCATTGCATAAGTCGGTCAGAAGGAGAGAAAGTGTACCTCCTCTCCTTTCTTCTCTCTCCCCAGTGCGTACTGCTGAGTGTTTGCCATAAAGCGGACCGGTATGTTGTACACCCTGTCGTTGTAGAACACCACCAGGGTGTAGGGCTGCTGTGCGTCATGACCGGAGCTCCTCCTCACCATGAATGCCCCGTCCTGAAACAAACGGCACTCCACAGTCAAACCCGGCAGGGCACCACGGGAAACGATCCACGACAAAACGACAAGTCTCACTATGTTTGTACGGAGCAAAACTTCGTCGGCCGTCCTGCGGTCACACGCGCCGGCATACCAGGGCTTCCTAAAAACGTCCGTATGCTGAGGAGAAGTTTGCGGAGAACAGATTTGAGTATACAGCAGTTTGTTGACTAATACAGTTTTTTTTTTTTCTTTACGATGTGGTTTACATAGATTACCTCATCTTCATCTGTTGACCCATTATCAAGAGGGAAACTTATCTCAGCTGGTTCTGAGACATCACACGCATGTAGGCAGTTTTGTTAGTCATTTTAATCAGATCATTTTTATGACAATATAGTCTTCAAATAAATTCAGAATACATTGAACTCCTCCGTACATGGGCATTCAAAATGTACAAGAAGGGGCAGTACTCACTAAGGGAGATCAACTGTGGTAGGGGAATTCTGCAAACAGAAGACCACAGTTCACACGCAGCTCGTGATTGAACGTCTATTTTTCCAAATTTATCGTAGCATTGAAAATGTATATGTGTGTACAATGCCGTTCTTACTTTGGTCGTTTCAAGTCCAGTGAGAACGCTTTGTGTTGGGCAGCTTTGTGGTCAGTCTGCTTCACTGGCAGTGTTTGGCCTGCAATCCACGAATACTATAGTTAATCTATGTTTTCCACTATTTGAGCTTGTCATTGTCATCATTTCGAGACTTGCACCGTACATCTCTAGTTGTCCTCTTTACGTGTTTATCTACGGCCCTTTGAACTTGAATACATTGAATGGGGAAATCCGCCAGTGACGATGATTTCAAATTTCACTGAATGAATCTCTGTATGTCCGTATAGATCATGTATTTGCAGCATATGTCTGCATGTAATTCAATTATGATCGGATACTCAAAGCATTGGAGACGATTTCCATACACTACATGGCTGATTCTCCAGTGCTTGATAAAAGCTCAGACCGCTGTGACGTATAATGCAAATGAGTGTTAACACTTACTTTCAAATCCCCTCGGTTTTAAATCTGCCCTCTGCAACGCAAGTCACATGTATTGCTTTTCAGGGTCATTCTACGTCAGTTCATCACATAAGAAATTATTTAAACTAAAACACGATAAAACAAAGTTTATATTCTTTGCTATTTGGCGGGAGCATTTTGGTGTTAAAAAAAATATTCCTACCGGTTTTAAAGGTGGCTTTGGTGACCTCCTGAGAGAAAAACGACACAATTAATCAATTATTAGATACCTAAAATCTGAACTGGTCCCACTATACTCATATATATTTTGAACATTTTTAGATCAGTGACGCTTACTCTCTGGCTAAAGGCTTTGGTAGAACTGGAGGGGGACCCTCTGCAGTTTTATCACCATAACCTAGAGAATATCCAACAGTTATTATTTAAATATGTGGAAATGTATTATTATAGGATTGGCGGTAGAGGTCCCAACACAAATCATCTAAATATTCACCATCAGCCAGGTCACAAACTTCGTATTCATCCTCCTCAGTAGGCTCCTGGACCTGCAAAATCCCAACATCAGAAGATCGATGTGTTCCTACGTCCACAAAACAAACAAATAAATGGAATAAATCTTGCCAATATGTCATCACTTACCGTGAGGGGAGATGTCCTTAAATTCTGCCTGAATTGAAAAAACAACAACATTGTTTATCCTAAAAGTAAAGATATTCCATGGACTTTTGACAATGGGACCTTGCAAGTGCCGCCAGTCCTACCTGGGGCTGGGTTTGGGTGGTAAGGAGAGTATCTGTGTTGCAGAGGTCGGATACAGTCTGTGAGGTAGATGGATGGGAATTTTTCAATTATTTACAAAACAATGTCATTTCATATCACAAATCCATATGACTGAATTAAGTAAATTCAAGGTTGCGTAAAATGCTGACCTGCTTGCCGGAGAAGATAACAAGCTCTCCTGTAAAGATTCCATAAAATGCAAGTTTAATTCCACATTAAAAAAGCATTTCAAAAACGACAAGTCTGTAACATGAATAGATTACCCCATTGTCTGGAACTTCATAAAAATCTACAAAATAAACAAAGACAAAGTTAGACAGTCAGGATTTTTACACAACAATTCGTTTTTTTTTACAGACATTTAATGTTCCCTGTGAATTCCTTGAATAAGGACTTAGACTCAGAGTTTCATTTCCACCCCGTCGCTAGGTGCATGTTTGAATTTTTCCGATTGGTTGGTTGGGTTTGCAAACAAATACCTGCAAAAAACTATGCAACATTAAAGTCAGCCTAAGCTGCACTTTGTGTTTAAAGCCAATTTTGCAAATTTGGGCATGCTAAAACGCTGACTTCAGTCTACCGAAATCCTGCTACAAGTTTGCATGTGTGGTGGGGAATAGTAGGAGTAAATTGGTAGTGTATGTGAACGCAGCCTTGGACCAACTCCTCCACCAAACAAGTTCCTAATCAGTGCCAGGCTATATAAGGCACCTGGGTGCTATTGTTCAGTCTCTGCTTCCTGCTCACTGTGCCTGCTGTGGCTGGATGCCTTCAGGGGCTTTTCAAGTAAGGAATTCCTTATGTTAATTCTCCATTCTAGAGGTGGTTCACCTGCACGATAACCACCGCTTAGTCCCCCCCCTCGCCACACATGCAAACATTTGCATTCGGCAAAGCGTTTTAGATCCAAAGTGCTGTTGTGTTGTGGCCTTGCAGAGTGGATGTGTGTGGGTCATTATGTAACACCCACCAGGACTGCGTGGAGGCTCCAGTAAGGGTGTATGCAACACGGAGCGCTCCATCCCTGTTCTGCCCCTCGATTGCTTCATTGGGTCTGAGGAGAGTAGTTTTATTGTTGTGTTTTTTTTTTTTCAAATAGTTCATTGCGCTCAAGTTTGTATCCCCTGTATATTTAAGCGTGTCTCACTGGCAGGTTGGTTCTCTTCGGGTTCTACGTAGTTGTCGTCATCATTACTGCCATTTGGGCTGACGTAGTCTTCCTATAAAACACATTGTGTGGAAAAGCAAGGGTCACCTCCGCTGTCCTCAGCCGGAATCCACAGACACACAGGATATGACAAAAGAGCGTAATTGGGGTTGGTTTTACTTCTTCGTTCCCTGCGTGGGTGGGTTCGGGGGGCAGTTGTTTGGAGGCTTTGCCAGGGCAGAGGGGTTTCCTGGGGGGTCGGCTGGGCGAGTTACGGCAGCTGTCTGGAAAGGAGAAGTCGAAACAGGACATCAGCATTTGCATGAAGCACCACTGTTCAAACCCTCTGTGTTCTGTAGCTTTGAATGAAGGGGTAGGTAGAACTAACTCCATTCTGCAGGAAGGAAGTGAGGACAGCGGTGGAGAAACAAAATGTAAAGTGCATGTGCAAAGGACTTGACACATGTTCAATTGCATGAACAGGAGAATTGCGAGAAATAGAAGACAAACAGACTTGTACTCGCTAGATAGTTTCAGTAAAAAAGAAAAAAGCCGAAGTGAAAGAAGGGACCAGCCCTTTGTGCCAAATGTCTGTACTGACCAAGGTACTGCCCACTGGGAAAGGAAGCTGGAGGAGTTGCGGTGTAGGATCTGTGGCTGGGAGGAGGCTCGTAGCTATCGTCACGTGGATCCTCATACAAGTCATTATCCTGGGAACAACATGCATGCGGTGTTTCAAAGAAATAAAAACTGTCTTTTTCTTAAGTATCAAATTCACTTCCAGTTTTCCAACTTACATTATCGGATTCAGACAGATGATCGTCGCTGCCCCTGTCATCCTCTGTAAATGTCATTGCGAGTGAGGAAATGTGGGCCTGGGATTAGTACCACATATGTAAAAGCAGATTTATGGGTTTTGTGAAGCTGAGCTCTATAACGGATAGGAAATATGAGCATGCACTTTATCTGAGCAGGTGTACATTTTCTTTGAACAAAGCCACATCTCTACGTCGGCTTCCAGCAGAGTGATTCTCCTCACCTCTTGACCCATTCAAAATCTCTCAACTAATGGGGCTTGACAATGCCAAAAAAACACTCGGCCGTTTTAATACCGAGAAGAAAAAAAGGGATTGTGACCGCAAAGTTCAGAAATATCAATGAATCTAGGCTGTCGTTGTGAATTGGTCTAAGGATGCAGGATGTTGCTCACTTTACAGGTTGTTAAGCCCACCGATGCAAATGCGTTTGTAATTTCGGCTATAGAGGTCAGATTTGATTGCTTGAATGTAAACATTAGATGCCGGGAATGAAATTGAAATAAAAAAGTTTTGTTCCCATTTACTGATCAGCTGAAGAGTGTCACAGTTTTGACATCCATTTTGATCAATCTGTCATTCTGGCTTGCCATTTGTTTTCCATACACCCACCAGTCCACCTCCTGCACTGAGTAGTCGATATGTACCGGTTCACCTCCCTTTGTTCTCTGCCAGATTTGCTTTTTTCTTTTTGCCATAGCTTCATAGCATTGAATAGATTCCAGTTTGGATCCTGATCCCATGTACTTACCCAGCCTGTTGTGATTTAGACTCTGACTGCCTAGCCCCCTTTTATGTAAATTGCCAGCCTGAATTTAATATTAATTTGTTTATTTCCTGTACCTTGATTCTGTCCAAAGTAGCACTGTGAATTGTTCACATTGTGTTAGGGGTCTTTTTATGGCTGGGTGCAATGATTCCAGTGGACAGACATTCTTTCAGTGTACACGAGAGCATTTGATCAATGTGACATGAATAAAAATATTATTTCAGACATGAGAAGCAGTGATAAAGGCATCATCTTACCTCTGTAATCTCGCGCAGGGACATTTGGACTGGGTTTGTTTTTCATTCTGCCACACGGAGAGATACAGTGACATGACTCTGAACACCTCCCTTTAGCATGAATACAATGTGTTCTGCGTCTGTGCTGTAAAGTGCAAATTGCTGAAGGATGTGCATAATGTCTTGAGACAGGATGTCTCAGGAACACTTGTTTCACGATGGTATCTGTCTTTATGTGTCTTTAGAGGTCTTGTTTCAGGAAAGGAAAGTGAGAGAACAGACATCTGTTGAAGTTATTTTTGCTTTGCGTCTCTCTCTCTCCCTCTCTCTTATTCCAATGGCTGTGAAAGAGGAAATGACATTCGCCACAGATGCGTGGATATATGCACACGTGGTACTGAGAATTTTTAGATCGCCAAATAACCCGCAGACATTAAACAGGGTGTGAGTGTGTTGTTATCAGCATGTTTTCTCTTGAAATAGTGCAGTAAAGATCAGGGAAGTTTTGACACTGACCGTCTTAGTTTGTTCAGTAAGCTGCCATCCTTTTTCTTGATGTCTTGTACAATCTTTTGAAGCTGCCTGTAAAAGACATCATTTGGCAACGTTATCAGAAATGAGTTCTCAGATAATCATATTTGCAGTGCTGATGCTTTTTTTTTTTCAGTTTGCAAAGTTGAAATTGAAGCTTTGGAAATACAACTTCAGAACTCACTTTTTAAGGTCACTTTATGAAGTTATAAAAAAAGAAACAAACATAAACCTAACATGTGGGTATTCCCCTCTGCATGTCAGGCCTCGGTCGCAGTGAAGTAAACGCTCAAAGCTGTTTCATCACTGATGTCATGGTGAATAATGGAAATAAATATAGAATGTGGAATGACGCACTTTCCAAGAGAAATGGACAACTTGTTTCAGTAAATAAAATACAAGCTGGTGGACCAATGGGGGTGTGAGAGCACACTTAGGAAAATGGGCAATCTGCATCGTTCCAAGTGGCAAGCAATGAAAAACAGACGAGCTTAGAAGTCATTCATCAGGAGAACCCTTGAAAAAAAATCCACATTAATGTTCCATGTTTCCTACCCACATGTGGGCATATATATATATATATATATTTTTTTTTTTTTCCACTTGTCCTCATGCTTCACCCATCAAACCACCAAAATGTTCCAAATCTACGTTTCCAATGTGCATAATTAAAACATATTTTTAACATATTTAACACGTGGCATTCATGTGCGATTTTTTTATTTTTTTTTGTCTCGGCTTAGTGCTTTACTTTAAGTATTTGACATTAACACACGGAAAAAGTATCTCTGGATGGTTAAAAAGGTATTTACAGACTAATGCACACCATGCTGGCAGTAAGAATAAGACAAGAATACAATACGAGCAGTTCAGATAACAAAAGCAAAGTAATAGAAGACGATAGAGGCAAATAAGATAAGTGAAAATAATTAATCACTAAATCAATTGATAATTGGAAAAGATTAGTCTGGAACAACCATTGGTGGCGTACATGAGGGGAGAATTGATGACATTACACACCATCATTGCTTCCCTTTATCATTAAAATAATTCAGAAGAGAAGTTGTTTCAGACATTACAACAGATAAGTTGCTACGACTTCTTTGTGAAATACGTTAGAAAGGCTCAATGATGTCATAAAAAAAATCTAATGGAAAAAAAAACCCTGTTCAAAAAGAAATGCCTACATTAGACCACAGCTGCCTGTTTGACGTGAAATAGTAGGTAAACGCATGTCACGAAGGACATTAACAGACGCTCACTTATATTTAGGTTTTATTACTGACATTATTAAAACAACTGTGTTAATAAAATGACTGCTGTGCAAAATGTCTATGATGTGAAATTTTCTTTGACCCAACATTCAACCTTTTGTTGGCTTGAAATCCGTGAATGAAATCCGGTGAGTATTGTGACAAACACTGTACCTCAAAACACTTTATGAAATGGATATTAGAAAACATTAGCAGAAAGCGGAAAAATGTGTCAAAAATGTCAAATTGAAAATGGACCTCTTACCGGATCTTGGCCGTGGCAGGTGCAGTGAGTTTACCGAAAGTTTCCTTATTCATGTTAAACATGCCCGTTTATATACTGGGAACTCATTCCTCTCATTAAGCCTGTGCTGCAGGATTTTTTGGCAACAGCATAAATGAACACGGTTTGGCTCCAAGTCACCTCTTTGTCATCGAGGGAAGGGATTTGTGCCTACATGCATCTGTCCGAAAAATCACTTCTCTTTTCCACTCCCCGCCTCCCACACGCACACTCACGCACACACGAATACACACACACACATTTCAGTGACCAAAAGTTGAATAATCCCCTTGCACCACACCGCTCTTGAGTCTCTTCAATTCCACTTCCACCCACTTGCTGCCATTTACAAAAAGCTAGTCCTAAATAAACTGGGGTCCACTATTTAGTGGGCTCAGACCTTTGGACCCACTGTATATACAGAATTGTGTATCACCTGTGTTAGAGTGTGTATAGTGTGTGCATGTGTTAGGAATGTGTTTCTTTGTGATTCACCCACTTCAGACCATCTCACACATTTATCTGCATTTCTGCTTATTCCATCATATGCGTGTGTGTATAGGTGTGTGTGTGTGTGTGTGTGTGTGTGTGTGTGTGTGTGTGTGTGTGTGTGTGTGTGAGATATCACCATCTACCACTGAACCTCAGCATACTATGTATGATTCGGTATGTGACAAAAATTCTTTAGCCATAATTGATTCTGGAGCTGCTCAGTTGGAAATGAATGCGAAATTGCTCAGGACTACCCCTCCCTGTATTTGTATGTAGTGTTTGTTTCCGCACCCATTAAGTCCTTCCATCCTTCAACTCAAATCTCACTCTTTAACATCCGCTCGTCCAAGTTCAGAGCAAACAATATATATATATATATATAGATTATATGAAATAAATAAATGAAGTTGGGCAGTGACTACTGCATTATTAACACCGGTGGGCACCTGGTATTTCATGTTAAAATGGCTGCTGTGAAAAATGTCTGTGATGTGACATTTTGTTTTGCTCAACGTTGAAAATTCAGAATTCAGAGCATTCAGAAAAATGATTCACCATATATATTCAGCATTATACCACACCATTATGATTCCACATTTCCTTGCATTTTATGAAAATGTACCATTGTTTAAATATCAAATACTTAATGTACAAATTATGCAAATCATTTTCAATGAATTAAAACGTGCTAAACCATCAAAACAGAATCTTAACTATAAAATGTTTTACTTAAAATGATTTATTACTATTTATAAATGATATATATTTCATTAAATGTTCTCAATTGATGCACACATGCATTTAATTGTATCAGTTTAGGTGGAACAAACATGCACAGAGCCACACAAACCCGCATACACATGGGAATGCACAAACAGGAAAATACCTCACAAACAGGAACCAACACTTGCTGACATGTGCAGGTGCAGTCAGGCAGGCAGACCATAAGCCTGCGTCTACAGCTGTATGTGACTACACGTACAAACTGTGCATGCACCTGCAATAGCACACCGTTTGTTTATTACCTTTTTTATGTGTGAGGCGATCCACTTTTTTTTCAGATACGATTTGTAGCTTTTTTATATATTTATTTTACTATTGCACACACTAAACTCTTTCTGTGGACATTGCTGTACTGGCCCAGATGGGTAAAAAGCAGAGGACTAATTTCCTGATTGTGTGTGTGCTTGCGTGTTTCGATGTGCATGTGCATGCATGGATTATTAAAGGTTGTTTATCTATCTATTATCTATTACCGTCAGTCACCTGCTGATATTAAAACATTCTAAGCTCAAAAAATGATAAGCTATGCCCTTGAATATGAAGAGCTTTTCAGTGTTCCTCAAATGTGTCACAGTATGACCAGAAAATCATTGAAGGAGGGAGATGGCCTGAAATGAAAAGAGAAGGTAGTATTATAGGGGCGTGTGAGGAGAGTGGTATTAAAGTTTTACTCACGGCTGGTGGATGAGACTAAACTTGCTGATGTCACTGTCAGATATGTTCTGTGGAAACATCAGAGAAAATCGATTGTAATCACATGGAGAACAAAAAAAGGGAGAGCACAAAGTTCACAGATGACAGTGATTTATAATAGATGAGGTGTGACCACAGCTGTGTCTCCTTCACTTGATACACGCGTTTGAGCTGTGGTGGTTACATTATGGAAATGCAGTACCAATTAAGGAACAGCAGATGGCAGCATCTCGCCATTTCACAACAGTTTTTCTCATGAAACCTTAAGCAGATGTTGCAGGAGCTCCGTCATGACCTTGGAGTTTGGGAGCCTTCTTCAAAGGCTTATTGATCATACATAAATCTCAAGGATAGACAATATTAATTAGAGTTGAAGTCACAAGTCAAATCCTTGGAATCATGGAGCCATTCGTATATTATTCAAATGAACACTGAAATCAGAAGTGTATAAATACACTTTAGGTTAATATCACGGCAAACACATAGCAGATGACAGTTTATGCAAAGAAAAGACAAACCGCACAAAACAACAAATGCTGTTTCACAATTACGGAAATCAGAAAAGTGAATTCCACTATCTGCTGCATTGTAATGTTTCTTATATGCCATTAAGACAATTGAGATTTGTAAATGAAAGGCAAATGATTACCATAAAACATGCAACAAAATCCCTCTAAATGATGTATTCCCCTCTTCATTCAAAATGAATTGCTCCAAGTCTTTAATGGCTCCATCCTGCCACTGGTTTATATATTTTTTGTAATGTTATGGAGATCCTTGACAAAACAAATGTTTGCTAAAGTCAGTTTATTGTCCGTTTAAATCTGTAAGATACAAATGGAATCTATTAATAGAAGCTAACTGTTCTAACTTGGCTAGTTATTTTATATATGAAGAATGCATAAATGGCCCTTTATGTGCAGTCTCCTGTGAAACCCGTGTAATAATGTACTGTGAAGATGCTTACGGTTGATTGTATGGTAGTTGTGTATGATTTATGCGGCGGTGTATGTATGTTTAATGCAGCTCACAATACGTTAATGTGTGAATGTGGGCACTTAGGTGCAACTAAAGCATGCATATACCTCTTTAAGCAGAGCCTATGATTAAATCATTTGTAAAGCAGAGAGTGAGATCACTTAATATGAAAGGCTTTACCTCCCCCTTGGCCTCACAGATACACCCTTGATCATCTCGCCGGCTTACAGGAAGGAAAAAAAACACGGCCTATCTGTATAAAATCAGACTTAACCTTTTGACACAGAGTAAAATATCAAATAGTGCGCCCCAGTGGATAGTCGGGCGCTGCTTCCACATTGAATTATTTATAGGATTGTCTGTATTTGGAACAATGAGACACAACACTTTTACAAGCTGCAGATTCTCCTTTGTACTATAGACCAGGGACCCTCATTCATAAAACACTCAATCACCCTTTAAAGGCAACGTCTGAGCTTTAGATTATTTATGTGTTTGGCTTTATTGATCTGTATATTTGTAGGCCACTATGTGTAAGATTCCTTGGAATGTGCCATGTGAATATAATATTAACAAGGCTATAGTTCTATTTGGATTAGCAGGTGGCGACCTACACTGATCCTTTAAATCCCATATGGGCGTGGGTATTTTTATTTATTTTTACCTCCACCCCAGTGCTGTTTGCTGACTAGACTTTTGAGGAACTTGCTGGTCCTCTTTAAATTTAAATCGTGTTTGGAGCTAAACTGGATGTTTACCATGCACCTGAGTTTTTTTTCAAATCCTTTTTTTTTTTTTTTGTGAAAATAGAGTAAGTCAGAAATGTTTTTTTTAATCTGATACACAGAAAGATGTTTGTCTGTTAAATAAGCAGCACAACTACAGAACAAAAATTAAAAGCCATCAGTAATGAACAACATAAATATCTCCCTGGAGAATCTGAAAATGTGCAACCGGTCTTTAGCGACCATGTGATATATATACAGTATATATTGCCACAAAGTGGCTTTTGTTTGTAAAGTCAATACTGCATGTGATACCTGAAAGTGACTTTCTCAGTCAGCCCTAGTTTCCCAGAGATAGATACTGACAGTTCTTTTGAGCTACTACATACATCTGTTTACCTGTAAGATCAAACTTGGCATCAAAAATATGGAGATTACCTTTATCTACGCTATGCTGGCTGACTGTCATTCACATCCACACAGTGGAGCACTCTGCTACATGCCACCCACCCCTCCACCAGAATTAAATGTGTTTTTTCCCCTCCTCATTCTCAGTGACCGATGAGGAGATATTGTAGGTGTAAGGTGAAGAAGATGCATTCGAGGACGTCGTTTCATGACCGCAGTGCGAAACTGTGTGGCCTATTTATTTTCTATCTACATTATTTACCGTGACCTTTGCTCCTAGCACTGTATAAACACAGTATGAATATGCAGAGTGAGTCAAAGGCAAAGCTCAAGAGCCACACACGCCTGCTGGATGACATTCAGATTCTGGCCACCCTTAGACACACGCTGCTTAGCTAATCTCCTGAAGGGCCAATCGGAACTGAGTATAAATGATTCTTCCTCTTTTTTTTTCCCGGTTGCATTTCAGCAGGCGAGACTGGTGCAGAAACGTACAGCAATAAAGATTTAAAGATCCCTCCTCGCGAATGTGTTTACACACGTGAAAATATTCTCCACTCAAATGCAATGGCTCCTGCAAAAAACAAGCTGGCTTCAAAACAAATTGTGGTGCAATAACACTTGTATACACATGCCTTAAATCCCTGTATCGTACGTATGTGCATACACACACACACGCACGAGTAACATTTTTTATTTCTTTTTTACTTTCTGCTTTGTAACATAATCTTCACCAAAGCTTCAGAGGTTTTACAGTTGCTTTTGTGTAATCCTGCTGCAACAGAGAGCGACGTCTCACTGCCAGAAGCAGCTGTTCAAATGAGGAACCTTAAAATGACAAGGAGCAACAACACCCTTGCTCGAAGAAGTAAAGAGCAGCACTTACTTTAACTCATCTCATCGAAGCAGATGTGTTTGTGTGTGTGTGTGTGAGTGTGTGTGCTCTGTGGTAGAAAGAACATGGACGCACAAGGTCAGGACAAACCATAATACTCAAATGTGTTCGCCCTGCATAATCTCAGTGTAATAGTGATCGGGTAATCCATTAACCGATCTATTGTAAGAAGTCATGTGTTTACCCTGACTATAATGCCACATTTAAAATCAGGGAAACTCCCTCTTGTTGTGATATATTAATTCATAAATTGTTCAAACAATAAATAAATAAATATCTATATGGCATAAACAGTCATTAAACCACATTATAAAAACATACATTTATAGATTAATAATAGCGCATAATTGTCTAAATAACACCACTCCCCAAGTGCTGCTCTCTCTTTTCACACACACACAGACCTGTCTTTCACAGTCAGGAGATTTCAAGCTGCTTTTGTGGCCCATCAAAACCTTCATACACACACACACACACACTACAGGACAAATACCAGCATGCACCTGTTCCAGGACTATGCTCACTTCACAAGTGCAACCTGTACTTGCCTCCAATTTGTGGAATAGGTTGGATTGGATTTTTTAGGCTTCTGAACTACTGGTCTAGACCTGATGCGTGGACACTTAAATCCACAGAGCCACGTAGGGCTAAAAAAACAAAAACCCAAATACCTGAGGTCGGAGGATATGTACATCGATACACATGTTGTATGTAATGTATATGTCTTTTTCAGGTTGGCACTAGTGACCAGAACATCAAAGCCTCTGCTCTGCCAAAAATCAATAACTTTGACTGATAAAATTCCACAGCATATTTCGAAGGGATATTAGACCAAAGGCTTATATCGTGACAATACAGTATTTCAGGGATGCAATATCCCACATGAAATGGAATAACCTCAGGCTCGGTGAATAATGAATAGAAGAGTAGATTGTTGCTCTCAGGCTGTCTTTTTTTGGTAAATGGGAGCTAAGACGATGCATATGAATGACTGCTTAGAGAGGCATTCCAGTGCACAGAATCTAATATTAATATGTATTAATAGGATCCTCGAAATACAAAGAAAAGGAGGTTATGAAACCATGCTGAAGTCATTTTGCTTTACAAAATGCTCCATCCCCATACAAAATATACATACTGTACATACTGTATTTAACACCGGCTGAAGTTTCCAGAACTGCTGCTGCGATAGAGTCAGTTAGAGTTTCCGCATTTTACCATGACACACATACACACACACAGACTCACAAGGTGAAAACAATACCAACGACTGTGTATGACTTTCGACTGGATAATGTGAACTGCAGGTATTCCATTCCCTCACGTGTAGCAAAACAAGTTATTGCTCTGGTATGCTCCCGAAGCACGGCCACTATGACAATGGTTATCGAAGCGGAAGTTGCAACGAACATGCTCACTACCAGGTTAGAAGTGGCCGCTCAAAAGAAAACTGTATGTGGGAAGTAGTGCAAGCGAGTCATGTGTCATATCCTGCTAAATCTCCTAGTTTTCATCTGTGAATATTTTAGTATTGCTTAAGTCTTATGGTAAATGTTATTCTTCAATCTTTTCAGGAAACAGATTATCGTTTACTGATTTTAAGTATAATTGGCCTACATGATTCTTGTGCTTTAAAATGATAACAATTATGATTGCGTGAGGGTTTTGGAAAAAAAAGAAAAAAGAACATTTTAGGGAGCAACTTACCAGAAATCGTTGTCCATTAATTCTCAGCTTTTTCACGATGGGGACGCATTCTTGCATTTTGTTCTGTGGGCAGTAAAGTGACTTAGCTCTTTCGACTGACATTTACATCGAAACAGATTCATTTATGCCTTACGCCACGGCCCCTCTGTCGGAATAGTTGCATGCGCTATTTTCCGTATGCATGAGGAAAAATTGTAAAACATGAGGGCACACGCTAAAAACAGGTCAGCAAGTGTCCTTGAGAATCCAGTAGTATTCTGCTCATGCCTTATTTTGTCTCCTCTATTTTCTTTGCGACTCACCTGGCACATAAAGAAGGCTACTTGTGCCGAGTCCCAGCTCTCGCACTCTTCTCTGGATGGCAGGTTCATGTCTGTCTCAGCGGGGAACCTCTGAACGGGAGCGTGTGCCTCTGGAAGGAGAGAAATAGACTGGCCGGTCACGCGCCACGGCACCGAGACTCCGGCCAGCTTCAGCAGGGCTGAGCACACACAGCGAGGTCACCTCATTAGAGCCAAACACATATTCTCTGTGGCAATGTCCATGGTATTCTCAAAAAAAAAAAAATCAGAACTGCTACTTAGTGCTACTACATTGTGACATCCACAAAAGGGAAGAGAGGACTTCCTCAAAAACATTCTATATAGAGCGTTATAGTAGAGTGATTTCACCTCCCCGGTCAAGCATACTTCATTTAATATATATATATTTTACATCACTTTGATTTTTCGTTGGGTATTGCTTTAGCGTGGTCTTAGGAAACATTCTGCACGTGAAGTGTTGATGAAACAAAGCAGGGCCTCTCCTGCAAGAAAACCGGATAATATGACTCACCTTCAGGCTGTGTTGTTTCCTTTTTGATGCTGTGCTCGCCATCGATTTGCAAAATATTTAACGCAAGAAGTTTGGCTCTTCTTGACAACATATGGGAAGAGAGAAAGGAAAAAAATATTGTCAAAATACCGCACCGCGTTCACTCACTTTGAGGTTTGGTTTCCTGCCTACATATTTTTTTTATTAACAATGATAAAACAGCAGACAATATTTAAACAATCTGTGGACCTGCGATTGCAGAGTTTTAGGCCTAACATGCAATAAATCATCTCATGTTATCTTTAAAAGCCAGGTGCACTTGCCCCTTTGCAGACAGCCATTACAATGGCGGATTTGCCAGGTTGTAAAAGAGAATGCTTCCCTACAGAGGAGACAAAGCCTGAACACAATCTGTGTGTAACAAGCCTGAATCTATTCTGGTTGCGTCCCTATGTAGACTCATAGTATAAACACTGGCTGCAGACCAGGTCTTTCTTCATTAAACGCTGAATTGTTCACCGCTGTTTAAAAATGGCGGTGCACCAACAAAGCGCCTGACCACACCTCATTTTTAGAGATTTTAGAGATTTATTTTCCTTGCGGCGATTTCTCCTGGCAGTATGAGAGCAATTTTTTTCTTAGGGTCGCTAGAAATTCATTGGTCTCTGTTCGTAAGGGGGCCAGTACCCCTCGTATGCACAGTCGGGTGATTCTGGGCTATATCGTCAAACAATCCGTCGCGGCTTCCCTATGACACCCGTTAACCCTTCAGAACTCCGTGCCAAAGAGAGCTGTGTATAATATTTTGTGCGCCGCAGACAGATGAAAAGATGAAAAATTACACTATGGATGAAGTGATATAGTATGCGACGATCTTAATTCACAGGGTTATAGGGAAATGGTGGATCCTCTGTGAAGACAAAAGATAAAGATAACTTAGGCTGAATACATCAATACTCCTCTTTCCTGACCGATGCAAATGCAGTTCTTCTGTCTGATCATCAGGGGCCTATATATACACACACAATACCTGCATGCGTGTTAGTGACATAAAGGCTCTTTCACTTTGGACAGTAAGCTAATTAAAGTGGTGGAGCAGATGGTGCAGACTTGGTCCAGACATAATGAGACGGTGAGTGGCCAGACGAGCCGGACATGGCAGGACAGCTGTGGGGGGGCTTTCATGAGGTGACCCGAATTCAGGCAATCTCCCAAGAGTGAGGCGTCCCTCCAGTCGAGGGAGCGGAGTCACATCTGCAAGACAACTGTCGAGTTGCCTTTTCAAAAAGGAGACGGGTAAGGCCACGTGTACCTCCTCCAGACGTGTGTCTGGGGGAAAGCTTTTAATGGAAGGGGAAATAATGCCCCACCAGGGTTAGGGACAGGGTTTTTTAGTTATTTATTTTCCGGCACACTATCAATCATTCGATCTTGGCAGTTGGTTTTTGGTAAACACCAAATCCTTCACACCTGTTTTTTTTAAAAGCTTTTCCTGTCTGCCAACTCTCACCAACCCTGCCTCAACTGACGCCTGTTCCCATAATGGGCAAAAAAAGAAACAACAAAAAAAAACAACAACTGTGAAATAAAAAACTGCGGCTTTATCGAGGTGGGTGTTTTTCTTTGCTGGAAGCGAAGGGCCGCACTGCAAGCCATAAAAGGCTCACTAGAAATTTCTCGCACTTTCAAAAAAGACTTTGTATGGTTTGTCTCCAAAAGAAAGAAATGTTTCACGCTCCCATTGCGCCGCGCCTGAGGAAAAGGCAGAGGCCGGCGGACGCCGGCGTTGCCGGGTGTGAAGAGGTGAAATTTGAGGATGTCAGATTGTACCTGGTGGAGAGGAAAATGGGACGCAGCAGGAGAAGCTTTCTGACTCAACTGGCCCGATCCAAGGGCTTTATTGTGGACGACGTCCTCAGGTTGGAGAAAAGCCTTCCGTTTCTTGTCCACTGACTGAGCACAGCTTAGCTCCTAAAAGCCTAATGTAGAGTTTAGGCGGAGGGAGAGGGAGTTGGACTCATTCTGGATTTGTGTTTTTGCTTAAATTAAACAACAGAACGGTTTGATCTTTGATCTTTTAGTCCTTTATTGCAAGCCCATTCAACATTGAAGCTCATGATGCCACTCATTTAAAAGCCTCGTCGAGCATCATTTTCTTGTCCCTAAGAGCAGCCAAACGTTGTAGACGTGATAATGAGTATCTGTAATTTTTGCATTCCGGATGTTTATAGAGAAGACTGTTCTTCTGTGGTCATGTTATTAACCAGTGACCAGTTTTCCAGCGAAACCTTTCGTTTTTGTGCAATTTCCTGAAAAACCTCTGGTGTTTTTTATTAAGTTAATTATTCAGCTAATTAGGGAACCACTGTTGTCTCATTAATACTTAATTTAGAAGAGTTAGGGCATCCATCCTGCCTCTGCTACACCTCAGTGGTTTATTCCCCTTAGCCATAACTCAGCCCCTAGATAAATACATTTAGGACAGGAGGAAATGGGTTGAACCAGCTTTAGCTTGTTGGCAGTGATAAAACTGAAAACAATTTTGAAAAAGAGGCAACAGAGCCCACACACGCTTCTTTAATGAGTTTGGGAAAAGTTTTCCGGGAAGTCGCACTTAAGAAGAGCTATTTTGCGAGTTTGTTTCTTGAGACGATGAATCTCTTGCTGTAATTGTGGCAGCAGCGGGCCATCCTTACTTTTTTTTTCTCTCCCTCTAATTGAAAGTGTCTATTAAATCCAAAACTGTGAACACAGCAGAACACCTCTCCTTGACAGAGACACATTTCTGTGAGGCAAGTTATAATCAACCCTCTTTTTGTTTTTGGACTGGGCTTTAAATTCACTTTTACCTTTTCTGCTGATGTATGTGTGTGCATGTTTGACACATTTGAGTCTATGACAGTAAGGTCAGTTTTTCCACATTGAACTTACCTTAAAATGAGAGGAACCAGTGTTTAAGTGTAGTCAATAGAGTGTTCTCTATAGTATGAGAACAGGTGTGCGCGTGTGAGTGTTGTAACGCACGTCTAAGTGTCGCTGCCAGCCGTGCGCCAGCTTGGCCATGGCAGCATTCCCAGAAACACAGCTTGAGCGCTCCTATGGTTACACTTGGCTTGATACAATTGTTAGAAACCAACAACAGGAAGTAGAGCGTGCCAGCCTCAAACTGACATGAATTCTGCAAGCCGACAAAACTGATATCAGCTGCAGTTTGATAGCAGCACCTCCTCAATCATACACAGTCGCAGGCACGCTGCCTGGAGCATATGGTCCGAGACACTGCATGCGTTCGTGCGAGGAGCAGGCTCGCACACGGACACACAAACACACCACACACGGCACTCTGCCATCATTCCAAATCTGATGCTTGGATCCAGATATTGACATGTCTGTCCCGGCTGATTGATGAGCTGCAATAAAACCTTTCTTTTTTTTTTTTTTTTACAAATGGCAACACACACACACGCACACGCACACTGCACAAATTACATTATTTACCATCCACTGACTCCCTTATAGTTGCTATGACAGTTAAGATTTAGAGTTTAGTAGATTTTAGGTATGTAGCTTATGAACCATGTAGTCTTCAGAATCAGACAAAAGCAGACATCCTATTTCTAGATTGCAACAGTTGATTTCTTTGCCCTAAATTTCTGCTGTAACTGCCGCCGCTGCTGGAGATAATTAAACTAACAAGAATTAGAAAATGAGTTGACATACATGAAAACAAAGCGAAAGCTTTGCTCCTGTGTTGCAACAATTTCAGATTGAACTACTTGATCGTTCCCACCTTAAGAGTATGTGGGGCAGAGTGGTTGGCCAACTTGATCTGATTTAAATATAGTTATTTGTTGTTTGGTATATATTGATTGTATTTACATTCATACAGTCCAGAGTTGTCGAAAGAGCAGCTGCGAAAGGCAAACCTCGCTATGGTGCGAACATCATCCGTCTTTGATATGATTTTTGAGTTTTTCTCTTTTTTGGAAGGGGACAGGAGGGTCGGTGCTGGCAGGAACAGGAGCAGCGGGATGAGATCAAGACACTTCTCCATATCAAAGCCCATTGACTTTAGCCTGTCCTTGTGTATGGGCTCAGCATCCCACCGATTCGATCTGGCGCTGGGCTTGCGATTCGAGCTCATTTGCATGTCAATCTGCCATTTTACATTTTCGCGTGGTGACGCGTCGAGATAAGGATCCAAATGTTCTATCTCTGTAAACATGGCACGAGAAGAGAGACGAGAGAAAGGAGCCCCCCCCCCCCCCCCCCCTCCCTAGATGTTCAGTCTTGTTCCAGCATACCAATTCAGTCCCTCAGTGGAGAGAAAAAGAGAGCCAACTGGCTCTTACTTTGGTCAGACATGTGTTCATGGAAAGGGAATTTAAGCTTTTGTGTCCCATACTTTTTTTACATGTGTTTGTTTTAGAGCTCAATGCCTTTGTCCATTTCTTTTTACTCACAAAGATATATATATATATATATTTTTGGACAATCATTGGCCCAACTGATATGCCGAGCAGACAGATCATTTGTTTCGTCCGTGATTTGGTCAATTAGGCCTGGAGTCCTCAGAGTCCCGCTGGGGCCTCCCCCTTAGGAGAATTCCCACCAATTTCACCCATACAGGGAAGTCAGGAAGAGGAGGAGTGTGCTCGGGGTGATTATGCACAGCCGGTTGCTCTGATTGGGTACGGTACTTAGCCACCGTTCCAGGAAGCAGAGTGGAGGAGGCCGTGGCAGTCTGCAGAGAGTCTCGGCGGAGCTGCTGGTTGAATAAGTTCAGCTATCAAACGGCAGCGTAGGTGCGCGCTGATTGTTCTTCGCCTGGTGTTGAGCCCCAGGCAGCATGAGTAAGGCCAAGATACTGAGATCTGAGCTGCATTTCAAAAGTATCACTTAGAGTCTTCAATGCTCCAAAGGCTGCTGGGGCCGACACAGCCCTAAGTTCTATTTTGATCAAATCAAACACTGAACAAAATCTCGCAGTCAGACATTTCAAGGTATCTTTGGAATCCCACCAGTAGGTGAAGGTGGAATCAAAGTTTTTGTCTCATCACATTTTAGAGAGATATATTGACTTATTTTGAATGCACTGCATAAATCAGAACACCTTTTGGCTCTTTCACATGTGGCAGTTTGGTTGCATTTGTTTTTGTGTCGGTGGACACATTGAGGTATTCCATTTCACAAAATTCAAAGTTTTCATCTAAACTTTCATATCAATTCTCACAGATTTGTTTGTAAAATGTTTAAGGCAAATATCACGTTTTGCAGGGGTATTTTTTGCAGATATAATCAACAATGCTACATTAACATCTAAATTGTGAATTATCACCTACAATGGCTTCATGTCTTTTGGCCAGTTGTTTTGCTTTACTCACACTCATTGCCTCCCCATGCCTTTGTTTTTTTTATTGGCCACAACATTTGTTCTGATAATGACACTTTCAAACAGGGGCACATTAATCAATTAAAGAGGCTGATCATTCTCTCACCAGTTGGTAGACCCTGAGACTGAGCTAAAAGGAGAGTGCATATTAGATATACTTTATATCTTTAAGGTACCCTGAAGCATGGAACCAAGTAAATGCAGCTCAATAATATGTTTGTCTGTTGTCTCCATACAGGAAAAAAACATATTGCAGGTTTACAGGTGATGCATTGTATAACTTCTTTGGATCTTTCTGGATTGTTGTTTGTCAAACAGAGTGACTGACCTAGTCACTCTGTTTGAATTAGTGGACAAATTCCATTGTATGGGTCTTTTTTATTTTCCATACAAACTGCAATGAATTTGACCGTGTCCTTGTGCTTGACCTTGAACCTTAATGCGTTGAAGCCCGAGTAATGTTTCACCCCTATCCTGGAGCTTTTACAGAACCGTGAACCTTCTGACGGCTCTTGTCTCCTGTCTCCAGCGACATGGTCACTCACGTCGTGTCAGAGGACAGCCAGGCTCCCTCGCTGTGGACATGGCTTAAGGAGTCTGATCTGAAGAATCTAAACAGCGTGCGCGTGTTGGACATCAGCTGGTTCACCGAGAGCATGAGGGCGGCGAGACCTGTTGCTGTGGAGACCCGACATCTTATCCAGGTACATGTGTGTCACAAACCGGACAGAAATATCACGGCGCATGAAACCACTAGATGGCACTGTGAACCAAATGGGAACGTTTTTCAGTTCTGTCAAATAGACATGCAATATTTTATCATTTGAGGAAACATACCTAAATTATGACTGTTGATGTAGGATGTGAATATTGTGCAGGAATTTTCTTCATGTGGTGTGTGTGTATGTAATAAGCTCCTCGTATTCGTGCAAAAAAAAAAACCCTGACGGGGAGAACAAATCTAACTCCCCTCTGTTTCTGTTCGTATCACCACATTTCACCTTGCTGATAGCGAGACAAACATCCTCATGTTGCATGAGTGTGTCGGATAGGCCCACGAGCGGCATGTCAGGACTCCCGCTGACTCGAACACACGGACACTCACACGTTTTCCTCGTTGGAAGGCACAGTCAGGGACTGGCAGCCTATGGATCCAAAATAGAGAAACATGTCGCCTCCTTCTTTCCTCCCACAGTGGAAATGCACAACTCCCGAAGTCACGCTTGCCAGATTCCATTTATGTTCTCTCCCAACACAATGACATTCATTGTGGTTATGTCTTCAAGTGAAATACTACACAATTGCTTTTGTCTTGCACCAGCATTGTTTCGACATAAGCACACGAGTGGTGGCATGCTTGTATTCGACTGCGTCATTACGTGGCCAGGCTAATGATGCCATGCTGGCTTTTTATTGACCCCTCTCCTCAGGTAGCCACAAGCCAAATGTTCCGCTTGTTTTGCGATGCCTTTCCTCTCCAAAGCCTACAAGGTAATGCGTTGTGGTATTTATCTTTTCCTTTAATTAAAAAAAAAAAGATGAATCCATTTAAGGCAGATAACATGTAGAGATACACTACTACTTCCTTGCAAATTCGCCTGGAGCTAATTTTGACACTCTGGAGACGCAAAGTCTTTCACCATTATAAATATTCAAGAGGAATTCAATGAGTAATTCCAAACACAAAAAATGTTTTTTGGAAATATAGCACGTTCCATTTCTTCTTGGCTTTCAGTGAGGTGCCTCTGTCAGTGTACAGATGGGAAGAATATATATGTAGATATAGAGTTTGCATCTGGCTGGCGAACTCTCTTCAGTAAGGAGACAGGGTGGCAGGGTGCTGAGAAGGATGCTTATGGGTGAGTGTGATATATTGGTAAAAATATTCATAAAAATAGATCGTAGGCATACAGCAAAGGAAGAGAGGACACTGTAGCGGAGGCCAGGAGGGGAAACGTTTTCCTTAAGATCAGTGGGAGAGCTTCAGATTCCACAGCCCTGTGTAATAACCAAGTCCAGTCGGAAAAGCATCCTCTGCATGCTGATGCACAGATGTTACTCCCCACGGAGCCACAATCCCATACTGGATGAAACAATTTGCAGCTGAGGGGGGAAAAGTGACGGAGAGCCTCCTGTTGTTGTATTTTAAGAGGAGCACTGTTAGGGAGTTTCCAGGGCAGTCATACTTTTGATTGGCAAAAAAAATGTGGCGTGAAATATATTCAGACATATTCAGTATTTATTTTTTATCTTTTTGGAGAAGGGGGAAACAGGAAGGGCTCTTGGCAGAGAATAAATGGTGAACGTTTTTTGGATGCCTCACTAATTGATTCAGCCCCGCTCTGTGAGAGGTACTAATGCTTTTCATTATCTTGTTTTTGACACCCCTGTTCCTTGGGCAGTGTCGTTCCAGTCAACACGGTGTGGTGTCAATCGCTCCACCCCCCCCCCTTTTTTTATGTATCATTTTCCTATACATTCCACGGGTGATTTAATGGACACAATGTTCCCTTTTGTGGTGTCTAATTGTCTGCAAGAATATTAAAATTACATTGGTAATCCTTTTGACACATATATATTAGGAATGGGGAACCGTTTCTTCACAGACTGAAAAGGCAATTTACAGGAGGCAAATTGGATGATGGCAAGCAGATTTGTGATGCCACTGGTTAGGTGGTGTAATGGATTTGGATTCCGCCAGACTGCGAGATGAGTGTCATTAGCCTGCTGCCCTGGAGACACACAGTCATAAAAAAAATATCTCCAAAAACCAGCTACATTTTTATGTAATTCAATTTGAACACTGGTATCTGCGCTAGTCAGGAATAACCCCGCACACATTCACTTCATTGCATGACTGTGTTTGTGTGTGTCATGCGTCTCCGGTTTTATCTGCTCACAGGAAGTGTTGCCCATGTGTCCAAGAAGTCCGGCGCGCATCCCCGTGGTCACGGTGTCTCAGTACGCCTGCCAGAGACGGACGACCACAGAAAACTGCAACAAGATTTTCACAGTAGGAAACAGTTTTCCAACCTCACTCTGTACACACCTGCGCTTTTACAAATGATGTGTACAAAGCCCCATAATCTGTTCTGCTCTAATTGGACGGCTGGCTTTCTTCGCTTCACTCACCAACCCCCCCCCCCAAAACACATGAACCTGCAAATGACTAGCATCTGCAGCTGTGGCAATCAGAGGTGCGACAGCCGTCATGCCCGTGATCCCTGGCACCGGGGCTGGCACGGACACGCCCCGAGGTGCCGCCGCACGCTGCGCCAAGGCGGTTGACGCACGTGACTCTCCTCGCGAGCAATGATGGATCTCTCCCTCTGCCATCTGGCGGGCGGCAAGGGGGAGGGAGGGGGAGGTCGGGTCGGGGCTTGACGCTCAGGTTGCCGCACGGGAAATGGGGAAGTGATTGGTTGACTGATTGGCTTAGATGTCGATGAGCATCAAAGAAACAGAAAACCAGAGCGTAGAATCAGACCAGTGTACCTGTAGTCAGAGTGTAAACCAAACAAATGATACTTCACCAAGGCATGTGTATGTACTGCTGCAAAGATTTGACCTACAATTTTGATAAGCGACTATCAACAATGCTTTTTTTCCTCATGCAACAATGCCAGACTGTTGACAAAATGAGGCCTCTCATTTTTGTCGTTGTGATACACTGTCTTGAGTTTCGGGTTCTTGGGGACAAAAAAATGTGACTTCTCGCAAATATTTATAGATTAAAATCATTGACAGAATAATCTCTAATGAAACAGAAATCGTTTATAAATTGAACAGCCCTACTGTGGCCTCACGGAACATTGTGAACCCCCCCTGTGAGAGGATACAGATAATATATTCAAACACATCTTCTTTATTTTACTCTTTGCAGTTAACTTTTTTCGATCCATGTCTGAAGCGCTGTCTTTGTTTATGCCATATTTGGTAGTGACTATGAAAGATTTGCAGTGCACTGCATGTCACTGTGAGATGACTATGTGTGTGTTTGTGTGGGAGGGTTGAGACCTACTGATGAGCTTCTGCGAGACCTATTACGCACAGCTTACAGCGGGCTTGTTAGGTGTCTGTTTCGTAATGACTCTATTCTTCGCAGAGGTGGTAACTGTACATAATGGACGCAAACACGGATTTTCCTCCGTGCGCACGTCTATGCACGTGTGGAACCATATAGAGAGTTGCACACGTGCACTCGTCTCTCCCGTTTCTTTCCACAGCATTAACTCCATAATCGGCGCTCCCACTCAATTAGTCGAATGCAAAGCCACATCAAATACTTTCCCATGAGAGGAAGAGGATTGCTTTTTATAAATATAGAAAATCGACATAGAAATATCTCTTAACTATATACTGTACTGTGACACTGAAAATAAGGTTTAATATGGCCTTTCACTAAAAAGCAGTGGCTGTATTTCATGTCACATATCATCAACATTATTTGCACATTGTCATTTGATTATTATATATATACTAACCATGGCCTCTTCGAGATCTAAGAACAAGTGATGTAGCAGATGTATTTCCCCTTTAGAAAGACGATGAAAGAAAGCTATATAAGTGAGTGGAACAGCAGTTAGACAGGAAGAGAAATCAGGACTTTGGCCCTCTACTAAGTATAGTAACTTTAAAGGAACACGTGTAACATTTTGGGAATACACTAATTCACATTCTCGGCAAGAATCGCAAGACAGGATTGATAGCACTCTCATATCGGTGCTACTTGTGGAGCTTAAGCCAAGGAGGTGAATCGCTTTACGTTAACATTTCCAATGGAATTCTATTGCTTGATTTGGCAGTACTGCTCGAGGACAAATCATACAACACCTCATTTTTTCCACCACTAATAAAAATATATATATATTTATTTGATCAACCAGACCAATGTTTTCGACATAAATACAACGTAGGCTGGCAAATGACCTCTACTTTAAGAGGCGCGGGAATACTGTATGTGTGTATGTGATCAGGCACCGCTGTGTTTGTGCATCCGGCATAAACCAAACCAACCCAACGTAACCTCGGAAGTCCGGGCCAGCAGGGCGTGCTGGAGTGGGAGGAGGAAGTAGGTGGTGCAGCGAGGCGTCAGGATCAGAAAGAGGAGATGAGCATCGTCTCAGAAACAGCACCCCAGTGAGGTGTCAATCACACACAGGCAGCAAACGGCCCTCCATTCCACGGCCGTGCACTATTGATTTATTCCTCCCCGCTGCCTCTTTATCCCTCACCGTCTCTGCGTCCTGTACCACTTCACCCTGCCATTCACACCGTGCGCTCCCTCACTTCTGTTCTCTCTGGCTGGGACTGGAAAATCCACACCGTCTTTCGCGAGCGCACAAAGGAGTGAAAAGTTACTCCCTGAATTTTTTTTTATTTTTTATTTTTTCATCTGCTTAGCCTTGAGACTTCTGCTGTCATAATGTTCCCGCGAGCCTCGCGCGTGCCGACACAAAAATTGACGTTTGTGTCTCGGCTGATTGAAGCGCGCCCTCGGATCCCATTTTCTCTGACGGCAACAGACACACGTGCAGCAGTGAGCCAGAAAATAACACAACCCACCGTGTTCCGTACTAATGAGGGGAGGAAAAGAGATTGGGTGAGAGTTTGTGAGGTAGAGAGAGAAACAACTAAACATCCTGGATTTGTCTCCCCGCACGGGGCACGGGTGGGGTAGGATTTGAAGATTTACCTCAAATTAAGAAAGGAGAGGGGGGGGGGGGGGGGGGGGGGGGGGGGGGGGGGGGGGTGTATGGGAGCACTGAGCCTTACAGGCATCAAATTGATTCCCTCTCTCCCCGGTGGCGTTAACATTCACAACTTAAAGCACCAGCAAACAAAAAAGCTATAAGGATCAGAGATGGGTCACACTTTGCTGCTTTTTCACTACTCGCCTGTATCACTAATAGTGCTGGAAAGATGTATGAAGGTTTGGGTGCTTTTGCCGTAACCACATCTCATTGAGTTCCATATTAAAGCACCTTCAACTTTTCGTTTGAAACACGTTAGAAACCCCCCCCCCCCCCGCGCGACCCCCAGCTCTCCTTTCTTAATTTGAGGTAAATCTTCAAATGACATGAAGCCTGAAGAACGATGTCCCCTCATTCATTAGATATGGGATGGATCCTCGCTGTTAATCGCGTTAAAAACTCTTCTCAGTGGGTTCTCTGACCTCCTTTCATAGTTTCATTTTGCGCATGCAGCGAGATGGGCCACTGTGCGAACATGACTCGCAGGCATGTCCGTGATATCCAATGGCGGGGGGTAAATCGGCGTGCTATATCAACGTCCCCGCACACCAAGTCCCCCAGTCCCTGCCCCCCACCAGCCTTAAGTCCTCATTAATTCGATAAAGGCATATATGGGGGGGGGGGTTTGGACCCTGCAGAGCCAAATTCATACGGTTGCTACGCCAACATGACAGTTGACAGACTGGCTGCAGCGGGTGTTTGTGAAGGATGAGTGGGTGTGTGTGTGTGTCAGGTGGTTAAATATCTTTTTTTTCTGCACAAGTGAGATAATTAGATGGCACAATTGGGTGCTCTGTGGATGTCAATCCAGCCACAAAATAAAAAACGACTTTTCATTTCTCCGAAAATGTTTCCCCTCCATGTGACAAAGCAGATTTTGTTATTGTGCGCGCAAACGATTTGTTATTGTTTTGGTTTCCTGTTGTATTTTTCCTCCGTTTGGTTTATTTTTTATTTCTTTGTTCATTTCCACCACTTGTGTGATTGTCTTCTCCTCCCTGATTGTCTTCACCTGTGTCTGTCTGTGCTCCTCACCCACACCATGCAGTGTGTGTGTTTCCAGCCTTCAGGCTTTCTCTTTGGACTATCCTGGATATTTTCATGTGCTTCCCTGGACTGGCCCACATTTGTAAGTTTTTGTTTCGTGTTCATTAAGGAATGCTTTTGCTTTTTTCTATTCTGCAATTTGTCCCCGTCGGGTCTCTGCGCCACTCTTGACACAGTCGCTAACACCATTGCAAATCAGCAAACCCTGGAACAGTTGTATGTGTGTGAGCATTAGATTTAAGCGGGGAGATTGCTTAAATGTTGATGTACATCATATGAGTCTGACAAAGTGCAGGAGTTGCGTTTTTTGACTTTTTTCAGATTTTATATCCAGGTTACCTTCCCATGTGTCCCCACATGGCTTAACAAAATCAAACATTCTTTCACTTCTGTAGTTTGCACTAAGAAAGTATCTATTTCTCATCATCCGCGCTCTACCCCGTGCCTATTATTAGTGTGGCTTCTAGACACACCCTGAACACTACACTCTTGAACAACACATGCCCTATCACCTATCCAGTTATAAGCTTGCGTCTCCTATTTGTCTCAAGCTGGGAGGAGAACCAAAGCGTGTGTGCGTGCGTGATTGTGACTGTGATTGTGAGTGTCTGTGCTGGGATGTAAAGGGGTTGTTCTCTTTCCGTGTGCTGCTGTAAACGGGTCAGTGCGTCTCCTGGGTGAGCTGGGCTCATGTCTGCTGCTCACTGACCTGAGGCAGCATGTCTGCACAGGACTGCAGCTGGTGCAATGACCTCAGAATGGGTCTTGGCTGCAGGAAAGTGAAATGGAGGCATGAATATGTTCCGGGCTGTGGTCACACTGGGCTGCACCAAGACCAGGTCATGGATTTTTTTATTTTTTTATTTCTCGGTTTCAGTCCCTGTAGTGGCTTTCTGTATTTGGCCTTCGGGCAGAGTGGTCCATCAACTGTAGTTTGCTGAAATACATTTTGTATTTTTCCCATTTATGTTCTTAAACATAACTAGTTCGTGCATTGCCAAAAGGTCGGAATAGAATCGTGTTAGAGTCACGAGCAATTACAGACTCATTTCTACGCTCTTTGTGTCGCATAACAGTGGAAACAGGCCACGTCGGTCACTGCTATGTTTGTGGTCCATTCATTTTAAAAGCTTCACAATGCTATGTTTTGTTACTTATGTCAGATGAAATAAATCACTGTGACGTACAGTGTCCATCCCGCTGAGAATCAAGCATTGTCTCCGTTAGCTGCGGCGCAACAACAGGACATCGCCCTCACCCTGCAGACTTCCATTACTGTCTACGTACCAAAGTTTCAAGGTCTTGGCATTATGCATTTTGACCCGGTGCCACGTTGTGGTGGCTTACAGGGACACGAATAGAACCGAGCAGCTGTCAGCATTGTTTGTATCACATGTTGGTTTTCGGACCGCAGTGAATAAAGGATGATTGAACAGTAGCCAAACTTCATCACGTCGACACATAAAAGTCCGTTTATCCGTGTCGGTTGGTGCAAAAGTCTGCGTTTCTGAAGATGGGGGATTTTTTTTTTTATTAAATCAGGAAGTGGGACACGTTAAAAAGTGAGCTTACCAGTCCTCTGCGGCCAAACCAAAAGGATAAACAGCAAAGAATAATGCATGGAATTACGCACAGTTTCAGTAATTTACCTGAAAAGACAAAAAATGAACTTCTTCCTCAAGCTTTTTCTTTTCACTGTTCAGTCACCTCTTGTCAATATAGACATTAGGTGCAATATGAACGTCTTCCAGGAGAGACTGAAAGTGTGCACTGTCACTTTCATATTTATTTGTTTGTGTTTTCTTATTTTATTTATTTATTTTTTACCTCTCAGCATGAAGGCCCGATTTATCAACCCCCCCCCCTCTGAATGTGGTCCTTCGGAAAACCTTTGCCATTACCCATGTTGAAGAGTAGGTTGGTATTACCTGCTGCTGTGCTGCAAAAAAATAAATAAATCTATTTTATTTACTAATGCAGAAGAGCTTGCACGCTATAGGTTGCCTTAAGATGCAGTTTGCGTTATGTTTAGCTGTAAGGTAGTACAGTGCATTCAGGAGCTGTTGCAATAAGTTTAAAAGAATAAGTGGTTTAAAATTTGCATTCAGTTGAACAACGTTATCATGAATGTTATGTCGCTGGTCCCTTTCATGTACTGTCTCCGAAGTATGCGTACTGTATGCAAAACTGTCCTGTCATTGAAGAAGCAATTTCGCACACATTTTCAGCCATTCTTCCTCATGACTGAAGATACAAGCACCGACACAATATTACATACCAGTACACAACATTTGAGTCCGAAAAAAGAAAAGAAAGGACAAGTGTTGAAGATAAAGCAGGCAAGTAGCAAGAAGGCAGTCGCCTCTTTGTAGTTAATAATACAACTTGTGGGCCGGGAGAAGAATCTTTGCAGTGGGCTTTCACAGTAAAAAAAACAACAAATTACAGCACCACAGTAAGATTGCACATACATTCTTTATTCAATTATCCCATTTTCCTCATTTAGAGAAGCACATATCACAAAATGCTTCAGGCTTTTGGAGGAGTACTATTTCTTTTAGAAGTGAGTCCTTTTTTTTAGAACTGCTGAATACATTTTTTGAGTAGTTTCTTTTACTACTGTTAATGCCCTCCGTTTTGAATGTCTAATACTCGCATACTTAAGCTTGTTGTTGATTGGGGAAAATACATACTTCTCACCTTATCTTACTAAAGATTCCATCTTCTTGTGGCAATAAAACCAGCTTTTTGCTTATTTTTAATGAATCGCTATTAGAAGTGATGGAAGACCTCACGCACAGAAACCCACCTGCATCTTTTCACTTCTTCGCTACACCAACTTGCTCCGATCTCAGAGAACACCCAGACAGCAATCTCATTCGCAATTTTTGTCGTAACCCGCATAGAAATATTCCCTGTTTGTCTAGTGAATAGCGATGCTGATGAGCCAACTCTCCTGTGGCGACATGTTTTCCTCCACTTGTTCCGCAACAGTGGCTCATCACTTCAGCACCAGCATACCGTGAAGCTGTAGAGCCGAACATGTCTCCGAATGTTCAGCTGCATGCCAACATAAGAAGGTGTGACAGGGAAGTTGTTTCGTGATGTGTCTTTCTCTGCAATAGCAATCTTTCGCTTCATTTTATTTGATATAAATGAGGAATGGTCTCCAGCAGTAATATAATGATTGTCTATATCTGTCAGTTACCAGGGCATTTTAAAAGCAATTTTTGCCTCATCATGTAAAAGTAAAAAATCTGAATCTCAACAATTCTGGAATTAATTGCGCAATTAAAACCTAATTTAGGTACATAAATCCCCAATCCAAAAATTGGTGGTGCATTACACAATTCATTAATTATGGGTGACAGAAACAAGCTGTTTCAAGAGACATATACGCATACGTATGATTTATTTTTCATACTGATCTGTAGATAAATTGTTGTAGAAAAGAAATAAGCGAATCAGCTTATTGATTGGGCGAAGGAGTGCAAATTCGAAATTTTGATGGGGCAAACTTTGCCGACACCTTGCCTTTGTGAAGGAACGTCCGCGGCCGCCCCTCAGGGGAGTGCTGATGTGAGCGTGTGGAAAATGGCGGGCTCCAGTTCGGTGTTCACCGGCCCCGAACGTCCCTGTCCGGTCATCCGGAAGAAAACAACACAGCAGCCGGTCCCGCTGTACAGTGACAGGGACAGTGAAAGAGATGGGTGATGAAAGTTGGGGGGGTTGGGGTTTGGGGCGGGGGGAAGCACACATGTGAATGCATACACTGGACCCATTTCTGCTCTGTCTCTCTTCATTTGCGCAGTTTTCTCTTCCTTTCCTTTGCGTAAACACGCTTGATTTGGTGATTCATAGGTTAGTTCCTACACATGTGAAAATGTGTATTTTTCTCTATCTTAGCTATATTCTCTCAAATTATTCCCCGCCCTCTCTCCACCTGTCCTTGTTCGGCTCTCCCCACAGGATGCGCTTGAAGTTTTGGCAGAGAGCTACGAATTCCGCGAGATCGAAGGTCCATGCTTGGCCTTCAGGAGAGCCGCCTCTGTCCTGAAGAGTTTGCCCAGTGTGGTGCGGCGTCTGGGGGACGTTCAGGATCTGCCTTGCCTGGGGGAACATTCCAAGGAGGTCATGGAGGTAAGGCCTGGACTTTGAGTACCCTGACAGCCATTCCATCCGTCCATCCATTATATATCATGCTTATCCTTTGAGGGTTGCTGGGTGAGCAGGAGCCCAATCCCAACTTTCTTTTGGGCGATAGAGCCTTAGTTGTGTTGACAAGGCATGTTTAATTAGTGTAGCCACACTTAATGGATAGGACAACAAACTGTTTTAGTGGAATTCTTCCATCCTTTCACAACTTGGTTTTTATCTCACAGCATGTCTTGTGACTTGTAGGTTTTCAGCCGATTTTCAAACGAGGAGTTTTCAAATCAGTCCTTCCTTGCAAGGTGACGGATTACCCTCTACATCTTTGAATGTATTTCACTTCTCTTTTACACTCCTGTGAAATTAACTAAAACCAGAGGCCACTGTAAAGGGAGGAAGTCGATTTTAAATGCTGTGGGAAAAATGCACGATCAGCAGTAATGCAACATTTTGGTGGAGTGATTTTTGAGCTAAACCGGTGAAAACCAATGAGGGGCGTCTGGTTAATGGAGCAGTTAACCATGACCTTTATGGACTTTTATTATAGACTGATATGAAGTGCTTCGACACTGAGAGAAGTGACCAACTCCAGTGTAAAAAGTACACACACCCCTTTGCGTTCGTATTTTAAGGTAAAGCTCCTTGTACACATGCGTCTCATGAAGCCGCATCACAGATGAACCACTCGACTTTCTAATAGTACATTTGCACGCTTCATTAGCTGTTCGATGTGTGTGTTGGTGTTTCTGTTATTGTGTTTTTATGAAATAGATAAATAGATTGGGTGCTTTCCACAGTATCATGGACAAGCATAGAATGTAGCTATACTAAGCTATAATAGTCCATAAAGGTACAATTATTATGCAGTGTTTTTTTCTGGATTGATATTAACGTATGTTTGTGATTTGTTTTTGAATTAAGAAAGTATTAAGAGAAGGGCACATTTTGTACTTGGATACGTGTGGACATGAACGCTGATTTCTGATATGCACTGGCATTTTTTTATGTGAGAAGGCAAATGTTCCTGCCGCAAAAGTGAGCCCATAGGAGAACACAGCAGAAACTTCTCTTGAAAAGACACTTCGTCGTTCGTGACCTCGGGGCCCCTGAATTTTGTGGAGGTTTTCCTGCACGTGTGACCCAGATTTTGCTCTTCATTGGAGAATGGCTATGCTTTTTTCCTGGACATTACATATTGCAGGACGCATGAGGCATTGTCAAAAGTTGAGTTCAATCTCTTAAAAAGACATCAAGAATAGCTTTTAAATTCAAATCCCCACGACAGACGAACCGTAAAAAAAAACTTGACACACTCTCGGACAGGCATCACACAAATTTGCCTTATCTTTCGAGAGAAAATAAGTCTTATTTGGGTGGCTGGGCAATCGTCCCATCACCTACAGTGGAGCTCAGGGCAGAAATCACGGCAGCTGGTCATGGGAAAGTGTCGAAAAAGGTTCGCTTGGAGAAAACACCAAATCCATGTGCAGGAGAACAAGGTGAGCCCTGCGGTCCAAGTCCCTGACACATTACGCCTTACGTACACACAGCAGGCCTCAGAACAGTTATCAAAATCTCTCACTACCGAGGCTGATTTATTAAACCAAATAACATAAAGGGACCAGAGAGGCCAAATTAGACTGCATGTGAATGACCTCCCCCTCATGTTGTTCTTGCGTGACTCAGATGTACGCCCAATGCCTTTTTTTTTTCTTTTTTTTTTTGCTGGGTTGTCTCTTTGAACAGATCGGTGCTCAAAACAAGAAGACGACATGACGGGAATCACAAAGTGAAACCAAACAGAGTAAAAACAAAATGCCTGATGTGCCTTTGAACATCGGAGTGACACCGTCTCACTGAACATTGAAAGTGAGGGGGGGGGGTGACATGGGGGGATGACATGAAAGTCTGCGAATGCTGAGGGCTGAGTTGGGGATGAATAGACAACATACATTTTTCTGTTTTTTGTGCATGCGTGTGTGCCGGGGGGAATAGCATTGTGCATGTAAAGAAGTCCATCCTTCCGGGGAGCGTGGAGTGTGTTGAAGAATTATCCTTGCGTTTCAGGTTGGACTTAGCTCGAAGGTTGAAAAGCAGAGGTGGACGGGTGGATGCATCATTGAGCAGCGAAGGCCGCTTTAATCAGCCCTGCACTCGCAGTATGGATCCGGGGGTTGTTTCGTCGAGACTCGATGCCGTCGCTTCGCGCGCGGCCACTAAAATGTAGACGAATACGTATCGCAAAACGCGCGGGCCTCCATTTCAACACAAACCACTTTTACAATGTCCCCCGTGGAAGAGGGTCGATATTAACCAGCCTCGCTGTTGTCTGATTTTAGGCCCCTTCACGGAATGAAGACATTTAAAATGTGACCAGCAAATCACTGGTGTGCTACTGAGGACGGCAGACAATTAGACGTGAAAAGAAGCTGTTTCACAGCAAACAATAAAAGCCGTGGAAATCATTACCACTGGGTTTTTATGAATGCCATAAAATCATTATTAATGCCGGGTTGCACAACAACGAAGCCGTTATTTCCTGAAAAGAAATGGAAATGGGGAAACCTGATTTAAGTGGAAACTGTTTTAAAACGTGCGGCAATTCTGGGCCGCCTTGCTGATGGAGCAAAAGCACACGGATGCTGACATCGACAGAGCTTACATATCGTCTGCTTTTGTATTTTTGCAGGAGATCCTTCAATATGGCCGTTCTTTTGATGTGGAGAGAATACTGTGTGATGAAAAGTTTCAAACTCTAAAGGTCAGTAGATGAAAAACAACATTGAGTCTCAGCTTCCTCCATTCGGGTGGGGAGGTTTTGAAATTGCTATGAAAAAGAATTTGACATTTGCGATCTCTTCATGACGCAAAGCTCTTCAAAACTTTACATGCTTCTGAGGAGAGCCTGTAATCTTCCCTAATTACGTTCCTCACCTCGTTTCCTGCCAGCTGTTCACAAGTGTTTTTGGAGTCGGGCCGAAGACGGCTGAGAAGTGGTACCGCAGAGGGCTGCGCTCCTTCAGCGATGTTCTGACAGAGCCCAGCGTTCATCTAAACCGGATGCAACAAACCGGTACGTCAACATCTCGAGTGTGTCTGAAAAACATATACGTAAAAATGATTTCCTCAGGGCAGGGCTGCATATGATTTGGCTGCGTTTTTTGGTCACACTGGAGTTTTTTAAATATTTTTTTATGTGAGGCTTTTTACTGTGAAGATATAATACAAAAGGCAGCCGGGGTATTTAAAAAAAAAAAAACGAATCGATGTGTAGTGAAATTATGATTTTTTTAATATGTGATACTTGTAAAGCAGGGGTGGGGTTTTTCTGTCAAAGGCCATTTCCTTTTCCATTTTGTATCTTTCAAGGGCCAATGCTAAATGATTTATTGAAATAAACACATTACATCACATCACTAACCTATCTCATGCAATTGCTTCTGCTGCTGCTTTGGCAAAGATGTGGAAGGAAGTGATGAATATACTCGTGGATGCTTTTTTTTCTCGTCAAAACCACGTGCTCAAATTAATCATGACTTTTGGTGGGGCCATAAATCACTTTTAAAGTCAGTCTTTCCTCCCTTTGATTTGGCACAGATAAAAATATCCAATTGGTCCATATTCGTTAACTCTGTTGTATTCTCAAAGTGTTAATGCTGTGCACAGTAGCACAAGGCTCCATCACCGGTTGAATGAAGTTTGCGCTCTCTGCTTTCTCCTTACCTTCGTACCTTCATCCATCACCAGAATCGTCGTACTTCATATTCTGGAAACCATGTATGTCTGTTGCAATGTAATGGCAATACACGATGTAGGTGTTGATATATTTCCGCCTGGAGCAAAGTGGCAGACAGGCTATCCGAGTCACACTGGCGCCCCCGGAGCATGCCAATGGCATGTCTTAAGTCAAAAAAATAATGGGTTGTTTCAAAAAAAGGACGAAGAGTGGAACCTGTTTTCAGCTCTCATTCTCAGAGGGGACGCAATGCTTAAATCAGAAAGGAACAGCTGAGTGGACAAAAATACAGCAGCAGAGGAGCAGCCAGACACGCCGAAAGCATCAGCCTCCCACAGAGCCTTTGACATACACTATGTGGTTGAGCACCGAAAATAAATAAGGCATTTTTCTACCGTTAAGGATGTTGCTGGATGCATATACGGTACTGTAGCGGGAGATGATTCATAATGTATCGCCCTGCTCGCCGGTCCCCCAGTCAGTTGGAAACTCCAATCCGATAATGTATTATGCTGACGGACATGTTCATCAAACTGGTCAATAATCCATCATTCGGAACAGTGCGGTCTCCGCTCCGTGCAGAGAAACAATGTGATATTTTTTTTTTTCTTTATGACATGGAAAATGTGTTTGTACCTTGAACTCACCACCGTATTCTGTAAATCTTAACAGAGCAAAAACATGAAATAACCCATTTATTGTGCGGCAGCAGTTCAGACAGAAATGTCATGATGGTGTGGCTCGGTCTGTTCTGTGGGGAAGACAAAGGGAAATTGATGCTTTTTATATTGCACTGAAAAATGGGAAAAGACAGTGAGGGAGATGCATGAAATCAACAAGAAACATCGACGCATAAATCCGAATTTACCTCCGTCTCTACACTGGCTGTAATCCTCGTGTGTGTGTGTGTGTGCGTGCGCGCAGCAGGAATGCACCGGGAGTCTCCTTCCAGCCAGCAGCACGCTCACACTTTACCGTGCTTTTAATTCACCATGACACTCCACTTCCCCAGAGCAAAAGGCTATGATGGATGGCTGACTGCCAGACTAATAACCACGAGCTCCTTTTCCCTACAGGTTTTCTGCATTATGAAGACATCTCCAGGGCTGTCAGCAAGGCAGAGGCCCGAGCCCTGGGGAACATTATTGACGAAGCTGTCCGCGCGATCACACCGGACGGCGTGCTGGCACTGACGGGTGGCTTTCGAAGGTACATGGCTTGTCTCCTATGTTCAGCGTTGACGTGGTAGATGAAAGGGAGCGGCACTTCCTTTTGCACCGGCGTTAACCGCATGTTTGTTATGCACAAGCAAATACACCGATATCAGAAAAGTCTGAGGACTGCACAAATCCCATGTGGCTATTCTTTATTACTTGCTACTGTCGCACTCTGCATGTCACTGTTTGTGTGTGTGTGTGTGTTTGTGTGACAGCTGTGGAGCTTGGTGCCAAAATGTGTCCTCCTGTTGTTAATAATTAGTGGATAAAATAGATTAATTTGACATTTAACCCTGCATATTATCATAGTCTCTTTGTTCTCTGACCTGAAAGACGGAATCTTGAGTGCACAGGTCATTCATGTTTTGCATTAAAATGCTGAGTTGCCCTACGTTGTCCGTCCCGGAGTTCACGGCGAGTGCTCTCGTAAAGCTACCGCCTGAGTGTGACTGTTTGTTCACAGCCAGTGCCTCCCTCAGTTGCCGGCTCTTTGTGTTGCTCTCCCACTTATTTATGTATTTGCTTTGCTTTGAGCCTGAGTAAGTGTTGGGCACTCTGCTATGTGGTGTTGTAGAAATCCAGCCATGACCAGTGGCGTGTGTGGTAAATAATTTAAAAGCAGTCTGGCAGTAAGGACAGGCGCTTGCCTCTCAGCAGGGGTGACAGAGCTGCCTCAGCTTAGCTCGCGGTCTTTAATAGTGCCTGCGCTGCAAGCTTAACATGCTGCCGGAGGAATATCTCTTTTTCACTCCAGAAACCTTGTGAAAGTTCCACTTTTCTCTTTTTGATGTTTTTCTAACACAGTCCAGTTCATCAAAGTCGCGAAACACTGAATATGTTAACTTAATCTGTTAATAAACAGCAATTTATCAACAGCTAAATGTGTCATATACACACTTTTAATAGGTCGGGTCGGGGCGAGCGACCCCAAGTGGTTGTAAGCCGGTGGCATTCAGTTGAGCCAAATGAAGCATGCTTATATTATGATTGAGACTTTAACAAGGTAGACAAAGGGTATTAAACAAACAATATATTTAACCACGGAACATTTGGATCAGAGGGTTATGTTGCTATACTGGCATCTGGGTGGCAAGTGGGAGAGGGGATGGTTATTAGACTTGGCGAGTAGCTTCACAACAGTGCCACCCAAACACAAAATAAACCTAAATAAATCAGCGAAGAGTGAATAAAGGTTATCTCAGAAACTCAGGTAGAAGGGCAACGGTCGCAAGTGAAGGGACCTCCAGGGTTTCCCACGAGGAGCACAAGCCCTGAGGTGTTAAAAAAAAAAGGAGAAAAACACAAAGAAATGTCAGAGCACTGAGCAGGTACACAATGTCGCAGAGTAACAAACAGATACACAGCAATGATTCCACATACTAATCTTTTTTGTGGGAAAGCATCTATGTGGTACAGGTGGATCGTACAGGTCAGGGAGCCGTAGAGATCATGCCTTCAGCAAACTAAAGGAAACAAACCAGATTGCCTAACAACAGCCATAACAGAGTACTATACATTAACAGAAATAACAAAAAAAAAAACACGAGTGACTCGGTGGTATCCACATTTTATTAGATGTTTACCAAGGAAACCCAAGTATGACAATTGTGGAAAACACACGATGTTAGTAGTGCCATTATTTTTTTTGGTTATTTACTCCTCGCAACAACATCTAACTTCAGTGTCTGGAGTAAGTGTACATTTTATTTGTCGGGTTTTAAGTAATGGGTCCACAAAGTAACGATGGTATCAATCGGCACAGGAAAAAAAAAAAAAGGGATAAATGACAGCCGCCGTGATATCTGATTATGTAAATAGCTGTCCCTCAGGAGGGAAATATGGTTAGAGAGATGAGGAAAGAGAGTAGAGCATCATGAACAGTTAAGATCAAGAATGAGGGGGGAGGAAGGGAGTGAGATTTATGGACCAGGAGACTGCAGCTCAGCGTAAAAGGCCTGTGAGGGGGCTTTTATGGCAAACTCTTTACTTCTCCTGTTTGGCTCAGGCTCGGGGAGTATGGTGCGGGACCTAATTGGATTCCAGCAAAGCCATAATTGAAGAATGATGACTTAACATAACATTATCAGTCAGTAAGTAAGTAATTTACCTTTATCTCGTTGAAAAGCTGACTCTCCAGACGTGTATCTTTGACACAGCAGGGGGAGTTATAAGGCCTATTACGCCAAAAAAGAAAATGTGCATATGCTCTCTAATATGCCAGCAGCACCACTAATAACCCAATAATTCTCTTCAGTGTGGCATATTGGAAAATGTTCACTTCTAAAGTCCTGTCAAAGCTCCACTTAATTACATCTAATTTCCAGCATGATGTAGTCTCTTATTAGTTTCATCTTTACTGCCGACAGTCCTTGTCAAAAATGGAATTACACATTCATACAATATAGCTCTTTAAATAAATATAATCAGCCCTGGCTCGTATAGGATCTCTGGATAACGTACACAAAACATAACTGTGATCCCAAAAGTTTCATGAGCTGGCGCCGTTCTCGCGCAACCTCCAGCTGCGATCCACCTCAGAGGAAACAACATGGTGTGGATTTGCCCATGCTGCTGACATTATCCTCATTGAAAGGACAGCTGCGGTAGGCGGGCGACAATTCCTACAGCGTTTTTTGGGAAGGGTGGGGGATTAAAAATAGATTAAGCCCGAAAAATGGGCTGAGGCTGAGGCCCACTGAACTGTCTTATTTCAACAGCAACTGAGATAAGTAGTCCTTGTCACTTTGGTAAAAAAAACTGAATTTGTCATCAGTTTATTATCAGCTTGCAGGGGAAAGAGCCAAAAATGCTGGCTGATAATGAGATATAGCTCATGTACAGACATTGCACCTACCCCTTTTTTCCCCTGAGTATCACCTGTTATTTTCTGTTTTGGCAAAAATCTTGATCACAAGAGAGACAGAAGTCGAAATGTTTTGCTGCCAATGTGGCTGGTTTGTTTTTCCTGACCGCCTCATTTTAACCGCCGTTGAACTCCATCCTTCCCGCAGATTAATGCATTCTGGGAGATTTCCAGTCGCAGCAACACTCCGCACATCTGTATTATTCATACGTGTCACGCCGCCCCCACCCCCCCGTCCACACAAATGTGTAAATAACTATGTATATTTTATGGGCTTTGTGCAGATGCATTTAATAATTTACCATTTTTTTCTCATACAATAAAAGAGCAGACCGGCCAAATTCACACCATTTATAGAACCACTTCTCTGCTCTAGTTTGCACTTAATTAAAAAAACCCAAAACAAACTCAAAAACAAACCCGGGCAGTGTTTCTGTGAGCAATCCATCAAAGCTAATATTATTCCAGCCATATGGCCTGCTGACACGAGTGGGGTGCCTTTTGCTAAATAAAGACACTGTTGTGAATGCGCACCATTAGAGGCCGAGATGAAGAAAAACACCCAGTTTGCCGGAGAGAAAGTACCTGACATGGCGTCGCCTAATTTCCACCGAAGGGGCTTGAGGAGGCAGAGGCCTGACACAAGCTAATGCTGTGGTGCGGCACGCTCAGGAAGGAGCTGAAAAGTGTCGTAACCATGGCGTCGTCTCCCCAAATAACCACAGATTCCCATGTTAGACCCCTAGCACGCGCGCTTTGATCAAAAGCGGGTGGTTTCTATGCTAATTGGGGGTAAACATAATTTTTTGCTGATGCTCTCTGTGTCTCTCCCCCCGCTGAGTCTTTTTCTTTGCTATTCGTGGTGGCACACATTTATGCAGCACACTCGAGTGAGTTTCGCCAGCGCAGCAGAGGCCAGCAGCGAGATTCACTCAACACTTGAGTGCCCCGTACAAGCTGGAAGTGTTGTAGACACTCGGCACCGCCAGTCGGGTGTGTTGGAGGAAAGCTGCTCATTCAGCGAATGGAAATCTGTGATGCATCCTTACAAAAAAAGTTGTGTCCTACCAGTCCACCGATTAAAGACGTGCAAACTCTTAGACATATAGGAGTGTTATCACCAGTGTAAAACTGAGTACGTCTACATCTTGTATTATTTTAGAAAGAGAATCAATTATACAAAGTCGGAGTGCAAATTAAGTGACTGTGACTAAAGCACCATCTGCTGAGTCCCGAACCTGTAAGCCAGGAACAGTCGGCTCATGCCAAAGGGCTACGTGCTCTTTGGCCCTATCGCTAACCATTAACATTATCATGCCTTGTGGAGTTCTAATGTCTTTTTTTTTTTTATACTTTCTTGCTCCCTGAATTAGTCGTAGTGACCTCTGCAGCTTTCCCACAAGTTCCATTAATGCTCCTCTCTCTGGCTGCCGTCACTCCTCTGTTCGAGGCGGCACAGGGAGATCAAACTTGGAGCCCTCGCTGTTGCTGAGGATTATTTGCAGCCATCACGCCCCCAACATTAAATGTCATTGTAAGTATGCGGTTAGATGCAACATGATTTTGCATATTGTTTCAGTAATTTAATGGTCAAGGGGGCACGATCAGCTTAATATTATACCTGGCATTTTTGACATGGACCAGCAAGCGTATGCCAAGTGCTTCTGATTTGATGGGTAACTTCAGGGGTGGTTTATTTGTGTTTGCTGTGAACCCGCCATATGAGGCTGTGGATTAAGAGCCCACTGCTACTTTTTCATCATCCCATCTGACGGCTGTTCCAGTCATCCTGTCTTTGTATGCGCTGAGTGAAAGACAGCCGGCTAGTCTATCACAGGGCTCACGCAAACGGAGACATATTCACTGTCATATGTCCCATTTCCAACACTTTTTCAGTTAAACGCGTCACAGTAATTTGAATGCCGAGATTTTCTTGTAGTTTCGCTCCAATGCAGACAGGCAATTATTGAGATGCGAAATGCTTTTGATTCATTATGTCTTTGTGAGTCTGGGTGTCCGAAGAAAATGCACGTGAGCTGGGTTTGACCAACAGCTGTGTTGTAATTGTGCTGACAGGAAGTGCACGTGCAACCCGGGCACAGCATGGACAAATTTACATGAAGAGAACGTGAAGAATATATTGCTAGTCGGAGGAATACATTATCAGCAGGTGGAGTTGGAACAGGCTTTAGTAATACCCAAATCAAAATCAGCTCCTTGTATGACCTTCAAAGCATAGATATTTATATATTTTTTTTTTACTTGACACAAAAAAAAGTATTATAATTAAAGCAGTTGTCTTGATGATTGCAAAATCTTATGTCAAGGGGTCACAGTGACGCTCATGGGTAAATTGAGCAAATATTCATATATGTGTTACTGTTCCCCCTTATAATAAATTTGAGTTCCAATTGCAAAGCTCCATATCTCATAGGTCACACAGTTGGACGTCATTAGATTAGACTAAGTTTGTCCTGGGAGTGTCTAAGAATTCTATTTTTACGTTATATTTATTATTGCATCACATCCTGATAACTGGTACCTCTGCTTTCAACTTTTGGGGTTTCAGCCATATTTATGGCAGAGGAATATCCAGAGTTTCTGCAAAAAGGCTTATTATTACCACCCTGAGGCTTCCTACACCTCAAAGCGGCCTACCTGTGGTGCAGGAGAGGCCGGCTTGTTTGTGAGCCGTTGCTGCCACAGCTATCTCCGCACGGCAGTCGGTCTCCATTTCGGTGGACTTCAACTCTAAAGTTTTGCCCATGTCGTTTTGCACATTGTTGCACTTTAACTACAAGTTAACACTTGTAAAGATGCAGCATGTGACAGCTGTGCATAGATCAGGCTACGAGGAAACCCGCTCTGATACAATTGGTAATTGTTTTGATAGGACTTCCCTTTAAAACCATACATTTTGGCCCCAAATGCATGGATCAGATGACAAGTTAGACTTGAGTGTAAAACACTGGTTTATAGCAAAGAAACGTTGCTCCTGCCTGGAAAAGTCTGCTGACAAGCTGGGTTTCACGTGCAGACCTGTGCTTGGATTTTAGCTGAGGGCCAGATTTCAGTCAGGTATCACACAGCTGGGTAAAGCAAACCATTTATGCTGATTTCAGGCGTTCGTGTATACCCAACTTGAGCGCACTGTGGCATCTAGGCAGGTTTATGACGTCACAGCCCAAGTAAATCCAGCATTCAGCTCTGTTCTCAGTTAACTGTTGTAAAAATCTGCAGCTCACAGAGGTGATATTGATTCTGTTTCCGAAGGCACCCTGTTAGTGGACGTTGCTGCGAAACAAGCAATGCTTACGCCATTCTTGATGGCACTACAGTACAGTGTTTGTCGCATTCTATAGAATGTTGGTTGTAGAAAACGGAGAAAACAATTTGGCAAAATGATTTAAAGATCTGACAAAATGGAGCGTGAACAATTATGGCATGGTGACTGTGCAGTTCCGAGATATGACCAAATAATACTTTTTTGTTTAACGTGTATAAAAATGCAGAGGCAAACTAACATTCTTAAACCTTAATGCAGGCCTCTTGCTGATCCTGCTTACGACACTAAATGAACGAATAATATAACACACTCTCGAGTGAGTCTAGACTGATTCAAACTAATATATTTATTCTCTGTCAGAGATCTCTCAGTCTGACACTGGGGCATTGCAATCACGTTAAAGGTCACAACAACTCTTATTCCGCAATTATACTCACAGATCACAACCCTACTACCCTGAACTATATCTAAACACAGTCAGAACAAGTCTGATAATGTTGAAGGGAGTTCAATTTGAATACTAAGAGGCGGAGACAGATCTCTCAACAGAAACTTTTACCGACTATAGGAACAAGTCAGATACACATGCCAAAATACTGCAGCAGGCGTGACCAACAGCACTCCAGTTATAACATAAGACATCTCTGACATATAACGCATTAAAACATGACAGGCAGTTAAATAAACAACACCACACAGGCTGCCAACACAAACATGCAAACAATCAAACAGATTAAACAATATGCATTCCCGCTGCCCAGAGGCATGCTGGGAAATCCCCTCCCACACACACAGTCCACAGCATGCTACAATTTGAATTCATTCATCACGTGCAGTTGCATCTTCAGAAAACTGGACGAGTCAGAACAACAGTGCTTTGAAAACTGTGTTATTTGTTACTAACGTGGCAGACAAAAGCTTTGATATGCCGTATGTGTACGTCTCGCTGGCAGGGGATCCCTGTTGCGCAACTTTTGTTGACGATAATTACTTGGTAAACACTTGCAACACCGAAAGACTCCCTGTGTAAGCCCAGTCAGGCTCCATATGGGTCTACTTTGTGACGCAAGTAAATATTTTTAGGATTGTTGCAAAACTTCAAATCTGGCTGCTGAGGCAACCAGTATTGGACATTTCATCTAAATAACTTTGGACCAATGACTTCCTTTATATAATACAAAAGCTGGTTGGTTGTCACTAGCTTAGCCCATGCTTTTTTTTCTATCTCCAGGGGGAAGGAGTTCGGTCATGATGTAGACTTTATTGTGACCACGCCAGAGCCGGGGAGGGAGAGGAGTCTTCTACCTGAAATCATCGATGGACTAAAAGAAAAAGTGAGTATGGTCTTTGTTTTCTGACACTCAAGGGAAGTAAAGGGTAATGAATCAAATCCAAATCACTACATTTCAGTAAGGCTTCACATTTTCACATACATCGTCTGCCTCTGGTAGCAGACTTGTGCTGTGTGTTCACCTTGTGCCTCTCATCCATCCAATGGCATGATTTCTTCTTCCTCTTGCTTTGTTGAGTTGTTGTTGTTGTTGTGTCACTGTGATCTGATCGGCTGAAGGTATGTTTTATAATCCCCAGTCAACCTTTAGTATTTTGCCCTGCTGCAGTCAGGAGGTCGCTTTGTGTGCGTTGTTGCATTTAGGTTACCCAGCTTTTGAATAACTAGCAAAAACTAAAATGAACTTAACTTACCTGGGCACTGGAGACATTCTTGCTGCTTTTCCATTTTTTGGCATTCTGATTGAATGACAAAATGTAGAGAAAGTGGTTGTCGTAACATTGTGTTGATAATAGTATATTATGTGATTTGGAGTTGAAAGTACCACAATAGCCCCATAAATCTGAAATACACTTTTCCATTCATTGTCACTGTAGGATACTTGTGAATTTTCGTTATAAAATATGGAGAATTCATAAAACTCCTCGCCTTAAGGACGTACTGTGTGTCTGCCTCACTGATAAGGCATTAAATGGAATTTGTCACATTTTCATCCTTCAGAACTGTGTTCTTGAAAACCTTCGGCAGCTTATTAATAAAAATTGAATGACAATGGAAAAGGTGAGTGGAAGAGAAAATAGTGCAATTAATCGAGTTATTTAAGACATTTTTAGCAGCAGGTTTTTTCCAAGGTCCATGGGCAGCAGCAGAGACCCCTTAATGGAAAATGGATCCTTTAATAGAAGGGTGAGAGGGGATACAAAGAGAGGATGAACGTGGATGAGAGACAAATAGCGGCTGATTTAAAGCAGAGGGAAAACAAGTATTAAGTGAGAACTCTCAGAAAATGTGTGAGTGAAAGATAAAAAAGAAACAATGTTCATGTCAGGCTATGTTTACATACAACTGATGGATTCATTATTGGGTGTACTCAAATGATGACAATTATTTGCTACTAATATCGCAGTCATTTGACAAATGTCAATGAGTTGCAGGAGTGTCCAATTAAAACCCGCTGCATGTAGACACAGTTATCTAATTCCGCTAAATGGTGTCTTAATCACAATTATGCAAATACAAGTGCTTACATACTGTGCTGCTTTTACCTAGTCCAGCTTTTAGGTTTTACAAGATTGTACGAGGATGGAACAGTCATTAAGAGCCCTGTATGCATTTAAATTAAAATGGAAATCAGAGTTAATGTAAAAACACAAAGTTCTTACAAAAGTCTCCAAGTTCAGTTTTACACCCACTGATTGGATGTACAGTATATTTAGATAAGTGGAAAAACAAAAATGTAAGTGGACAACTAAACATAACGATCTGGCCCCTTCTGATCCTTTAAAATTACTATGAATGATAACAATTTCTCCTTAACTGTACAATTCAATTAGAAGCATCCTAAATGTCACAGCGTCATTCATTGCGTGATTATTATTATTATTAACCTTTAACATTTTGAGGAAATTTACAGTAACTAGAATATAATTTACAACAAAATAAGGCACATTTTTCCTTGTCTTTCATTGTATTATGTTGGTTTCTGAATAAGAAATAGAAAACTTGTGTGCGATCATTAGAAATGTCTATCTCCCGGATATAAATCTCTTGCGTAAATCCGATTCAGAAAGGTTTCACGGCTCAAAAAAAAAGGGTGAAATTTGCACATAAGATGCTTCTGGTCAGTAATTATTGCCATGCAATGTGGCCAATCATGATTTTACTAGCTGCACCTATCAAGTCAGAATGTCTGCTCTGAATATAAAGGTCCATTCATTTAAATTCAGAGCACATTCTAATGCACTCTCTAAAAAATACGTCCACCCCAAGCTCATGCTAGGGCCTTTTTTCTCTTCTCAGTTAATGCATAGTTTTAAAGACGCATTGTTTTCACAGGACACTGCTGAAAACATTGAGGGAGTTGTGGGCCACTGTAATTATTCCTCCTCTGCGCTGTCCAAGATGGCCTATATCCACAGCACTGGGAACTAATGTAATGTCAAATTAAACTAAAAATAGTAGGAGACCTCAGCAGTCTCTGCTCGCCAAGTCCAGCATTAATGCGCCCGTTCTGTCCCTGCATCAAATCTACCCCCCTGTGACTGTGTGGACATTTCCTTCCTATACGGCTCAAGCAACACAGTTCATAGAAATTAAAATGGGGAATTTTCAGAAATTAGATTACACTCAACTTTATTGTCACCGTTCAAAGTACAAACCCGCAAAGCAAGATTGACATGACAGATGGACAATTGTAGGCAAATAAATTAATGGTGGCCTTGCTATCTTGTCTATATGAACTGTCAAAATGTCAAATTATTAAAATAAAATTATAGCTGTGAAATGGTACTTTTCACGAGTGTCTGACCAATTTGCCAGCAAGAGACTCAGTGTTAGCTCTGCTCTGCATTTCCAAATCAGATAGGGTGGTAACAATTAAGTGAACCCAATGATCAATTATTTATCTAACAATTTGTAATTAAAAGGCAATTTACAAGGAAAATGTATTCATAACATACATATTTACAATTGAATAACATGTAAAATTTGATCCAACATAAAAGCTCATCAAACATTGTCAGACGACAGGCCAATGAGGTCCAGCAGACGAGGCTGTGATTTGTTTGGTTGCACCGTCTTGCGTTTCATAGATGCCTCCTCAGAGTCTGGGCAGCTAGTCTGGGGTAATACACATTAGGCACATTTATTTGGACAAATAAAAAAATATATACCAGGCAGGCAGGCAGCTCAGTTTCCACTCAACATAATGACACAGCATGTTAGGGCCAAAAGATGGAATTTCCAAAGCCAAACGAAAACGCATCACGGACAATATCAGTTACAGAAAAGTTGCAGTCCTTGTGGATGTGGAGGGGCTTTTCTTTCTTTCTCAACACACAAAGAACTCCTCACGCAGATTAATGTGTGGATGGAGACGGCCATGAGAGGAGACGAGGGTCTGATGAAGAGCGGGACCACAGTGTCTTTTTTTGCTGCCGGCTTCTTTTTTTTTGTCATCATCGGGTTTAAAAATAGATCCCCCATCCTCGGCCCCCTCCTCCTCCCGCACCTCCGCTCCTTCGGAGTTCCATCCTGATGATAATTACCTCCTGTATCGTCGCGCCGAGCCCTCAGCTGGCGCAGCCATTTGTGGAGGGAACGAGGTGCGAGAGGTGTCTGTGAATGTGAGAGGAGGCAGCGTGAACGTGAGAAAGTGAGTTCCGTGGGCAGGTGTTACGAAGAGCCTTCGAAGGGACAAGTGCAATAGGACCAGGAAACGTCCCTCTCCGCTGGCTGGATGGAACAGGGACGGCGAAGGGACCGGCCTACGGGGACCGGGACACAAGAGGCTGTGATTAAACGGAGGTAGCAGAGGTTGACGCTTAAGTCGTGTAACCTTGTCATCTGCAATCGAGGCCCTTAGGGGCCCCTCCCCTCCCCCCTTCACGTCTTCGCTCATGCCGAATATCAGCGGCACCCCTGCGACCGCCCCGCCACCCATTCAGCCTACAGGGAGTTAAAAATACATCTATCCGGAAACGTCCTTGTAAAATTGGGTTCATCATTTTTTTCCCCTCCCCCTGCTGACATTCTGAAAGCATAACTGGGGGGCAGAGGCAAGGTCAGTCCCCAGCTCCTGTGGCAGACAGATGAGATTCAGCTTGGCCCTGGTAATAGCAACGGAGAGAGGGAGTGGGAGAGAGAGAGAGAGAGAGCTGTGTTTTCATCCTCCATTCATCTTTCTTCTCCGTCTCTAAATACTCAAAATACTGTGCGTTTGGTCGGTGCGGTGCATAATCTGGGAGGAGTTTTTTTTTTTCTTCTTGGCTGAAGCAAGTGATTAAGTGACAGATCTGAGGTGAATTTGCACTCGCATTGTGTTAGTCACTTTGAGATCTAAATAAAATCGGGGCAGAAAGGGCGGGATTCTGACTGACAGCGAGGAGACGGCGCAGACGGACTCGCAAAAACCGCTGCACTTTAATTCCAGCAATCAGTCCCTTTCATTCTGGCGAAGCTGTGAATCAAAGTCAAAAGCGCACTTCAAACGGCCGCGGCCAACGCGCGCTAATCTGCGACTCGAAGGCCGTTGTTTTGAAGTCTCCCCTCTGTGAGTCGAAGGGAATGCGAGATGAGATCACAGCACCTCACACTCGTCCTCCGGAACGCAGGTGGACGGGGAGAAAACCATCTGAGCGAGAGAGAGAGGAAAAAAAAAAGGCCCATTTTTATTTTTTCGATCACAATTTCAAAAGTCAGGTTCACTTGCCGCTCAGAGGCAACCAAGCTTCAGGGGGAAAGATTATCTTGCCGCCGTCCTGCTCTGTAATTCCCTCTGTAAACAGTTTTGGCGGAATCGGCTCACTCTCGGATGCTCGCTGACATTACCTGCTGTGTGCGACATGATTACATTGAGCGCCATTGGGTTAAATAGCCCACGGCGACGCTAGGACGGGGAAACCTCAGGACGTCCTGTTTACTTTTTTGATGGCAGATTTATGCGCGTCAGGCAGAATGGGAGGAAAGCCGAGCCCCCGCACCGCACACGTACAGGCCTCATTGGTGGAATCACATCCATATTCGGGTAGTTAATGATCTGTGCCACTGTCAGCCATGACACATAACTGCTTCTCACCGAAGGGCGTGGGTGAGATTCAAGGCTAAAAAGAAACGTACTGCTAGGAGGGGGGCCAAAAATACAGTATCTGCTGGAATATTGAAAAATGAAGTGACCCACATTCGCGGCCCTGTATGCATGAGATGGGCTTGCAGACCCTTCTCGCGCCACTCGTCTGCAAAGAGTGCTTGGAGGGGATTTCAATTTCAGATTAGTCCGCGTTTAAGAGCTTTTTATGCTGTCACTCCGGCCTCATTATCTAAGCGGGAGCTGTCGCCGCCTTTGGCGACGCCATTACGGAACGTAACAGGAACTTAAAGGATCCCCTCTCCCTGCCTATTATTGAAAGGTGAACGGTGATCCGTAATTGCAGGGGGAGAGTGGCCTACCGGTGCGGCAGGGGGTGACATCGAGAACTTTTTGCACGACAGGCGAGTCCACCCCCGCACATAATTAGAGGAGGGGATGTCTGCGGGGGGCAGATCCGCGCCTACCGTGTGTCACTCGCAATTTTCACCACCGTCACCTCCCTGGATTTCTCCCTTCCTCCTTCCGTCTGCGTCCCCTCCCGGGAATGCTGTCTCCATCAGATAAAGCTGGCGGTTTGATGGTCAGGCGGGACCGTTTGGTGACAGCTTCTCGAGCCAGGCTGACATGGCGTTTAATGTCTCGTGATTAACCTAAGTCGTCGGCCGGACTGGCAGAGTGTCCGCCGGCTGCGCTTGCTTCTCCAATTTTTGCTCTTTCAGGATCGTGTGGCAGATTTATGGCCGGCAAGAGCGGACCAGAATCCCAACAAGGACGCTGGGCTCTAGGGAGGAAATTGACAACTTGTAATCCCAATCTCGTTAACAAGAAGCGTAATCAGCCAGAGGAAATTCACAGACTGTTCATTTCTGTCTTTCCGGCTATCCGCTCATCCACCTGTTTCTTACTTCCTCTCACAGGTTGAACGTTCTATTCTGTAACTCCCTTACACTCACTCCATTTCACTTTTCTCTCCACACTGCCGGCTTTGTCTCTCATCAGTGGCCCACTCTGCTTCTCTTCTTCGACACACTGACATCTCACTCGGCGGAGTTTTCTATTATCCTAGGAGTGGACCCATTTACCAGGGAATGGGCCATCTACTATGGCTGACTGGAGGCTCATCTCTCTGTTGGATCTTACACCCTGCCATCCTCTTTTTATTTTTTTTCTCACCACTCCGGGCTCAAATTAGACTGAAGACAAAATGTTCACACAGTAGCACACAGTAGTCCCAGTCCTGTCCCTTGCATATCTTTGCAATTATGTTGCCAATGCCAGTTTTTTTCAAAAACTTAATTCATCCACTCAAGTTGATTTTTTTTCGCACTAATTAGATTTCACTCTTATTGACATTTTATAATGTTATATTTTAAAGAACATAATTTACTGTAACATCTCAAAGACAGCTCTTTTTGATGACAACATCACTCGTGGAAGGTTTTTTATATTCAAATTTCAACAACAATGGCCTAAAAAGTGCCAAAAACAGCAATATATACGCATGCAATGATACGTATGACAGAGACAAAGTGGAAACAAGATTAAAGAGTTTACAGTGAGGGCCATTTTTCGTGTTTCTTAGTAATAAAAAAGACTCATAAATCTAGTTGATGGAGGATTTTATCTCAGGGCAGGTCATTTTTCCCATTAGCAAGTAAAGCGGCGAACCAAACATTGATAAATATTTTGTAATATGGCTGGTTTCTACCCAGGAGTCACACTTTTCCTGGGGTTCCAGGATGTTCTCTTGAGTTTAATGGATCATTTTAGATTTCTACTAGCTAGTTCCATGAATAATTGTGAATTCATTTCAGTTTTTATAAAAGGTCCCATAAAGAACGGTCTGTGTCTTGTTTGTGTCAGAGTTGACAACATATATGAGAAGGAAATATGTTGTGAAATGAAATTTACGATGAAAAAACCTTGTAATCATAAAAAAAAAATACTATTACAAATAATGATGTAATAATACTGTGTGTTTCTCACTTTACAGGGCATTCTGCTCTATTGTGATTACCAGGCCTCCACCTTCAATATGTCCAAGCTTCCCGGCTACAGATTTGAGGCTATGGATCACTTTGCGAAGTGCTTCCTGATTCTGCACCTGCAGGGAAGCAAAGTGGAGGGAGGTCTCAACAGTGCAGAGGAGGACGCCAGGGGCTGGAGGGCAGTGCGCGTGGATTTGGTGTCGCCACCTATGGATCATTACGCTTACGCTCTACTGGGCTGGACCGGCTCCAGGGTAGGAAGGATTATAGAGACTGCATGACAATGAGGTAGCTGCAGGTAGAAAGCATCAGTAGAGAAAAAAAAGAGACAGAATAACAAGTTACGGTGACAGAAACTTTTTGAATTGAACTGAAAGAACGTCATGTAAGTGTACACCATTTTCAGATAACTGTAATATTAAAACACCCTCATGCTAATGATACAAAACATGGAAACACTCCTGCAGCAAGACAAGATGCAGTATTTCCTTTCAGTAAAAAGAGAAACTAAAACGGATATTTGATTTCAGACTATTGATCTCTCTCCTCCACAGCAGTTCGAGAGAGACCTCAGGAGGTTTGCTCGATTCGAGCGGAAGATGCTTTTAGACAACCACGCCCTGTTCGACAAGACCAAGGTAAGCAGTGCACCATTATACACACAACAAGCGACAGTTTTTTTAATAATATGCAGGATGTGTTTATTAACAGTTCCTTGAACAAGCTGCAAACAGAAACAGTTGGGCGTTAATCCGCTGTCGAGCACATTTAGCTGAAACTCGATTGGAGTTGGATATCTCATTTTATTACATAAATATTTGTTTATTTATTAAATGTGCTTATTCTACTATATACATACTATTATACTGGATGTATACTATGCTGGAACTGTGGAATAGTCATTGTTTCTTAAGTTGTTAACTTGGCAGCTTTGTTGTTTCCATATGATGTCATCATTTTTTGTAGTTATTTTCTTATTATTGGAGTTATGTAGCTATATAGTAAAAGCGACAATCAAATTCTTTTGGTATGATTGTTTATGGCTATTTGTGGAGTAGCCATTTTATAAGCCGTGTTATAGCTGGCAACTCTCTTAGCAAAAGCTACTTTATTCTATCCACACATTACAGCCTCTTAATTACAATTAAAAACTATACTTCTTCATAACACATGCCAACACAGAAACAGAGTGTGAGACAGAAAGTGAATGAGGATCCTCCAGCAGTGAGGGCAAAGGCAGTCGGATCGGTGTTCGGCACAGATTCAGGCTCTCCCTGTTGAGTGTGTGCTCATGAAACTGCTGAGTGAATCACTGCCAAAGCATTGGTCCTTTAAGTTAGTTGTTGGTCCAACAAGAGAAAACTTTTGTTATGTACAATATGTTTCCACCAGTGACAAAGACCAACTGCAGTGCTGGAGCAAGTTGAAGTAACACATATTTTGTCACATTATTTCCATATTCGAAAGGAGGAGCTGGAAAAGGTGAGGATAATTGAGACACCGATTGAATTTACATATTGACAAATAAACATCATCTAACCTCACGCAATTGTACAAAGTCATATAGGGGTGGTCAAGGCATTTGCGTCCTGTGATGAAATAAACAATTAGCGCTTTGCTCGCGTACAATGCTGCAGCTAATTAGGTTTTGTTTGGGAACACCTCGCCTTTGTTGCACACATGTACTTAATTGGCTTGGGCAGGGCTGAAACTGCAGCGGTTCACTGTGGTTGAAAGCCTCACGCGTCGGTGGTAATAGTGCTATGTGTTAGGATGGCCTGTCGTGAATGTGACGTGTGCGGCCTTCAGCGATGGCACATGAGGTACTTTCAGCAATGTGGAACAGTAATTTTCCACGTGTGATTAGTTTTGACAACAGGTGTGATGAGCGTGGAGTCGGGGTTGACAGACATGGCTGTGATTTGTACAGTTTCCATGCAGAGAGCAACAAGTAAGGGAGTTTGAATAGCATGCAATATAACGAAGGGAATTAACTGCAGGCGTTTGTTTGACATGTCTTTTTTAGACTCAAAAGACAGCTGCGGCTGTTAAATTAAATCTGAGTCATCAGTATGTCAAATCAGCTGGAATTGCACAGCCATTTATCCTCACGACTGATTCCCAGTTATGAGACAGGGAGCTTTGTACCTCACCAAACCTTTAGCACTCCTTCCGCCAACCTGACCCTGAAACTGCAAACTCGGACGAAAGATGACAAAAAAAGGGAAAATACATCTATAAGGAATTAATAAGTGACTGCTTTTTTTGAAAGGCAATGTTTACACTGTCCTCTTTTTCTTGTGTAGTTTATTGAAGTGTCATCGTGAGATACAGAGTTAGTGAGACTTGAATCTCTGTTTTATTGTTTGTTGTTTTCTGTGTTAGGTGTGTTATTTTCTTGGATTTTATAGACTCTCTGATCAATTCCTATTATTAGCCCTTTTTGATAAGCCTTTTTTTTCAAACAATTATCAGTTTTGACAACAGGTGTGATGAGCGTGCATGCAGGGGTGACAGATGGCTGTGATTTTTACAGTTTCCATACAAAGAGCAACTACACTGGGGATTTGAATAGAATGCTCACTAATAGTATATAGCTAACTGCAGACCAAACAGACGCAAGTTTTCGTATGGCACATGTTGATCAACGAAGGCACCTGCAATTTTAGTTTTATATCCAAGCCACTTGTATGTCATACGTCAGCTGTAATTGACAAGCTCAGTTTCATTGATTTTTTTTTTCATGCCTCCTAGCTGACAGTGAGAAGCCGCAAGATTTGTGAGACACACTCCTGAATGTGTGTCAACGTAAACTTTGTAAAAAGATTGACGCGACTCTTCAGCCTGAGGAACTCAATTATTCACCGTGGGGAAAAGTTTACAGCACTGGCGAGACAACAAGATATTCCAGGGAACCATCAATCTTTGTGATAGGCTTCTCCGAAGCTCGTGTTTATCCCAATCCTCGTGACTATTCATCGCGTCCTGTAAGGCGGCCCCATCTCATTTCCAATGCATGGCGCGGAGCTGCGAGCCGCTCGAGTTGCGAAGCGGACCCGGGACAAGGGTGTGAGGCGTATCATCGCCCAGATCGACAGGAGGAGACACCCTGTCTTTGTGGCGTCCCGTCAGTGGCTCCCCGGGGGCAGAGGTCAGAGGCCCTGGGATCACCGGGTGGCAGCTCGCTGACAGATACTATACACAAGCAGCCGACTCAGATGGTGTTTATTAAAATGCAAGGGCAGAGCAAATCTTGCTGACGGCGCAGGCATCCGTGAACCGGAGTGGACAAGGCGGGGATCACACACCAACACGCACTTACTCCTGCTGAAATGTTGCACGTGTTTGCTGGCGTATGAGCGTACTACTTATTTGACGTATTATATTCCGAAGAGGAAAGGCCAGGACAACGGGAGATTATAGCTGTCGGCTTTCCAGGGGTTGAGGATTTAAAGTGCAGTAAAACAGCCAAAAAAGTATTTATGCACGGGCACACTCGCACACTTAAGCGATACCGTCCCTTGAAGGTCGGCAGACAGCTTAACGCGGTAAACTTAGACAGAAGTGTGTATTAGTGTGAGCCCTTTTTCATTCCTCGCTCCCCATCACCGCTGTAATTAACGTAATGAAGATCAATTAACCGTCCCGGCGTCCATCCTGTCACGGGGGTCACACAAAGCAGATTTTTCCTCTTTGGACGGGGGAGGAGGAATCTACTCCTCCTTTTTTGTCTGCACCCGTCGCCCAAGATGGATTCAATATATGGCGTGATAATGACGCTTTCAACTATTTCATGTGCCTCCTAATTGCCCTGTGGTTTTGAGAGGAATTTGGCGACTGTCATGGGGGGGGCGAGGGGAGTGATGCGAACCCCATGTCTGCTGGAAGGCGAGACAATCTCGGCTAAGGAACGAAAGGCGGTCGTTTAGAGGACTTTAATCTTTTGGGCTTCAGACAGGCTCTCAGCGGATACACGCTGGTCTCTTTCTTATTATGAAATGCTTAAAAAAAGAACCGAGGGCTACACTCACGCTAATGATGTCCTCCCAATTAAGAACGGACTCGGGAGGAATCCTTGAATCGCTGTGGGAGGGGATGTCACACAACTGTCATGGAGCGACAATGATTTAAGCTTCATGCACAGACGTTTTTAGTTTTTTTCCACCCACTTTGAAGCATTTGCTTGCGTTTAGATAAAGATAATCTCATTTTAACAGAAAAAAAACAACAACCCAGCAGTAAAATAGCTGAAGGTGCAGGTTCTGGTCCATAGTGGGAACATGCAGTATAATACAAACCAATTAAGGGGAATGGCCCCGCAACACAAGGCTTTATGGGCACTAGGAGGTGGGTGATGACAGCTGGAGTTCCTCATGCTCATAAAGCCTCGCCAAGCAAAATGAGCAGACTGTGGTCAGTGTGGGGACAATGGGCTGAGGAGCAGTTTCAGCTCTTTAGGAGCAGACACAGCTATGATGTGACACCAAGCAAAGTTGATTTCATTTTTCCTTCTGCTGCCAATTCCTGGACTATTGACATTTCACTTCAACTGGGACATTATTAGATAAGTTAAAACTACAAGACCTTATTGTGTTGGCCACGTGGTTGAATACAAAACCTCTTAAGTTCATATGGTAAATGTCAATATTGCTAAATGTCCGAGAGGGTTTTTAGAGTTTCGTCTTTGAATTCCGAAACATACACGTCAGACGATGTGAGCGGAGAGTGCAGACAAGTTGGACAGCACCACAATGAGCTGAAACTCAATATATAAATTATTATTTTTTCCTCGCTAATGAAAAATGTTAATTTCCGCAGCCAGATTTTAAAAGCCATTCGCACTGGCCGACATATATTTGATGAGTACATACATTTTTACAAATGCCATTTATAAAGGCTGCCGTCTATTCAGTCGGTAACACTGTAAGCATGTAACAATATCAGGATCCTGAGACTGCAGCGGTCACTATTAATCACACATTTTAGCTTTTTGCACATCAACATGTATTCTGTGAAACCGCTACGCTCTGACCGGTGAATAGAGAGGACAAGAACATAACTAAGAGCAAAGTCATTAAAAAAAACCCAGTTAGTCTTCCATCTGTCTTATTTTGAACAAGAGAAATAACAACTGAAAAAAGAATAATAGTCTTTGTCATAGTTTTGGGGGGTCAGTGATGTTTTTTTAATGTGTCTGAACAAGTGAAACCTCACTAATGTCAGATGCACTTTTCATCATTTTGTTGTGCTTCAAGTCCACATTTTTTTTGGTCAGAAGACAAAATCATATCCTCGTTCCCGTTTCAAGTCTTTGCTGAGGCCGTTAAATCACTTTTCTTGTTTCTCGTTTCTGACAAAAACACAAAAAATGCGACCAAGGAAAGCCTTTTGCACCCTGGTGTGATTAATGACTGCACCTCCAATGTCAAGTTCGGGTTGGCATGCCCTCCTGGCAGTAATTGACATCTAGGCGTCCTCCGAAAACACCCTGCTGACCAACGTCCGTATCTGGACACCGCAGTTGAATTTTAACCGAAGGTCGGTAGGGTAGTGCAGGTGTGACTGAGCGGTTGTCTGTGAGGGAGAGAGGCAGGCTCTGCGTGTCCTTTGCTGTAAGTCTGAGGGTTTGTAATAATTAATATGTGTAGTTGGCTTGATGAATGAGGACAGGCGGGCAGGTTTCATCATGCCTAGACAGACCGACTACCTCCCGAGGCATGAGGCATCAATGACCTAAGCAACACCTTGAAAAAAACCTACTCTCGATGCGTGTGATGTGTGTCAGGGTCTACCCTTGAAATTGCTCTGTGTGTGCGTGTGTGTGACATTTTTTTCATTTTTGTATACTCTCGTTTACCTTGTGTATAATCGCGTGTTACGCATCGTGCGAGTGGGTTTCAGTACGTGTCTTTCTCAGAGGGTTATTCCTCTATGTCATGTTGTAGCAGTGTGATTAATGAGGTCCTGGTCAAAAGGCTCTGAGCTTAGGTGGCCTGGCTTCAGTCCTGAAGCACAGTTACTGATATGAGAGGAGCGTTTTAATATCCTCTCGCTTCACCTGACACCTCTCCAGCGCTGCACCACACTTCACTGTGGATCTCAACTAATCCAGCGTTAACCAAAATACTGCAATACAGTTATGGAAAGGAAATTGACACGGTACTGTATACTACAGGGGATAATGAGATCTTCGAACTATAAAATCTAATATTTGGTTGAGTAAAATGTCTTTTTTCCTCAGCCAACAACTGGATTTATTGGCATAGCCTTAAAAAAATTATTAAACTCCTTAGTATTACATTTAATAAAAACCCGAATGCAAAATAGAACATTGGCTGAAATATATATATATATAAAAAATAAAACGCTTGACAGACTACAGACACACCTTTGTTTGTATTTCTGGAAGTGTCAAGGAATTTAATATTTAATGACATTTTTTCTCTAGCAATTAAAACTGCGAATAAAACACTCACTGTGACCTCCAGGAAAGCATTCATTCCTAAGCAGACCTCAAGGAGATATTTAAAAATTCAAAGATATTTCATTTCGTGCCAATTTTAGGAATGCTTTGTTTTTGTGAAAAGAAGAAGGAGAAGAATTTGAGCTGTAAGTGCTTTTGTGCATGGATTTGAGAAAAACAGAGGTAAGAAGGTCAACGTGTAATTTCTTTGAAAAAGGCTTATTTTAAAATGGACTTAATTAAAACCATTTCGCTTCCCTGATTTTTCAAGAGAAAAGCAAAAGCAATGTGTCATTTATATGTGAAAAGAAAAGAAAGATGTGTTTTCGTACACACTGTGTTTTGCCACTCCATGTGTCCCCCCCACCACCCTTCTTCTGCCTCCGAGCAGGGGATGAGTGGACAATAACAGGGCAATTGCACTGGGCTTTGGGGAGATGCGGTTTCAAACGCTCCCCTGGCCGGCGCTTAACACAGGTAGTGTTTGCATTGAGGAGTGCGAGCACAGGAAGGGGCGGAGAAGTTTAATTTAGCGGATGGTGGCACAGTGCCCCTCAGGGCGTCACATACTGTAACACACACACACGCACACACACACACACACACACACACTCACACGTGCACACACACACACACACACACACACACACACCTGAGCGTATGCTGTGACAGACAAGCGAAAGCCGAGGTGGGCGGGGCCTCGGTCTTCAAAGCATCCTGGTGTTAGGGTGGAAGAGCCGGAATTGAGTGACGTGTGGAGTAGACGTGTGAGTGTGTGTGTGAAGTGGCGTTTTTTTCCTTATTTATGTTCACTACGCATGCACATTTGCAAATATTTCCCCAAGGCCTTGGTGACACATCTGCTTTTCAATTACCAGAGGTAGACAACTAGACCTGGTGCAGCAGCCTTTGAAAGTGGAGGGATGAATTGTGACTGTTGTAATTCTCAAGGTCAGAAGTCGATCCTTCTCTTTCGGTGCTCCGTGGGTGACGACTAGCTTCCAACCTTAGGTGAGGTTATTCAGTTTGAGTTTGAATTTTAGTGGATCTGTCCTTTTTAAGTGGCGGTGATGGTAGTAATGGGATCATCACCACTGGAAAATCAAAAGGCCAGGAAATTGTGTTACTTCCACCATGCACGCGCACACGCACACACACACACACCCACGTACAGCTGCCAAACCATGCACTCAGAATAATTTGTACACCTATGCAGTTACCTTCCTGAGCTTTTGAAAGGACATTACTGTCAGGGCACAACTCTTCAGAATAAATTAGAATTCTAAAGAACATAGCACCACCACCAGCCCCTCCGCCTGTGATTATGAAAGAACAAATATGACCCCATACCAATTAAAAGCCTGCAACAATTCCATGCTGCTTTATCATCATCTCTGTTTCCATTATAGACCTTAGGCTGACAGATTTAATCTTGTGCTCCTCATAATAGGCAATAAAAAACTCTAAATTATTCCACTTCATTGCCCACATTCTAAGCAACCAATAGGGAGGAGTGCAAGAATCAGAAAGGCCTGTACTCATTTCTGTCCTGTGTCTTCAAGATATTAATATGGAATCGAAATGAGGAAGGAGGTAAGAGCCAGAGGGAAGTGCTTCCTCTTTGTCTTACACAGATACTAACAATATGTAGGATTTCATTAAGCACAATAAGAGGTTTACACATTTAATCATCGTCATAATATTTATGTTGTGGAGGTAGAGTATTCCAGGAAAATGAAACCAGGAATTGCTGCACTGCATGTTCTATTTTCTCGTCACTTTTTTCAAGACGATTTATTAAATAAAAAAGAACCATTTTTAAGACTTGCATACTATCTATTGTCATCAGTTTTCGGAGAAAACGTCTGAAAGCCAGTGGATTGGAATGCAGATATGATGTCTTTGTGGCCTGGAAACCTCCTCACTGTGGGAGGAATAGTTATCACGGTAGGCACAAATATTATCACTCTGGATAGAAATATTATCTCCATGGGTATCAATCTCCTCACTGCTGGTAGAGACATCTTCTCGTCAACCCAGGTGATATCGTATTAATTACGGCCCCTACTATTGGTCACATGGCATGAATGGGTGTTTATCATTCCCAGAGCCAACAAGAAGCAGTTATATAAAAAAAAAAAAAAAAAAACTTGTGTGGTGAAGACATCTTACAGCAGAGCAGGAGCTGGATGTGGAGTACTCCTTTAAGCTGGGATCAGTCTGCAGGATTTAAAGAATCTCAACATATCTCATATTTACAGGCTGTCCGCCCTAGGTTTTGCTCATAAAACCTTGTCATACGATTCAAGAGAAGCTCCCATCCAAGTCGTGAGATATGGACAGGGAATTACAGATTACAAGATTCATTTGGATTTGTATATAGGATTTGTAAAATTGGACCATTTCAAATGTTGCAAACATGTGCACTCTAGGCCTGTGCGGTGACAGACCCAAAGCAAGCTGGGAGCTTCGCCAGCAGTAAAATCCTGCTGCTCTCATCATTTGTTGAGGGAAAGTTAGGAGGAAGCTTGTGGAAGGGATCTGCTGCTGGGGGGGGGGACCAGGCTTTTTTGTTTTGTTTTACAGCAAGAGCTGGAAGCCGGAGATTATGAGATATTAGAATTGATTTTCAGCTTTTCTCTTGATGCAAGTTTGTGTTACTTCCTCTCAGTTTTGTTTTTGTCCATAAAGCTTTTACTATTCTTAAGGCTAGTGTATGCTTGAAATGAAGAATAGTCCATGCGGTACCTTGTAAGACGGTGTTGTGTTGTCTCGTTGGAATTCTGATGTACGTAAAAAGCAAATCGTCTTTCCCATTTGCAAATTAAAGAGGGAGTCATTGGAAAGCCTGGATGTCTGTTTTCCACCGGCACTTTTTGTATTTTATCACAAGGCACTAACCCCATCTGCTCCTGGGACGCTCTCAGCTGTCCACTGCTCTGTGGCCTTGCATGCGCCACAGATGGGTTAAATGCAGAAGACAAATTTCCCCTGACTTGTGTGTTCGGATGTGCATGTTGTGTGGGACGTTGTGCAATTCTAATTCTAATTCTAATTTAACCCCTGTAACTTAATACACAATAATGTGATACATAGCTGTATTACTCTGCTCAAAAAAATGAAGGGACAAATTAATCATCACAGTGCAACAGTAAGCCAATTAAACTTCAGGGATATCCATTTGTCCAGATTGGGAACATGAGCCATGGTGAATCACTGTCATGTGTTTTGGTGCCGATGAAAGAAAACAGGTGCACAAGAACAGCAGCAACAAGACAACCCCTAAATTGAATGGTTTTGCAGGAGGCGGCCACAGACGATTGCTTTCTCCATATAACATCTTCTTGACCGATTCTGATTTTGCTAATGTCTACGTCCCAACTGGTAGCGTTAGGTGGTACCTGCAAATCTTTACATATACATATTGTATAATGATGGAATATTTATTAGCTTGTGATGTTGGTAAATATTTGACATGTTTTCAAATTACTTTTTTCATCATTGTACACATGGTCATTGTACATCTAGGGTTCTTGTTTATTAATTATTATGCAAAAACAGAAATCAAACTCTATAAGTAACTGTGCCCCGGCATTAACAGATTCACGTTGCAGTGTGTAATTTCCACACTCTACTAAAGATATGATTACTGTGACTGGTTCACATGCCTGATCTGGCAAGGAAGGAAGACTTGCACTTCAGGAAGGAGAGACTGTATTCCACAAGACTATATAGGTTGCTTGGCCTGTGAAAGTGACAATCTTAGATTGTTGGATATAAGGGTGGCCACCGCTGAAGGATGACCATGTTGGTCATTGGGTGGCCAAGGTCATGAGAAATAAGATAATATCACAGCACAGTTGTGGGGTTATAACAGCCAATTTGACCCAGCCACCACAATCTCCGGAATTCAGACCCCCTGATTGTGCGCGCACGCATGCACGCACGCACACACATGGAAGGAGCCTATCCATCAGCTTGCTGATGGGTATAAACAATATGACCGCGCTATTCCCTCCCACGATGTGCGGGGTCTGTGTCTGGGCTAAATGTGGTTCTTAGTGGAACTGAACAGAGGTGCCATTTTCAAGCTACACATTGTTATCTGTATTTTTCAAAAACGTCACGGCATGGATTCTTGTCCACTTGACTATGGAACAAATCATAGTTTTTCTTTTGCCCAAACCCGAACAAATCATAGTTTTTCTTTGCCCAAACCCCCCCCCCCCCAACAATTTCCCCTGGCTTGCATAGTGCTCATCCAAAACAGCTACACGTTATCACTGAAGACTACAGAGATTGTAGATGACCGCAAATTCAATCAATTTGTCTTGTTGTTGTATACTTGCCAAGAAGGCAGATCCACAGAAACACTGTGTGCTTTTTTTGAGTTAACGCGTGTTGCACTTTCCTGCATGTCCGATGCGTGAACACATCGGAAACCTCCTCGTTCATTGATCACAGTCGCACTCCTGCCAACAATCAATCTTTGAGTGAGACTCACTTGCTTCTGGGCTGTGGTCGACTTGCTCTAATCAGCACCTCCTGTGCTGCAGTGTCCAGCCACAGTGACAGTTCCCTGTCAATGTAAACACCGTAGGCATGCGACACGCCCGAGTGTCTTCTTGCAATTATTGTGATTAAAAACCCTGCTCTACGGAGAGGGAGCTGCCACTCAGCATTAAAAAGACATAAGTTTCTTCGTTGGCCATAAAACCTGCACCTATTTCAGTTTATTTTCTTCTGCCAGTCAAAAGAGGTTCAAGGAATTTTTCTATTTCAGGGCTTCGCTTTGATCACGCCAGTTTGGACGTTTTCATTGCTGTGTCCCCGAGTTGGTCTTGAAAGGCTCTGACCGTAGGATGGAATCCTTGCAGGCAGGTAAATCGGTGGGTGAGCGCATGATGGATTATACAGTGACAGCGTTCATTGAGTCGACTGCGGAGGTGTTTGCTGCGGTGATGTGTAATTCCGCTCCTGAGGTTTTGTGACCAATTGCTTGTCACAATTTGAGCACTACTGTTGTTTTGAGAAATTACTACACTAAAATGAATAGCAGATGCTGACAATCTGCTTTTGCTTGATTTATTTTGAGCACACGCAGTATATTAAAAATGGTTAAGTTATCAGAATTGCAAAAACTCTATTCTATTATTTGTATAAAGTTCCACCTTCTCTCTCTCTCTCTCTCTCTCTCTCTCTATATATATATTTATATATTTACATTCGCCTTTTTTTTCATATAGGCCTAGGCATGGCTTTGACACTAAGTATCTTCGGCACTTGATCAGTAGCCCTGGATTTTTTCCTCTTCTATTTCAAAATAAAAACTCATCATTATTATGATCACACGAGCACATCTTTCGTCTTTTTCTTCAAGCAACATGTCTACGGTACAGGAGCTGGCATTTATTTTGTGAGTGCATTCATTTTACCTGAACGTCACAGGGCAACTAGCTGTAACTAGAGATTTAAGGCTCAGCATATGACCTTCTTCTAAAAAGAGGAACGATAAGGGGGAGCAAGCAGGTGCAGAGAAGGCTAGAGGAGTTGAAGGAAGTTGGGTGAAAAGGGCTCCAAGAGTTCCAGGCCCACTTTGATAAGATTGGACCAGCATTAAAAAAGACTATTCCAACCCCGATGCTTCCTCCCAAGAAAAAGTATGTGGTTTTGCACAAGGCTGGGTGATATGGCCAATCATTTTGATACATTTTCATTTATAGTTGACAATGATTTTGCTATAGTCACCGCTTATTCGAGATATTTACCAGCATAAATTTGTGAGAACCTCCCTCGCACCATCCCAATAACGATGCCCCAATCACAAGTGAGAAATGCAAATATGAGCATTTATTCCTGGATACAGTCGCCATCTGAATGGGTCATTCTGCACAGAGGTCAGAGAAACAATCAAGGGTCTTTAATGGGAATAATTGAGGAGTGTAAAGAGGGAGGGCTGCTGCGGTAGTGGTGCGCAGTGCCGAGTCTAGTGTCACAGTCGATAAATGCTTCACTAGGTTTTGGTTTTACACTGATTCGCTGGTGGGATGATACTTTGAGTTCCACTACTTTTTAGTATAGCATTTTATTTGAGTTGTCGTCGTTTTAGGAACATAGTTTTTCATCAGTCTTCGTGTCATTTATTTGTTTTTATGCCAGTCGTATTATTTTATTTTGTCACATTTATTTGCCACAACTTGAAGGCCGGTCCGTGACATTTTTTTTTAAGTCCGTGGCACAAAATTGGTTGTGGACCTCTGATGTTAACTATCTTCCAGATAGCGCATCCGCTGTACATGCTGATTTCAAACTGATGCTGTTTGCATTGCAAGTATCAATGATACCATGAGACAACCAGAGAAAAAAAATCGTAAAAAACGTGCTGACTTCCACTTCCACTATGGGGATGGACCGCATCCCACTGCCGTTTGCCAAAACAGTTTGCACTTTTCTGTTATGTTTCCATTCATCACTTTGTGTAGGTGGGAACAGATTGGGCTCTGGGCTGATGCCACACTTTCTCAGCGGCAAATGGGGCAAAGGTACAGCATCACAGAAAAAGGGGACATTTCAAAAGAAATCTGCTGCAAATTGTCATTTATGTAGACAGCACAAGTCTATATTCCCACGGAGAAAAGAAAACTGCCTTGTGGAGCTTTTTCAGAGGCTGGCAATGTAATAAGGGAAGGCAAATGGTCCAGCGACGATAAATCAAGGCCGAGACAAAGACACACGGAGCAGCGCATAAAGAGAAAGGGAGAGACAGGGTGGTTCTGTCGCTGCTCTCCCTGATGAGGCTGTATCAGCAGGATGGTCATCTAATCAGCCTTCACAGTGGGACAACCAAATCAGTTAGCATCAATGATAAATCATATTGACAGCTATTCCCTGACAGAAGGGGGGTAATGATAGAGGAAGAAATGTGGCACATTCAGATTGACTGAATATTGAGGGGCAAAGAAGAGCGGCGGACACATTTGGGGAAATAAAAAGAAACGAAAAAGACGTCAAGTCCATTCAGGCTAATTGCATGAATATTTTCTGTGCACTTAATGGATTTAAATACCACCCTCTCAGTCACCCATTGCTCCAGTGCCATTTCGCCCCCTATATTTTTAGGCCTCCATTATTCCAGCCTATCGGCATTTAACTGTTGTTGTGAGCGGTGGTTGGTATTTATAGATTATTTTGAGCCTGTGTCTGGCATGGTTTCAAGAAAAATGGACTTCAAATGCTGCCCCACCTCCATCCCCTCCTGAATCCGGTAACATGCAGTCTCTTTTTCTGCAATTACAGTGTAAAGAGGCCAAATGAGTCGAGTCTGTGCAATGAGAAGGAGGTGATGGAGGGAGAGACCGGAGAAATGGAACTTAATGAGAGGGAAGGGGATGTTGGAGGTGGGTGGCTGGAGATTGGGCTGAACCAGATCCTGCTCCATTATTGATGAAAGTGAGTGGCAGAGGGTTTCAGGAAGCCCCGGTTTGAGGCCATGTTTGCTTGTCTTGCTACATTAGATGACGGCGGCAGGGGGCAACCGCTTGTTTCGGAGGCTCCCGTTTCACTTTTCCCCATGATTTATTTACTGGGACACGAGGCTGAACAATCATTGGGGTGTGTCAGGCTTATCTTGTGGTCTCTGTTGTTGTGCCCTCTAAAAAGGCATGGGTGTTGTGTCTGTACAATAAGAAATAAAGGTGTGACATGCACTAAGCACTGAATCTAAAAATCACCTTTGGCAATGACAAAAGGTTTTGGCAGCAGAGCTACTGTCACTGGTGAGTCTTGGTTACTGCCCGAACTAAAACAACAGACTCATTGTCTGTGCCTTTCAAGCCTTTTACACATTAATGTTGCCAAAGTTTAGTACCACAATAGAATGATTTTGGCATGTTGAAGAGATGAAAGATCGTGGTTTGGGACATTTTTCATTATGACTCCCTTAATACCTTACAATTCACACCTATAGTTGGTTGTTTGTGTAACAGACTGTCTGTAATGTGTGTACAATGTATAGTGTGGAAACTGAATTTCCCCATTGTGGGACTAATAAAGGTGTTCTTTCTTTCTTTCTTTCTTTTCTAGTTGTAATCATTTCTATGTAGTTGTGAAAATGTCACAATAAAATAAAATCACAATAATAGCAATAATCAATTATTCAATGATTGGTTCTGAAGCACAGGAAGGGTCTTAGTAGAGCAACACTTTGTGACGTTGAAAATATTTGAACGTTTCATTTGATTTTGTCAGTTGATTTATCATGATTTAGCCTGTACCCAGTTTATGAAAAGTCGTACATACTTACGTAAATACCACGGACCAGCACATGTTTGTTTGTGTTGAGTCAGTATGAAAGGGCAATGCCAAACTGGGCAGCTGCAGTTTATCGCTGACTCTATTTTGGGACCTGGCAACGTGTGCTAACCGAGTCTTGGAACAAGGATGTAATTAGGAGGAATACATTAATCAGCCAGTGTAGGCTCTGCCGTGAGTCATGACAAGTCAGATCACTTCTTCTTTTCATTCCCTTTAAAAGGACACCACTCTGAGCGACCACACTCTTTGTGTCACTGTTTTGTGTGCGAGAGAGAGAGAGAGAAGAGTTCAGAGCTAAAAACCACCACAAAAGATTCCCAATGGGACTCTGAAGTGAATGTATGTGTGTGGGAGGAAATATCACATTTTCTTGGACGCTTCCAGACTCTAAGAAAACCATTTCACAACGTAGGAAAATGTTCCGCTATATTGAAGCAGCATGGCTTTTGCCTGCCTTTTAAATCATGTCACATATTGGCAGCTCTTTGTTGGATGATAATCATTAAAACCACAGCCAGCAGGGATAAAGTGGTTAGAATAGAAAACATGTCGTTTCTTTTTAGGGATCTTTTGATGTGCTTGAAAAAGCTTTGGAAATAACACAGAAAGTGAATGCTTCCTCAACAACCTGACCAAGTCTTCCTGTAATGCATTCCAGGGCCCCCACACAAAAATGACCCTGCACTGCTTGATTATTCCTGACACGCACACTACAGTATATTGAACCTTTGACTCCCCAGTGGCACATTTACCATCACAGTGAGTTACCAAAGTACAAAATGAGTGCCATCAAGAAACAAAAGCTGCAGTGCGTGCGTAAATGTCTCCAGAAGCGCTCCCGGTGCTGTGTAATAGAACCTTGAGTGCCCTTATAGACAAGTTGATGTACGTGGATGTATATGATGCGCTCTCACAACCTTCAATACTGTGTTGCAACCTCGAGCCTGAAAACTTGTAGGGATAACCGTTTAGTTTGAGAAAACTATGTTTTTATCAAATGATGGATAATGTTTCTCTCCTTGACAATATGAAATTCTTGGAAATTTACAGACGGTAATAAGTGAAGTGAAAACATGTTGATGAGGTGGAAATTATGTATTCTTACGGGTTTAGTTTTGGGATTTGATTATCTCATGTCTCATTTATAGCCAAAAGCATTGAGAACTTGCATTAATTGAAACATGTTAGTTTTATGCGTGTTTACTTGACTCTCTCATAAGCTTGTAAATACTTAATGGTTTATGTCCTAATAACAGGTTACCCTGTTCTCAAATTTGACTGAGAAAAAAAAACTGCTTAGTTAAGCTCCTAGAGTATTTTTTTGTATATCTGTTTTTTTTTTGCGTGTCCCATGATTTTCCACCTCTCCGGAGGTGTGAGTCAAAATGACTCTCGTATCAGTGAGGAGACGCGATTAATCATCCTCAAACAAAGCTCATATTTTGCCAATGTGCTTTTTTAATTGGGCAGCGTCAAAGGAACGCTGAGGCAGCAGCAGCATCCGATCACACTGTCTGGAAACGGGAAACAAATCGGTCATGCAAAACCAGCTCCTCTTTAACAAACCAATTAATTATTTATGGGCTTCAGTGGAGCAGAGGAAGTTAATTTATTGTTATCATTAGAGGAGTGTTCTGTTTGGGTACCTATGAGGAGGCGTCGGGCTACTATTACGGGCTCTGCACAATAGGGAGAACTTTATACTAAATGGCCAGCCTCGTACGTCTCAAGTTCAAAGATGACCCCAGACTTCACTGACAAACTTTTTATGTTCATGATAAATAGTTATTAATATCTCCAGTTTCATACATTTCACTTAGCGCTGCCCCGAGTTAATAGGACGTGTATTAATTGGATCCATTCAATGACATTTTCTGTAACCTTATGAACATGTTCATGAATGCAGCCATGATGGTGCCCTCTAAATGTAAAAGGGACAAACCAGCATATACACAGACAAATATAGGGTCACACATTTTGACACATTTAAGCTGGAGAACTTCTTGGGAACATTTGAAGGTTGTTCCAAGTAATGGTAACAAAACAACTGAATTGATATAAATAAACGTGTTGCCGCCAACATATAGCAACTTCCTTCTCGTTTATGGTGAGCAAGAAACGGTAGTATCGCACTGGACTTCGTCAAGTGCTGAACTAAAACACAAAGCTTTTGCCACAGTTGTCTCAGACCTGTGGCTGGATCTGTGCATTACCTCTGGGCGGCTTCGTCAACGACCTATCTTTGATTTGCAAATGTTTACCCCTCCACGGGAGCAGAGAGCCATAACGCCTGGGACGCCGGGTGAGGATCCCCTTGTTTCTGATGAAGAAGTCATTATTTGCGACCCGTCTGCCTCGCTCCCTGCCCAGCGCACGGGCTGATTAGCAAGCCGAGGAAGAGGAAGGATAGATAGGTAATGGCGATAACACTAAACTCAATAGCTGTTTTATAGGCCGTGGTGCTTTATGATGCCTGCGCTAATTGCCGGTGTGATTAGTGAGGTGCCTGTGCCCTCTCTGGTAACTCCGGGTGTCCTCTGAACTGAGCTCTTGCAGACCGGAGCACAGGTTCTTTGCGGTGGATCGTTACAGCAGGAAGACACAGGGGCATCATCGATTTCCCACTTTTTTCCTGCCCCAGTCAGCCCTTTCCTGCGAGCTGCAATAAAGACAAATTAACTTAGAGGCAATCAGATGATTATTTTTCTTGATCTCTAGGCAGCAGAGTAATCTGTTTCTAAGTGTCAGAGGAAGAGAGTCCAAACAAATAGAAAAAAAAGGATACAGAGACATTAGCTTATTTGATAATCCATTTTTAGTTGTTTTTTTTAAGGGGAAAACTGAACAAGTTTGCCTATTGTGATGGAAGTGAGCCGCGGGCTCAACTTTCCTCCCATGGAATTTGTATAAGTGAATTTACGAGGATTTCTTTCCCTGTGTGACCCGTAACTTTATTCTTTTTTGTTTTCCCATGTGATTTTAAAGGAGACGTCTCGTAAAGTTTCAGCGTTTATTTCAAACAATATACCGCACCATTTCTTCATCTGAAATGTTGAACTGAAAGTTTAAACCAGGTCTTTTGCTGCCACTCTTTCTAATGACTGCGGACCTAATATTGCTTGACAACTCTTGAGCTTTGCAGTCGCGGAAGATCTGTGTTGAGTTGCGAAGTGGGTGAAACTATTTTGGACAACCCGGTTGCTATCCCCCGACAGTGACGAGTGACTGGCAGCTGGGGCATTTTGATGGATTTGGATGGCCACCGAAGTCTCTGTTCATGTCACGCTATGAAGGCGTGTTTGTGTTTCACATATCTTACAAAAGCTTAGAATACTCGCGCAAGCACATTTCGGCCAAAACAGAGCAGTGCCATAGGGAATCGTGGGGCCAGTGTTGAATCTTAATTTGAGGAGCTTACAGTATGGTAAACTGATAGTTAGCAGGGTTTTTTTTACTTGTGTTTTCAAAAAAAAAGAAGATATTGATAAATAAGATCACATTAACGGTATTTGTTTACATTGATCGAATAACATAACTTCTGTGAGCTTTGCTGGATGCCGTGGAATGTTTTAGTTTCAGTCATGGAACCTGTGGCATCCTCCACATTCTGTCCTTCACGGGCTCGCTGGCACGGCCGAACAGCTTTCCAGCTTGTCCCTCCATCCCTCTCTCTCTCTCTCTCTCTCTCTCTTTGATGTGTCAGTCGAGTCGGGCAGGCAGCCATGTCCATCAGCTCCATCCATCAAGCCGTGGGCCGGGTGGCAGAGGGAGGATGACGGGCAGCAGAGAAGGGGCAGATGTTTGGCAGGAACTGATATGTGTTCACCTCCGCGAGGGATGTAATTACGCGGTGGACAGAGAAACATGTCACTGATTAGTGGCTTATTAAGTCAAGGACACTGGCTGGCTGTAACACACACCTCATCCATTCGGGCTCGTGGTGCCGATGGCTTGCCAGTCACAGAGAATATGAGTGTCTCCGGCACATAACCTCTACTCCTGTGCCGCTCCTCAAGTCTAAGCCCCTTTTGATTAACCAAAAAAAAAAATCTGCTGGGATAAAATATACGGCTCATGGAGTTTGCCTGTGAATGCCTAAAGTGGAGAACTCAGAGGTGCGTAAGGTGTCTGGATTTATTTTTAGAGAGTCCACACCGTGTTGTGCTAAGTAAATAAAGCAGTGTCTCCCTGAGGGCGTGTAAGGATTTCAGGAATTGAGAAATGTGGACAGTGCATCGGAGAGAGGGTTTTCGCCCTGATCCAGGACTATGGCTAAAATGGTAATGTTGAGAATCTCGATTTTACCCCATGCTCTCCCCTGTAGTTGGATCTCCCAAGTTTCCTCTGGACAATAAGCCCTGACATGTGTTGTTAGAAATGTGGATTTGCCATAAATCCCAACAGCCTTGTTCAGTGTTATGTTCTTTTTTCCATTTTTCCTCAATACCCTGCCTCCACTTCTATCACTATATATATATATATATATTTTATATATATATGGTTTAATAGAGTATAGCCTACCGCACCATAAATTGCAGCAATGTGAGTCTGCATTTCACACCTTTTGAGTGGTAAGACCAATAAATGGCTTTAGGGTTATGAGAACAGTAAAGAAAAAATACAGGCAGCGGTGGACCACTTACAGGGCTTTGGGATAGTTTTACTCAAATATAATATTGTTTCCCCAAAAATGCAGCATTCTTTGTGGAACAAAGATAATACTTCCCAAGGCAGCACATATAAAGGTTTTGAGTTTGAAAGAAAATGAGTGATGAAAAAAGAAGTAATCTCAAATACTCTGCTCATCCCTCATAGTCTGGCTCTCTTCTCACCAGGCATGCAACTTGGTTGTTCTAACCACAGGTTGACGGCCATTCCCACGTCGGTACACACCTGGCATTAGCGTGCATCTCTGTGTCTCTTCAGTGACCAATGATGTTGTGGTGGTGGCCACAAATAAATCAATGCACAGGAAAAACAGATAAAAAAACAAACATTTAAACTGTCTAAATTGTATAAGCCAGAGGACATCAGTCAAGTAGTCAACTCTAATGGCGGCCTGTTTTCATTTTAGTTTTAGTCTAGTCTTTGTGTCAAGCTGTCATTTTAGTTTGTAGGTCATTTGGAGGTCAGACGTGCCCCATAGGTGTTCACCTATGTCCTGGCTCCCATATTAGATGCTCTCAGTTATCTATGCTGTTGGCTGACGTGCTCTCGGATCTTCTGCAATCTACAACATGAAAACATGAACATTGTCAGATATAGTGAAGCCTGAAGATGATAATCTCTGTATCTGCCTTGGTGTCTCTGAGAGAATTTCTACGACTTTTTCCGTTTGTGTGTCCTCTCTCCAGAAAGAGTTCCTGGCGGCCAAGACTGAAAAGGACATCTTTGCCCATCTGGGTCTCGAGTACATCGAGCCGTGGCAGAGGAATGCGTAGGCCTTTGCGCCTCCCTGGCTGGATGATACCCAATCAGTGTTTACCCTGTCTGCTTGCTGCTCTGCGGCTCTGCTTATAACTCACTTTCGAAAAGCTTTTGATTTCCATACACTTCTGCGTGGTTGTTGCGATTATATTGTTGTTGGCGCTGTAGGATTTCTAATTCTCCCTATTCACTATTGTCTTTTTGCTGGTAAACACTCCTTTACCGCACTCGTCTTGCCTCTGTATAAGTTTTGTAATCATAGGCAGGACACAAAGACAAATCAGGGTACGCATCGCCTGGGGAAACCGCAGAGAGAGAGAGAGAGAGAGAGAGAGAGAGAGAGAGAGAGAGAGAGAGAGAGAGAGAGAGAGAGAGAGAGAGAGAGAGAGAAAGAAGGAGAGAGAGAGAGAGAGAGAGAGAGAGAGAGAGAGAGAGAGAGAGAGAGAGAGACAAAAACGAGGGGAAGAGGGGGACCACAAATAGAAAGGGGGGGGCGAGGAAGAAGAAGGGAATCAACGATGGAGACGAGGGGGAGGGAAGCTTTAGTTGAGCAAAATGTTGTAATCACCCTCCTCCTGGCAGGAAAGTGCTCGGCATGAAGCTGAGCCAGGCCCGCGGGGAATTGAGAGGCGGGTAATGAGCTTGGGATGGAGGAGCGTTCGGCGTGGCCATTTAGCCTCCATTTAAACCTGCGTCCACCGGAGATCATTTAGCCGGCATTCTGCTATCCAAAGAACCGCAGCCTCCGCTCTCGCTGCACAATGAATCCGCCTTCCCCAGATGCTCGGCCAAAATTACAGGCACTCAGCTGCACCGGGAAAATGACGGAGAATTCAGAGGGACGTTAAATGAGTCCACTAACCACACGGGTGCATGATGGCATTCAGAGCAACTCTCCCGGCTTCCGTGCATTTAACAGTACAGTAGCTCTGTAAGGTCCATTAATAACAGAATTTGTATTGATCCCTGTGAACAATTTGGTCAAGTCTTATTCTGGCCCGTCCCTGCCGTCCACATGATGCTCAGCCTCTGGTTTATCCCATGGTGCCCCAATGAGAGCAGAGACAGATGAGAGCAAGGCATTCTCGTGAAATATCCTATTTAAAGCTCTTTAAGTAGAACAGTCCAGCACTTGGAGGACTTGACCCGGGCCTCCTCCCTTTACCCTTCCTTCTTCCCCCCATCTCGGTCTCTTTCTCTCCTGCCTTGCTGCTCTTTTGACCTCGCTGGCGCAAACAAACTGAGGTGTACTGTCAACCAGACAGAGCACACTCAGCAACTCTGCTCTCCTGGGTTATCTGGGCTTCAATTTTCGCTTTACTTTTTCACCCCCCGCAAAATAAAATCGAGCCGACCTAAATAAGTTTGCATTTGTCCTGCTCTATTTTTTTTAATTGTTTTTCAAAAGCAAATGGGTTTTCCACATTAAATATTCACTCGTGTTAGGGGATTTACAGGCTGTAACATTCATTTTAAGAACTCAAACACAGTTATTTTGGTATTAGAAAGCATTAAACTGTTTTAAACCTGAAAAGCCAACTATTAATGCAGAGTAGAAACTGTGAACGAGTTGTCATTCAATTCATTTTCAAGGTATCAAAGATTATAAAGTTGGAGCCTCTTTTTTCATTGCTACTTTATTGTTGCTACTCCAGGAAATAGCTTTCAAGGTATTATTATACAGTTGATTGTATTTCAGTACTTAACCTTGGTACATTGGGATAATTCATAATTTTACAATGCAAACATTAATTTGTAACACATTAGAAATGTAGTCATATTAGGTTATTATTCCTTTTCGTTCTCCAAAAAAATAGCATTTTGTTGATAAAATGATTTAAAAATGCAAACATCCATGCAAATCATTGCCATTGGCTCCTTGCAGTTTGACAGACACTTCTTTTTTGCATACTTGATGTCTGAGCTCTGACAAAAAACATATTTTGCCAACCAATCAGTTTTTTATTTCTACCTGCACAATCATTCCCCATGCCGTTTGTTCTCATTGACATTCCAGTACCAATAGCCTTCAATCATCGCCTTCTGACACCCATTCTTTTAACTCGGCCAGATCCATCATGGCACAGGAGCTTTATATTGACACTTTGATGTTATACGCCAGCCGGGTCTCACTCACTGTCTGTCTCACGGCAGCACAGCCTTACTCTTGACCTTTTAACCAGCATGTGCAATGGAATACATTTATGGATGAATTACTGAATAGGTCTACCATGCACAGGCTCCCGGCCCCCATGACACCCAAGGCCTCTGGAACTGTGCCCATCAGACCCCATTCTATAATCCATCCATAAGTGTGCGCAGAGCCTTTTTTTTTAAATGACCAAAACCATTTGAAAGATGACAAAACTACTGCAAAAACGCAATAGAATAGAGACATAAAATAGAGACATAATAGGACCTCTGAGACAGTTTAACGGCCACAAAATAATTATAATTACCACACAGAGATGTAAAGCAACCACAACATTTGTAATATGACCACAGAGACACCCAAAGGACACATTTTGTAGTCTTTCCGTTTGGGTGTCCTGTCCCTTTGAGAAAGGTTGTGGGGATTTTTGAAGCCTCTGTGCTTGTGCCGTACACTGTCTCTCACAACTTGCCCACTCATACTCTGTAGTGTAAGAACAGCGTAAGGTCACTCTGCAGCTCTGACAATTTGTCATTGCAGATATTGTAAGGTAGATTGAGAGGGCTAATGATCTGTGGAAGGTTTGCATAGTCAGGGAGCGCTCAAAGATGAATGGGTGACTCTTTTAGGAGGAAACATGTACCTGGGGAAACATGCGTCAGCCGTAAAGTCTCCCCAGAGACGGCCTGTGGATAGGATATGAAGTGTCACGCTTTTTTCCCCCTCGAAATTATGCGACGAGGACACGACGAAGGCTGAGTGAGGAAGCGTTCAACGTCAAGAGCCGTGTGAACACATGCCTCAGAGGTGAGAGCGAGCGTCTGTGAATGAAATGCTAAAAAGGAAGCAGAGCAGACGTGCAAAACTAAATCTATTTGGTCACAATCCAACTCCTCAATGCAGAGATGTTATATTTTTTTTTGGTTTTATACGATATTTTTGAACCTTTTTGGTATAATCTTTTGTACTTAGATGTATATCCTGTTCTCAATCTCTGTTTTCCTTATCTGTCTTGGATAGGCGAGCCAGGCACTGGATGGCACCGTTAATCCCTTGGTCAGGGGGTCAAGTTTCATTTACAACACATAGCGTTTAAAAAAAACACTAAAAACATCTGTGCTGTGTCGTGTGTATTAGAATAGTTATGTTAAACATCTTGTTAGGCCTACCCGGATGTGGAGTTAAAAGAGGGAGCGCCCCTCTATTCTTCAGTCTGAAGGTGGATCTCGAGAGAGAAGCTTTCTGATTCCGGATCCGATTGTATCTGTGCATTCCTGACTTAAATGAAATCAACTTTAACTGAGACCAATCTTCTCTTCGTAATTCTTCTCCTCCATCCACAATCAACGAACCAGGGGAAAACAGAGAACCCTAACAGTGAGGAACATCGCACTTTGAGCCACTGGCATATCTGTCTTTTCATGTCAGACTTCCAGCGACACAAAAGGAGAGGACTGAAATAGACCGGGACCGACCACTGATAACGTCTGAGCCGTGCTCCTTGGGCAAACTTTTTTTATTGTATTGCATCAGAAGACAGTGATTTATTGGCTGTGCTGTGAGGGTTTGAATGCATGTGCTGGGGCCAGTCAAAGCCAATGGGGGGGAAGGTGACAGAATAAGGACACTGCGTATCCTTGCCTCTCAAGGCCTGTCACGACGTCAACTCAGCCGGGGAGAGAAGTGAAGCCCGTGCATGGCTTCTGTTCCTCAGAGTTCGTGCAGAACATGAACCTCTCTTAATCTGCCTGAATAAAAAAAAGTGAAATTGAGGATTTGTTTTGATCCGGACGAGATCTTCAAAATGGGTGATAGAAATGATTCACTCCCTCAAAGACAAACTCCCATCAGTATCAGTGTGATTTGCAAACCCGTCTGGCAAGTACGGGGGTGATGTGCTTAAGAGGAGAAAAAAAACACGCACACACTCAAATTCAAATTGGAGGTGACCAGCTCCGTTCATGATAAATGACCTGCATCCTTGATTTCATTGGAGGGCGGACGGTTTGGGAGAATGTGCGTCCTCCTCCACAGGTGGCAGAGAAATGAGAGGGAGATGAGAGGGAGGAGATGAGCCATCTGGTGCAGCGTGTCACCGCACTCCACTCCCCTCCCTCTTCTTGCTGCTTTGTGGCGCGCAGACAGGGGAAGAGTATCTGATCTTTTGATCTTTGTGCAGATGTGTGCATGTGTCTGCATTGAATGGTACAAGTGTATTGTAATGAGTTCAGTTCACGAAACGTGTAGATAATGGGGCAGATTCAAGACGGGGGGACACATTTCCAAGGCACGCTGTGTATAAAGTCGTTTGTGACCAGATGTAACTAAAATGTCTGAACCCCTCATTTAACTCGCGTGGATGTCGTCGGTGTTAAATCTCTTCATGTGTCAAATCAAAGATTACCAACGTTTTCTTTAAAAAAAATGATCCAGCTATGTTCATCACGGTCACAACTTTTTGAACTATGCAAGTTATTCTCTTGCAGTTTGTCATATCACACAACGGATAGATCTGCCAGTGCCAGTGTACATTGTGCAAGGTTTTGTCGACGTGTCATCTTTGTGAGCAGCCAAGTTTGTATGATCGTTGACATTGTATCTGACTGAAACAAGAGCATTAGTGTGTGCCTCGCTATATCACACCCCTTGCTTCTGATACTATGCATGTGTGCATGTGTGTGTGTGAGTGTGTGTGTCCTGTGATTATCTTCCGTCTATTTTTGACCAACCCCCTTTCTGCTGAGCCCCAGTCTCTCCAGTTGCTCAGCCTGGTATTCCAGATGGACCTCTTTCCATATCGAGCTGCTAATGAGGCGGCACTGTTCATTCTGTGGTTCTTTGAATGGAGGGCCAACCATTTAACCCCTCCCAGCACCCCCGAAGTGCAAGAGCAAGTATAAAAAAATAATACAAAGTGTGGTTCGATGCCGAGAACTGGATGGAAAAAGAGCGAGTTAGGCAGCAGAACCGGAAGGACGGCAAAGTAAAGAAATGGGACAATGGACCCTGATGGTTATTTGACTGTTCTATTCATTTGCATTATATATTCCATTTTATGATAGTTTAAGGTGGCGCTATGGAGTTTTATCAGTCAATCGTAATTTAGGGTAATTGATGTAATCTGGGATGAGTGTCAAGCAGCCTTTTTGCAGATAATTTTAATTCTTGCTACATGGAGGAAGAGTAGATGTGTAGTCTGCTGGATTACTTTGGCTACACTTTTTTTACACAGTTTTATTAATGTAAAACGCTGTTTCATTCCCACTGTCATCATTGCGTCATATCGACTTTACATGAGCTTAAATTTGCTTGTTGATCGTTTTGGAAAGCTGCTACAAAACTCTTCCTCTCTCCTTATCAAAGAGAAGCAGTGGGAGTGTCCTTAGTGGACAACTGCAGCATAGGTCTGGAGGTCAGAATCAGAATTTCCTTTATTGCCAAGTAATAATAACATTACAAGGTGGTGCGTTGGCGCAGGAAGAAAAAAGGAGTATACATTAAACATTAAATAAAGAGTAAACATAGGAGTTTGAAAGTGTCCTCATTTTTATCTATCTACGTCTGTCTGTCTTTCTTTCTTTCTAAAGGCAGCGCTGACGGAAAAGCTGCAGGAAATGTCTGCTGTTCTTGGGTTTCCTTCCTTTTCTTGTCTTTTTCGGGAGCATAAAGGCTTGAAAAAGAGGGAAATCAAACCGACTGCAGGATCCATCCATTTTCTGTAACAGGACAGGGTCACAATAATCCCTGAATTACAGTTGCCAATTAACCTACATGTCGATGGACTTTAGGACATACTCCATCGAGAAAGGCCCTGGTCATATGTCTCGTTTGAACCCTGCTGGGTGCAGCTCCACCTTGAACGTACAGACTTCCCATTGAACAGTCTCGTAAATCTAGATTACTGAACATTATTGAGGTTGTTTCTACAGCAGACACGAAGCATGTCATGTGATCTTTCCCTTTTTTTTCTTTTTCCCACAAGCACTCATTGTGTCAATCTGGATGATTGCTCCCATTTAATGGATTTAAAAGAGGAAATGGACGTTGTCCCTGGGTGAATCCCAAGGCATCTTTAATTGTCAGTCGGGCACAAATTGAGTCCCTGTCCTAATTTATTTGACTTAATTTATCAACACGCTGCCTTTACGTTCACGCAGAAGCCCACTGCGGTAACAGCCGCAGTACACTGACAAATAAAAATACCCATGCATCCTGTTGCTGAGACAACACGCTGCCTTTAAACACAGATCACCGTCGATAAACCGCCGCATTGTCCGTCTAGCAGGTGCACGGAATATTGACTATTAACTGCAATCAAACAGGCAGAGCAAAAGGGATCAGGGAGAGCCGGTTGCAATCAGTCTACTTATGATTATTCTTCTCAGCCCTTCTGTCTCATTTTCTTCTTTTCCAAGTCTCCTCTCGTTCAATTGCTGCCACTGAGCAATGTATATATGATATTTTGTTTGATTTTGAGTCCAGATGTTATCTGTGATGAACTCCACCATACTGGGCCCTGTCTCTCCCTGCAACATTTCTACCCCTTCAACCAAAGTGTACCCTTAAAACAAGAGGAGAATTAACGAGGAATGGGATAGCCAGAGTACAGAGCAGTGACTTGATGTTTTCTCACACTTTGCTTATCCATATCAACAGCTTACCTCACCATGGTAGACATGAGACACAGACAAGCACAGTGTGATGACAGGGGTTTTGCCCTTATCTGTACACTTCCTCATGGTCTAACTGATAACCTAACACCCAGGAGGAGGAGGATTAGTGAACACAAAGACGGAGAGAAAATGGTGACGAAATGCACGTAGGTGATGGAGATTTTGGTTTCCACAAGATCAAATGCAAAAAAATAATAAAGATATATTATTTAGTCATGTGGATTGTTGCTAGATATAATTAGAAGTAGGTAAAATAGCAAAAAAAAAAAAAAGCAGATCTGCAAAATGCTCAGGGGTGCTTTTAAGCTGTTTTTGTCTACAGCTTTATCAGTTTTAATTATGATGTCCTCCTCTTCTATTTTACAATGTGATTTTACCTGAAAGTTTAAATGGAAAATAATGTATTATTATTTATTCAGGTCCATTGTCAAAATACTACATTATTTTGTTGGCAGCGGAAACGTCTCAGTTAAGAAAATAATGTAGCAAATTCCCTTTCGTTGTTATACAGATACAGATATTTTGTGATATAGACTTGGTTTTTTGGTTCCATTTATAATATTGCCAGTATTTGTGAAATTGCAGTTTGTGCAGATGGAGTTTTTCCAGCACTGTGCTTTTGCTTTCGTGTTACCCAAGTCAATATGTATGAGCACACTGCACAGAAAATATAAAGCTTTTATGTCGTGGCAGAAACTTTTCTTTTTACCGGCCTTACAGTGTTTCCTCTTCAAAGGCTAAAAATGTTGCTTTTCTTGACTTCTCTCTGTCATTCTAAGTGCCAACAATGCTTTGAACATTACAAGCCCTTGACTTGGGGTCTGCGGGCGACAGGCTGACAGCTGGAGGTGATTCACTTTGCTTCATTTTGCTCACTGTTAACGGCCCACGGGATGATAACGGCAGCGCAAAAGCTTTAATCATATTCCTCTGCCTTCGAGAAAGATATTGCTTTTTCTCCCAGTTTATTGAACGGCCAGGGGAGGGGATGAGTGTTTGACTGTGTGTGTGACAGGGGAAAAAGGAAGGAATGGGGGCCAGGATTGTGTTGCTGGTAGGTGTCATGGGTGGCCGAAGGACGTGTATCATCAATCTGCTACTCGGGACATCCTGTACACGAGCGGCATTAAAATGATCCATGGCCTCCTTCCTGGGCTAATACTCGCGATATTGAGATATCAGAGTTATTTTATTTTTGTTGGTTCGCGGCATGGTGAGGGTTGGCGAGGGGGGTTGCATACGCCCACAACGGCTGAGCTTAAACACACAAGACAGGAGGAGGGAGTTTTTTTCCACGGGGCTGAGGTGATAATCTAATAGGGACATTTGTTTTGTTTCCTGGTCATGCCCCGCTTGGCGCGTTTCCTCTCTCCTTTTTTGAGCTCTGAAACAAAAGCCTTTCGTCTAGGGACCCGCTGCTGCTGCCGCCTCTGTGGCGTATAAATAACAGTGGCACAACAGCAAAACAAGTGTAACACACACCATCTGGCCCTCCAACGGTGTGTGCCTTTCTCACAAAGACAGGCAGGAGCGATGCATAGACGGGGTGAAGGAGGGGATCAGATGCACAGAAATCAAATCTCCCCCTCGCCGCGACAGAGATGCCACATTGAAACCAAATATAAATCTTATTGTTCTTTTTTTCAAAAACTCAAAAATAAACATTCTGTGTCGGATCGCAGCCAAATGCGATTCCAATGGCTGGATTTTAAATGTGTGTTCGAAGGTTTAGCGGAAGGTACAGCATGCGTGATCTCTTGTATTTATAATCACTTTAGGCTACAAATCAAATGAGTCACTATAAATCTGTCAACAAGCAGGATGTTGGCCGGGAGCAAAGCTGCCCACATGCAGTCCATTATTTTGCCCATCCTTGTCTGCTGAGGGCTGTGCTTGTGTAGATTTACTGCAAATTTACTGCCACAGTTGATGTGTGATTTTGTTTTATTTTCATCTGCCCTGTTAGGACTTTGCTTCCATTAAGTTAAGACGTGTGGAAAAGGCAGGAGCTCATTGCCCCCTGCCATTGTTCTCCAATTCATTTCACTGTTATCAGCCAGATGGTTTTTCATCACTTCCATGAACTCCGATTGATTATTTGAGCCGAGCATGTTCCATTACCGAGAATTACTCATCCGTCGATTGGCATGGGAGAGAAAGGTATTAATCAATGTAACCTTTGTAACTAACAACCTTGTTATTCTTTCAAAGCCAAACAGTCTGGGACTTTGGCTTTGTCTGAGGCTCATTATTAGGAGCGGTGGCAAGCAGACATTATACATTGCTATTGATCATGTGTGAAGACAGGCCTACGCGGTCAATACCAACAGCCTATGAAAAATGGTGTGGTTTTTTTTAATGACTGCATCCTGCAGAGGAAAACAGACTGAGCACAAACTTTGTACTATGTCCACTTTGTGAGCGCTGCAGCTCCAGTTTAGCCCTTTATCCTATGTATACAGTTGTCCTTCTTACAGTGTCATCTGACAGTATCTGTTGATTCTAAATGGACGGAAAGAGCATTAATCCGAAGTACCGTGGACTCTGCTTCTGCTTTGTCCAAGGCCTCGCTGTTCCAAATAAGCAGAGGTACACCAACGTATTGACAGGAGGAGAATATTACAGCCAAGGCTGTCAAAACTATAAACTATAAAAACATATGAGACATTTGATTTAAGGTTCAATTCACTTTTTTTGTTCACAGTGTACTGGGTTCACCATGAATTCTGTTGATACAAAAGTTTGAGGGGAAAACCCAACACAGAACAGAATAAGTTTGCAGATGTCCACTGTACATTGTTGCAGATTCTGATGATCCCACCATCTGCCCCAGTCAGTTTAATAATATAAATATTTACTCAAAACTCCTGACAGCTCCATTTCAGATAGGGAGAACAGATTTGCCAGGACACCTAATGACATCCACTCCCTGCACGTGCTTGCTGGCAGTGCGGCAGTGTTCATTCTAAATGTCGTTATGAATCTTAACACCCTATGGTCATCCCCGTGTCACACTAAAGAAAGCTGAATTTTGGGAGCTTGGCCTACGGGAAATCAATAAGAAAAACAAGACATAGATTGATTTGTCCAAATTTTTGCAGAGGAAAACAGGCGACCGATGTGGTTTGTTGGTACACTGAGGTGCACGCCGATTGTTTCCATCAGCCCACTCCAATGGAGCAGGCTAGAACCAGTTCTGCTTGGGGCTTCAGTAAAAACAAACCCTTTTGTAATGGTTTCAAATTATTTTCATTACATAACACGTTGTAAAACAAGTGACAACTGATGACCAATTATCAAAATTAAAAGTAAATTGGATGTTGGTGCAGAAGAAATCACATTGCAACCTTTTGCATGCTAATTAGGTGATTAAGCATTTATATGATCTCACCCTGGAAAACCATATATCTCTGAAATGCATGCGATATGGTGAGTTGACCCTCTAAAAGGTCATCCAGCTGGTGGTTGTGTCTTTAAATTTTATAAAATCAATGATGTTTAAAGACCTGTGAGTAGGGTCAGGATTTAATGAGCAGTGAGGGCAAGATGAGAATGATGCAAGAGTTGCCTCTGTAATTAAGAGTTACTATTTTTGTATGTTTTTGTAGTTCGTTTATTTATATGTTTGTGTTAAATGGACTAGTTAAGTGTTCGCACATAAATCTAACTGCCTGACGTCCAGACATGACTACTTGAATATAGGTTTATTAAATGTTTTGAAAATATGAATTATGATATTCTCTTCAAAACTTTCAGTGAAAAATAAACAGATAAAAGTTATTTCAGTGTAATTTATGTGTCAAATTTTGATTTCTTACAAAGACAAATGGAGACATAGTTTTATAGCCGTCCTATCATTATACCTGACTCCATCACTTTGGCTGTGGTAGAGATAATATGAGTGATAACAGTGACAATGATAATCTTATCAATATTTCAAAGAGAACCGCACGTCAGTGAAACAGATAAATTGAATCGGGAGTCAACACATGCTAAGATTTATTTTCAACAGTGTGGAAATGTAATCATGTGCAGTCTGATTCCTTCGGGCTTGCCTGTATCCAATTAATACTGCTCTAATGTCTGCACTAATGAATGATATTTCTGGTCCTGAAGTGTAAATGAATCCTCTCCCTCATCACTGTCTTATCTACACACTCTCATCTATAACCCTTGCACACACACAGAAATAGGTGTCTACGGTTTACCTGTACAGAAGCGCTGTGGAATGTAGGACACTCGGGGAAGGGGGGGGGGGGGGGGTTTAATCGGGGGGGGGGGGGGGGGGGGGGGGGGGGGGGGGGGGGGGGGGGGGGGGTTTAATCATATAATAATCTTAAGTATTAGTGGTTAGTGGAAACTGCACTGTGATAGGCCGGTGACCTGTCAAGCATGAACCCTGCCTATTCCATATTCCTAATCAATTTCTTAAAGATTATGTATGTAGATTTATAATCCAATCATGATATGTATATCAGGAACTATGATGTATTAGCAATGGCCACTTGATTGTGATGGGCTTTGGATTACTTGTTGTTTTTTCAAGTTTTCTGTTTTTTTTTGCACATGCCATTTTAGGCTTTTGTGCACATGTAAACATTCATTATGGATCCCACGTAGTATTTTTCAGATGAGGTCCCTTAAGGGTGGATGGAGACATGACCTTGCACATGGAGTGTTTGGTATACCACGTTCATAATCTTCGACAAACAGTGCAAACACGGGGAGTCAAATATTTATCCCAAATACCCTCACAGCCCTTTCCCATCTGGGGTGCCACAAATAAGCTCTTAGGCAGAACTTTTAATGCCTGGCGACATGAAGGTCAGTTCATAACTGGGTCTAAACATCTACCACCTCCAAAACAGATGGAATCGACTAGTCTGAGCAAGTTGGCAGCTACTGTGTTCATGCAGATTATTTAAAGCTCTCGTAGACATGAATGAATTGGTTTATCAGATGTCTTACCTGTGATATAGTGACAATGTTGCGAGAACACCATTTCTTTGTGTCTGTAATACAATACAATATTGCCACAAAATCCCTTTTCTCTGTGAGATTTGATTTACTCTGGTCTTGAAAATGATAAACAGTGAGCACGATTTTTCCACCACATACTCGACCACTCAGTGACCCATTTATAGCTTTATTTGTAGTGGTAGAGCGGAACCAGTTTTATGTTGTGTAGTTGTGTTCTTTATATCTCGGAAACAGCAGAACATGTAATAGCCGGTGTTGTATATTGTAATTGTATCCTTATACTTCGCCTCGAAAAGCCATAGACAAAACATCACGTTGGATAACAGAAATGATACAGTTGAAGATAAGCCCCCCACAAAAATAATATTCTTAAAATAAACATTCCTGCATTTGCGGTATCTTAACTCGAGAATAACTGTAATTCTACTGCTGCTGACACAAGGCCTCCCAGAGGAAATACAGATTAACGACACTAACCTCTTCTGCGCTGCCTCTCACTGTATTTATCTGATTTTAATGCGTGACAGGATGGCCTCTCCAGTAGTCATCTTCTATTATGACTTTAATTCGACTGCAATATGCTGTGTAAGTGGAGTAATTTGATCTTTGGCTCTCAAGCTGCCCGCAGTCATTTGTTAGGCCTCTTTTGAGCCTTTCAATAATGGCTCAAATTAAGGCGCGAGAATGGCAAGTAATGGCATTATTTTAATAACAGGCATATCTGTTTACTGAACATTCGGTACATTGTGTGTAGATAACAGTGTGAGATTAAATAGCTTCAGACCTCTATAAGGTCCCCTGCTTGCTTTGAATAAAACTTGATCAAATTGCTGTCTGGAGTCATTAAACGCCCGAAAGTAAGTCTATGTCTTCTGGGAGTCAACTTCAGAGAATAACATGGGGGAAATTGGTGCATGCAGAGCTTAAATTGAAAAAAGAAAATACACCTCAGAAGTATCAAGTAGCACATTTGCTTGCTTTATCACAGAAACCTTGTACCTTGTTTACTTATTGCATTACCAACTAAAATCAGGTTCAGAGTTCAGCAAGACAGTTCATGGTGATCCAGGACCTCGAGTGTCCAGATCGCGGATGATGACAAACAGAAGTCACCGCTAGGCCAGAGTTAAGACTGTGGTTCATCTCACTCTTTTTGGGCAGAACCATGTTGTCGACGGCAATCTTAGCAGATGGCCCACTCGCGTTCAGATGGAGTTCTTCTTTCCCAAAGGAAATGACCCAATATTTGGCAACAAACCAACAGCTGTCGGTTTGTGGTATAGATTTATATGTTTTAGTTTATTTTCACTGAGCACTATAAAGAAGGTAAAAGGGTGCAGAATTTTCTCAGGTGCGGGCGTAAGTAGTCGATAAAAATTACTACCATAGCAGCTTCAAACGGGACGGGAAGTGCAAACAGACTCTGGCAATGGTTGCATCACCTCACCTCTACCTGCTGAACCATTTTTTGGTTCATATAAAGCAGTATGCAGTGAAGGCTTTACAGGGATTTCGAGGTAGCTAGTTATAGTGTTCGACAGACAACTGGGAATTTTAAACCATTTTCATTTCAATGGGCGCTAACAGACGGAGTGTGATGACGCGATTATTAAACATGAACCCCGATATTGCACTGAGTGATTAAAATAAGTACCTCTCCGATTCTCATCAGATGTCGTTACGTTCAATCAACCATAGGGATTGGTTTGATCTGTCAATTTCTTAGTCTGTTTTAAGAGCCAAAGTCATTAATTGCGCAGTTATTTCAGTTGCGTTAACATCAGCTCCATTTCCACATCAACTGTACGTCTCGTATGCTTCTCTATTTCTAAATAGTAACGCCAACATGAACCAAGAAACTTGGCAGACATGTGGGGCTGCGTGAGCGTGTGTGTTGGTGCAATGGTCAAATACAGAGAACTGTCTTGTGTTCTGAAACAAATATTTGTTTTGTTCTGCTAAAGCAAACAAGTATGAAAACATACCAACAAAGTGGTTTGCAATTTCACCAATAATACGCTGTGTCCAGTCTCGTTGCGCTTCCACCAGCCTTGTGTGGATCTTGTAGTAAAAGCGTTGTAAAAGCACATGCCTACTCAGCAAACTCTCTAACGGTAATAAAAAAGATTTCTCAAGGGTAATGGCGGAAATAAGCTCACCGCTGTAGTAAAGGAAGGGGCTCACATTATTGGGTCTATCTCACTTTCTGCTTAATGTAGTGTGGAAAAGGGCTCATGCAAATGCAATGTAAATCCAGTTATGGTTAAAGTGGGCTCAGCCCTCACACTACCTCTCTGCTGCTGCCCGTGTAGGCTAAAACAAGAAATGTAAAGCATATTCTGTCATCTCTAAGCAAATCTCTGCAATGAGTGGAGGGCTTTAAATGAACAGGTAAAGAACATGAACTGTAGTTATGATTTTCCTCGCCGCATGACTTACCCCTGTACTATCATATCTAAGCCTTTCAGGGACCGACACGAGTTTGACCTGGAGGAGATTAGCCTCGGCGTGGAGGTATTGATGGCGCTTTGATGTAAACACTCCCCTCTGAAGGCGTTAAAGATTGTTCTCAGGATTTACCCAGGGCTGTTTCCTCGGCGCATCAACTGAAATTGAGGGTAATTATTGCTGAGGTTTTTCACATCATACGCACTTTTGCACTTTCGAACAGGAAGGGAGATTAACAATGTCGGAATTAAAGATGCACATCGCTTGCAGCTTTTGCCCTTTGATCCTAGGACCCTCTCCCGAGTGCAAAACACCCACACGCACAGTCAAGCGCACACACACTCATCAAAATACTGCCATCCTCAGCCTGCCAGTCTAGTTAGGCATTCTGCTGCAGTCCCTATTCAGACAGGGCATGGCATCACGACTGAGCAGGCATACTCCATCCAAAATGAGGTTCGCATCATTAAATCTTCAAAATATATTGTATGAATTATTCAACAGTTGGTCATTGTTGTTACATGTTTATTATATACAATGTGCGTGTGGGTATCTGTATTGTAAGCATACTTGTTACTGTTCACGCTAACGGAGGTATATTTAGAGGGCCGTAATGGAGAGATGAAAATTTAGCGTTTTATATTTTCTCTGTATCCTATTTGAATGTGAATGCATGTTGTGGAGAATACTATGCTGGGACTTTCTGAGCCAGAAACACTAAAACTCAATAAAATGACATATTTATGACTAAATATTAAGCCATCAACTTAAAAAAAAAAGAGAGAGAGATTTTGATGAAATATTGCCATAGATTGATCAGTGTAGAGCAGCACGTTAACCCCCCATGTTCCCAACTGAGTCCTGCCCATTTCAAACCACTGTGAAAACTGTGCATAAAGAAAAAAAAAAGCACACACCGCCAAGTCCTTGTGCACTTCCTTTTAGTGTGCTCAGAGAAATCCATGTATTTAGTTTTTTATGCATATTAAGCAAGTCCTTGTTTAAGACGATGTCCACACGTTTAGAAATCATTGTTTGCCGGACTCTACTTGAAGCAACCCCACCTGCCCCCAAAATATATGAATATTGTACTATTTCAGCCCAGTGTTAGGCTCACTAGATTTTGTACTGTATGGTTATTCTTTTGAAATGTGGAATGTTTACACCCCTGCCCAGAGGCATAATTAATCAGCACAATGGTGTGACATTGCTCGGGCAGATCTGTGGGTCTATCGCTGACAGCACAAAAATGAGCAATTGTTAGAGATCTTAATCTGGGTGAGTGACACAAAGTCAGTCAACCAAGCTGTGGGACATTGGAAGAACTGGAGGAAGCACAAAGCAAAGCTGCTGTACTCATCTCTGTTACATCTCAGCCACAGTCACTTAGCAACTACATTTTTGAAGCCTTAAACCAGTTTGCCGAGCGCCTGTGCTCTTCTCCAGATTGGCCTAAAATAGAAAGAAAGGGAGAGATTCAGACATTTAACTTGGCGCTTTGGTCCGCTCAGCCCATCTTCATCTCTGTTCACTTGAATCCGTGATACATTCACTTTTAATGGTGGGGCCTTGAAAGAGAAAAAAAAAACGTTTTTTCACTCTCCTCTGTTTTTCATGCAAGGCCGTGGAGAAATAGGAAAAGGTGTTTATTTTGTTTGTTTTTTGCTGAGCTGACTGCACTGCATCCTTTAGTTTTTTTCAGAGCAGGACATTCAGATGTGCAGAGATGCCTGACGTTATCATGAGATGATCACTGTTACTTGTATTTCACAGTGTTAGAAGTGGCTTGGCATCGGTGACACTCAGGCCTTTAGCGTATCACAGATGATCCTGGCTTCTGTGTAATCAATTTTTTTTTACCAGATCACTGGAGCATTTTATAGAATTTGGGCACAAGTCAGGGATGTTGTCCAGGCAGGTGTCTTTCAAGAGTAAACACAAATAATCAATTTCACCCCTTTCTGTCGTGGGACTCATAAATTTGATGGTAATTTAACATTTCGACATAGTGCATGTCACAAATTCAATTTTCATTCATTCATTCTGCTTTCTTAGTTCATTGTAATGAATTCACACATGGAGTACCGTAGATCAATACAACATAGGCTGCATATTGGGGGCTTTAGATTCACTTCTTCATAAGTTTGGACGAGTCTCTAATTCACCAGAGCCAATTGTGATGGTTTAAAACTAGAAACACATGACGAAAAGCTGTGCCAATGATGAAAGCACTTGAATATTCAAAGGGACCTGAAAAGACATGAGATTGGTTAAAATTGAATTCTACCTAAGCTCATAAATAAGTATTTCACTTCTGAAAGAAGTAAAAAACTGGACTCTACCGTATATTGCATTTTTCATAAAAGTGAAGGATTTGACTTTGAAATCCACTTTTTCTTTTTGTAGCTCATGAGATTGAAAAAAAAAGTGAAAGTTTTCATTCATTTTAAAAGGCATCATTAATAAAGAAAATGGAAACCCCAACGGGAACGTAGTAGGATGGCAAAGCATAGACTGTTGAGCTGCAGTGTAGTTTCACAAAGCAGAGGTATTTATGCCAAAAAGATTGATGTTAATATTGGGCTCAATGGGGTGCGAATCCAACATTTTCTCCAAAGCTTTGGCTCTTTGGAAGATCTATGTGTGAGAAACAGATTCATCCCACAGATGGTCCGGGCTGATCAGCCTCACCGACAGGTGGGTGAGCACCTCTTCTAATTGATATCCCCATTGTTCCTCTTCAGGGAAGCAATGCATCGGCAGTCTCCATAGGGAAAAGCCCCCGCAATTTCGCAAAGGATAAAAGCAACAGCACTTTACGTCTTCATGATATGTACTCGCTGGAGATAGAACTGACTGTGATTATCTTCCACTACAGAGTTATATCTCATTGGGCGCCTAAATCTTTTATTAACTGTTCATCTTATGCATCAGTAATTTCTCCTCCTGCCATTATTGCTCTGGTTTTCTCCCAAGGGGACGTTGCAATAACATTGCATAAATAATTCAGAATGATTCATTTGCTAAGTGCTTTATATTTAACTGGAATGTGTCCTAGTAGCACTGGTGCTGAGCACAAAAGCAGATTGCAATTTGAGGACAAAAAAATGCCACGTGGAAGGGATTATTCTTGACAAAATCACAGAGAATTATTACCTGATTTATATGGTTTCTCTCAGCTCCATTGGGCTTTTTAGCAGTGTTTTTTTTCCACTCAACACTCTCGTTAACCTTGTTTCCAGAGAAACTTTTCGAGAAAAAAGCTCTCATAATTCCACTGTAGCACCAAACTCCTGCCGTATAAAGCGACTCAATCGTTTCAGATAGATTTGCAAAGGAAATAACACATCAGTAACACATACATACAGTATATACAGGACATAATTATCGATGCAGGGTCACATAGTTTTGTTTACAAAGAGACAGAGCACATTAATTATATGTGAGGAAATGATATGCCTCGCCAGGTGTCAATGATCTAGTGCCTGCGATATTCACCAAAGCTGCTATTTTAATCTGTAGTGTGAGTGTGTGTCATTTCCCGCATATACGCCAGTTAAATGGAGGGTTTCGGAGAGCATCCGTGGAGTGGCACATACATATTTGAGAAATCTGTTGTGCAACTCCCACACTGTGACCTTGTTGTGTTTCTTTGGTGAAAAGCGGCCCACAGTTGCACAAAATGTGGACCAGTGGAGATTGCGGCGCAGAGTGCCTCTCGGAGGGAGGCCATTTAACACCGGTTCACATGGCAGCCTGGCAATTATTCAGGGACGGATGCCGAGGTACACATTCACACGTCGGTGTCACAGAGCAGCATACCCGACCGCTCGCTGCTCTGTTCAGGCGGACTCCCCCGCAGATTGCCAGAGCCGATAGTGGCACCTGTTAATTTGACTGTGACTGCGTGCGTGGGTGTTTGCATGAGGACCACCAAAGTGTTTGTGATCAGTGTGCACAGGGGTTTGAATAGGTGTTGTTTAGAATGGCCATTTTTAGAGCATCTTTGGAGAAGAACATTCGGCAGCATTTGGGTCCCATTGCTTTTCAGTTTTGTTCTGATTCGCTAAGATTTGTTAGGAAATCAAACCCTGATTTTATAATTTGATTTTTCAGCCATGCACCTTTCATATATTTAGATATTGGAATATTTTTTTTTTCTATAGAAGCAGATGTCATTGTTATTGGCTTAGTCATTCAGCATAAGTGAGGCAATGATACTGTTCGAAGTTTCATCTCGTTAAAGTAACGTCAAAAGGCCACGCCAGAGCTGTAATAACGCAAAACAACATATTTGCTGCTGCTGCTGCTGCTCATTGTAAAAGCATTTATGTACCGAAAGACATATTGGATTGGATTTTATTCTGAAGCTGTCAATGGAGACACAATATATTAATGTCTCAGAGGTTAGTGGTGACTAATGCTACGTGAAGCATTAAAGAATGATGGCGGTAATTATTGACTGACTTCTCTAGTATGACACTAATCATTTCTTAAAACAAACCAACAATACCTAGGACTGATACAATAATCATTACATTGATTGATACTCTTATCTTAAACCCCATTTGATGAAAGATTGATTTTTTTTGTACTCTCTACTGGTAGCAGGTTTACTTTTTCTATGTATTGCCCCTACCACCAAACTATGATGTGTCAGTGGACCCTGAGAACATGCCCTGTTAGACATTAAAGCAGCGTTAACCCACATTCCTCTTCGCTCCTTTCTGGAACCGGGACCTGCTCCATTATCATCTGGACTTTTGATCTGGGCCCAAAACACCAAACAGACCAATTGAGGAACTTTGCTTTTGCAGCTCTCTTGTAATCTTTTGGTCTGACATTGGTTTTCACTAATTTGCCTTTCGGTTCATTCTCATTTAAATAGACCATGGCCAACATTTTAAGAAACTATGCCATATTGTAGTATTATAGTATTTCTTGAAATCCGTTGTGGGTCATCTTACATCACTATCTTTTTTCCCCTCTTATTTGATATATCCACAGTTGCTCTGGTGTGTAATACCAGTTTAATATGTTGTATTCTACTACTTACTTTTTGATGACTTACTGTCTTGGATGCATTGTCTAATTTTTCTTTGTTTTTGGTTCACCATTATTTCGACATGTACAGTTTAAAACACTGGAAATAATGTATTGCCCAATATTTCCCTTGCTTGATGAATGACAACCCCTACATAGTTTTAATCCAAGAATCCATGTAGCTCTAAATGAATGCATAAATAAGTACTAAGTTCCCCATTAATTAGTAAGTTGATAAGCTCAGCAACATTTTATTTAAAGTTTCATCAATATTTTTATGGGACTCAGTGATTAAGCTGACACAAAGGAATATATAAAATATTTTCCAAAACATGAATTGTAAATGTTTTATGTTTATATTATGTTTCCTGCATGATCACAAGAGGAACATCTGCAGAATAGCCATTTGATGATGATGCTTTTTCTATTTTTTAGCAGCAAACACATGGTTGTATTAATCAAGTCAGCACCGCTTGTAACTATACAATAGAGTGACATTTCCTATTGTTTTGATTGAACAGAACAATCGCTATAATAGGGTGGAATTTTAATCTGTGGGAGTTGCTTTAGAAAGCACAAAACAACTGTTGAAATCTATAGTCACCCCTTCAGCTCGATTTACCATAACCCATGAATATTTTTCATGTAATTAATTGTCCTCTGTTTGTCAGTATGAAGGAATGCAATACATTTTTTATGAATGTTTTCCTTCAAAGACCTTTGCCAAAAGCTTTTAATGTCAATGCAGTCAATAAATACAGACAAAGATGTGGCCCTGGTTTGTCCATTGTGTCCTACAGGATTTCATTTAACTGCGAATAAATAAGAAATGAGAAACAATATTTCTCCAAGTTTCAAATGAAATTAATAGAAAATTCATGCCATAGCTGCATTCATCAAGGTTAAGCTAATGCTACAGTCTTAAAGGGGGCTTGCTAAAGGACTGAATTTTGCAGTCACGCCAAAACAGATATCTGTAGTCGACCTCATCACAGCCACAGAGTCAGCCATCAGGAACAACCGCTTAAGCAACCCGGAAGCAGAACAACTGAGGCTGAAGGTATCTGCTACTCTGGCCGGCGCCAAACCACCACCTTCCAATCTCACCACACAGGAGAGCAGAGCTCTCACATCTCTACAGAAAGACCAGAGCATTACCATCTTGCCAGCCGACAAAGGAAGATGCACTGTGGTATTAAACACATCAGACTACCATGCCAAGGTGAGTGGCCTTTTGAGTGACACATTTACATATGAGACCCTGAAGAGAGACCCCACCAGTGGCTACAAAAATAAAGTTATCACCTGCTTGCAACAGCTAGAGAAAGATAAGGTTTTAGATCGACAACAGTACTTCAGACTTTACCCAGGGGACACCATTCCATGCATCTATGGACTTCCCAAGATTCACAAGGAAGGAGCCCCACTCAGACCAATCATCAGCAGCATTAATTCGGTTACCTACAAAATTGCAAAACATCTTGCTACAATATTAGCCCTCTGGTTGGCAACACAGAACATCACATAAAGAATTCGCAAGAGTTTGCAGACAAAACCAAGGACTTTAAAATTAGACTCAGACGAAACAACGACGTTACTTCTCTGTTCACGTGCATCCCCACCACCGAAGCAGTGAGCATGACCAGGAAAAGACTTCTACAGGACACCACTCTTCTTGACAGAACCGAACTCACCCCGGAACACATATGCACTCTGCTTGACCTTTGCCTGACCACAACATATTTCCAGTTTAACGAATGCTTTTACAGACAGAAACACGGATGTGCCATGGGCTCACCAGTCTCTCCCATCGTGGCCAACCTCTACATGGAGGAGGTGGAAAACAGAGCCTGGGTCAAAATCAAGACCCAGGAAGTTGAAGCTTTCTCAGCGCACATCAACAATGTGGACAAAAACATCAAGTTCACCCGTGAAGATGTGAGCGGAAACAGCTTGGCCTTCTTGGACTGTGGAGTACACATCGAAGAGGACAGAAGCCTCAGCATCGGAGTCTACAGAAAACCCACACACACAGACCAATATCTACTTTTTGATTCCCACAACCCCCTGGAGCACAAACTGGGAGTCATCAGGACTCTAAATCACAGAGCCAAAACAATACCAACAAACACAAAGGGCAAACAGAAGGAACAGAACCATGTCAAGGCAGCCCTCAAAACCTGTGGCTACCCGAACTGGGCTTTCGTAAAAACTACCAGGCAAAAGAGGGCTAACGGAGAAGAAAACAGCAGCAAGTGGAATAACAGTTATTCCGTATGTTGCTGGAGTCTCCGAAAAAATCCGTAGAATCTTCAACAAACACGACATCACGGTTTATTTCAAACCCACCAACACCCTGAGGCAGAAGCTGGTCCACCCTATGGACAAGCTTCCCAGACACAAACAAAGCAATGTGGTTTATGCAGTCCAATGCACTGAGGACTGTTCTGATTTATACATAGGAGAAACAAAACAACCATTGCACAAACGCATGTCGAAACACCGAAGAGCAACCTTCTCTGGCCAGGACTCAGCTGTTCATCTACACCTGAAGGACAGTGGACACTCGTTTGATGATGAAAACGTTCACATTCTGGCCAGGGAAGACAGATGGTTTGAAAGAGGAGTAAAAGAAGCCATCTTTGCTAGAACAGAGACACCATCACTGAACAGAGGTGGAGGTTTAAGACACCATCTCTCAGCCACTTACAATGCTGTCCTTCACTCTCTCCCTAGGAAGGTAAACAAGAACAACAACTCAAAGATAGCTCAGGTGAAACCAACGACCCTCATTTACACCTAGACTCGGGCGAAACCCACAACACGAATCTGGGCCAGATGGCCAACGACCTGCAAGTTTGACACAATGTTCCTCTAATTAGGTACTCATCCTCTGATTAGCTATTAATTTTGCAGAGGATAAATACCCGAACTTTTCCAGCAGCTAGTTAGAACTGAAGAAGCCTCTCGGATGAGAGGTGAAACGTCTTCAACCAGTCCAGTTGCCTACTTCGCATTTGATATTACCATGACTGAGAACCTCCACAGACACGTACTGAATAATGTGCCTGCCACGCTGGGAATTTTCACTTCAATTACAGCATGCAAATATATTACAATATGAAGCAAATATAGCTTTCTTTTAGCAATCCCTACTCAGAGTCCTGCCTCAGTTTCATGAATGGCTTATGAGAAAATGAGCTAATGGGCACAGGCCTGTGTGTCCTACGTAGCGCCAAGACATTACAGTGTCTCTTACAGTTAGTCTGAATGTTTCAGTTTACATCTCTTTTTTGAGTCTCTTTGTAGCTATTTTGCATCCTTTGTCGTCATGTTTGACTCTTTGTGGGTTTTTTTTTCTCTCTTAGTGAGAAATTGCTGGGAAATTTTGCTGGTGAACCAGATTCCCAGGCTAGACGTGGGAAACACCTAATCTTTATCAAGATTAGGTGGCAGCACATTACTTAGCATTGTGTCCCAAGTGGACAACTGCACTAATTTGGGATTCTTGAGGATGTTTCACCTCTCATCAAAGAGGCAGTTCTAACTGACAGGTGAAAAGTTCCAGGTATATATCCTCTGTGGGATAATTACCTGAATAGAGAGTTGCTATGTTTAATATTGCGGGTTGTTGACCCCCTGACCCTGACCTTTCAGGTTATTGGTTTCACCTGTGTCTTGTGTGAAAGTTGGTTAAAGACGCTACACAGTAGATAGGTCCCCTGTGTCATAGTGCAGATTATAATACTGGAAGATTTCAAGCTGTGTGGGTTATTAACGCATGAATCAGACTTTAACAAACAATGCAGTCAATTATTTGTTTCCGGTGACTGCTTCAATTATGTGATGGAGCTCAGATCATCCATCATGCTTACCTATAACTAAGCATGATGAATGATCTCTATTGCAATAAACAGACTGGAACTGGGTTTGTTATGAGTTCCCCCTGTTGAGTTGAGATGTCGCAAAGCTCTCACAGGCTAATATGATTCCTTTCATTTAAACTCCCACCGTTTAAGTGTAAGTTTTGCAGTGTGAACCATTCCAGACCACCTCCAAAAATGTGACTATCTGTCACAATCCCTTAAATGACATAACCTGAACAATAAATTGACCACAAATGAAGCTGGTTTAAGCAGTCAAAATTACAAAACCAGACAATTAACAAAAACATATGCATCCAGGATGTCATGACGGTTTGACACTTTCCTATAGTAATTCAATATATTTCTGTTTATATAGGGTTATTTTAAACTCCACCACTAGAACCTAGAGACCCTAACAAGCGCACTCTGCATACAGACAAGCTGTATCTCCCTTAGGCTCAACCACCATCAGTGTGTCTAAAATATGCTACACTGCATAACACAAAGTTGAGAAAAAGAAACAAAACAAAAACAAACTGTACAGCAAATAAGAACACTCAGTACTTTTGCTTTGCCTGAGGATACAAATAGATCCAAAGATCTTTCCGAGAACAGGCAAAGATGTAGAAAAAAAACTATTTTCTTCTAAAAGCACCATCTTATTTACTTTTTTTTTTTTTTTAATTCCAGACTTGAGCGCAGAGCTGAATGCGGGACGATTGTAGCACATTTGGTAAATCCTCAACAGTCATGGTTATAGAATTGATCAAAGTAAGTCTGGACAGCTCCCAGCACTACAGTAGCAAAACAATGGACTGCAAAACACAAGAAAATAGTTTACCTCGCACTATTTGCGAGGTATTATCAATGCAAAAGGCATTCTGGCTTTGCCTCCTTGGCAATACTGCTTTTCCAGCAGCCAGAATAATTAGGATGTTGCATGCGTATTATAACAACATAAATCCATCAAAGGCCTCTCGTTCTATGTGTGCATTTGCAATATGTGCTGTGCATTGTGTTTTTTAAATTATGGGGCAGAGAAGGAATTATAGACCTACTGAAATGAGTGATAAATGTATAAGGAGACCATATGCAAAAGGCCATGCTTCCCCATAATCACAACTTTATTGGCTCCACCGTAAGCCATCAACACAGTTGTTTGCTGAGCTTGAAAAGCAAATAAATATGCAAACAAAAAAGGAGCCTTTACATGCCATTAAATATTTAGATGCTCTGCATAAACACACATATACAAATGTACCTACATTGTCATTTTCAGTTTCATGCATTAAATAGGCTCACCAAGCATATAGGGCTTGGTGTGCTTTCAACTGCCTGGCTATGGTCTCTTGATCATCTAAAGGCTGACATTACCACCATCATTTTACCGTATTGTTTTCAGTGTGACAATGCACAGTATTAGATGATTGATTGACGATAACGATTTTGCCTTTTAAAAAGTCATATCTTAATCCCGGTGCTAGTCTTAGAAAACATAAGACATATCAAACATTTCAGAGTTTAGAAATGTATAATATACAATTTGTTGTATAAAATGTCACCGTCATCTCTGAGCAAAAGTGAACTATTCCCCCGATTACACAATTATACAGACAGGTTCACTGAAGGATGAATGCTACCTGCCTTAAAGAGTGCTTGGCAACAACAATGGAAAACTGAGACTAATTTCCGGACTTTGGGGAATGAATGCTCTGGAAGTATCTTACAATAATTAATTGGCAATTAGTGTGTAAGAAGCTGAAGTGGGTTGAAACAGAGAAGATGTGCTAATGAGCAACAATTACTTATTTAATGATGGATCTGAAATGGGTCTGTAACTTAGGCATTAGGCCATTATACGTATTCCATTTAAGTCACATCTGAAATGATACAAATATATGTATTTTTAAAATTCAAAAAATCGTCTTTTCCACACACGAAAAGCCTCTCGTCTCCTCCCTTGATTGACCTACTTTTACGAATGCTAATAAGTCTGCGAGGAGACGTTTGGTGTAGCCCTGTAGGATTTGCTCACCGTGGGCCTACATCACACTCCTGTCAACGTCTTTATTGTTGCTGAAATCTCTTATTTTTCCGGGTGGTGACAGTGCATGGGGGAGTCGAAGTTGTGTCAAACAGAAATAGCCCGCAGGTTGTGTGTTTTAAGAGATGCAAAACAAAATATTTTTTGACAACACTGCTTCTCTCAAGTAACTACACTGCATAGGTGGCAAGTTCAGGCACTTGAGCAGATTTGTCTCATTCAAGCAGGAGGCCTGATCAGTTTCAATCTAGGTAGGCATTTCATAGATACAAAGTTTCAGAGATGTGACATGGCAGCCGTGTATCTCACTGACTTCCAAAGAGCATGTCTAAAAATACCAACCTGTCACACTGTGTGGCGCGTGTGTTGGGGCATGGTGGGCGAGTGCGAATGAGCCGTTTAAACTAAGACATTTGTGTGGTCACCTGAATGTGCAGTGAGCCTTTGGGAGGGAAGTTCACACTCATCTGAAATCTATACAGAGCTTCGCTCCCTAACTGGCACCAGGCCAAGAGCAAAATAATGATCTCCCACAGCCAGGCCACATTTCACATTTCAACAAAATGATCCACCCTTACACGGTAAAACCTCCAATTCAGATGTCAAACACTTTCATTGAGCTGGCATTATATGCAAATGTATAAATACATTTTAACATTAGGTAATTCATAAATGTGCAGTTTCTCTAGATATTACTATTTGGGAAGATAATGTTTTGAATCTCTAATGTGCTTATTTGCAGAGCATCTCTGGACTTTTTACGGAAATAGGTGAGATGTGTAACCTAGATTCTGGGTGAGCACCACATGGCAGCATATTAACAGTGGTGGATTCACACAGTGGCAGGTGGTGTATTGTCAGCTGTGAAAGTGTGAACAAAAAAGTGCAATTATAACTTTCCCACATCACCTGCTCTAAATTAGCTCAGCCGATACCTCGGATTGAGCCTCAGTGCTGGACACGGACAGGAAATGACAGCTTGGAAATCCCTCCTGTCACAGAGCAAGTGAGTCATTTAAAGCCAGGCGTGTCCTCCTCTTCCATTGTTCTGTTGATGATGAACGTGACACGATAAAGACAACCAGAAAAATCAGAAGGAATTTTCATTTGTTTCATTCATTAGAACATAAGTATTTACAAATGTTATGCTTATATATTTTCTTGCCGAGAGGATGACTGACAGTGATAACTGTGCAGTAAATATGAAGCTACAGTCAGTCCCTTTGTAGCCTAGCTTAGCTTCAAAACTAAAAACGAGGAGAAAGCAAGCTGGAGTAAATTGTCAGCCCGAGCATATACGGCAGTCAGAGAGAAAGGTGTCAAACCTAATATCCAATATATTTCACCCAGGGTACACAGCGCATATCTGTTGCCATGCTCCTTCAGTCACACAAAGTAACGCGGGCCCCAAACTTTTCTCCCAGGTCAACGCTCGACACCCCTGCTCTGCAATCAGAATGAGCATTAGAGAGGGAAGTCAGCCCCCTTGATCCTCCGTCCTTCGGCGTGGGCGAAGTATTTCATACGCCTCGCCATGAATTGATGGGATGGCCGCACAGGTGACCACGGTGATTGAGTCACCTCACGGCCGGCAGTGGCTCCCTCTTACACGGTTATTCTCTGCCCGCGTTCAGCAGGCAGCAGCGAGCACGCTCAATGAATCACCTGGGGTTTCGGCTTTTCCCTCCGCAAAATTCCCTATTAAGGAGGATGGTCGGAAGTCAGAGTGTCTTCTCATGTCACAATGGAGCTGGGAGTCATTTAAAATGAATTGGTGGCCTATTTTGAGTAGACATTCTGAAGATACAAAGTGAACATGCAATCAATTTTTCAGATGACTTTGTTGTTTAAAAAGCCAATGGAAATCAAATTCCCTCTGTGCAGCATTGGAATAAAGCTGTACCACTCAATGATGTTGTATTTCCCACTAAATGTATTATGCGTAGTGACTTTTGTCTCTTCGTAGAGGTTCTCTTGCCCTTATCCCTGTTTTTTTTTTTTTTCCTGCAAAAGCAAACTATGATAATCTCTCTGTACATTACACGGCTGATAAGAATTAGCAATTAGCTGGGGAACCCAATGGGGCATTCAGACAACAAGATCAAGATCAGGAGTTGGAGGATACAATAACAGAGGTCAGAAGAGTGTATATTGGAGTCGCACTCAGGGGCGGGAGAAAATAACTCCAAATGAATGCTAATGCTGCTCTGGATGCGTTGCAATTTGCTGTAGCATGCGTACCAACTTAATAATATGCCTCCCGCCCCCAGGTGACCAAAATTGTTAATAAAGCTCTAAGTTGGAGATGCAAGCCTTGTGACTTTTGCTCAACCCGAGCAACAGGGGCTGTTCTGTTCCATCTTATGAATGCACACAAACGAAGTACAAAGGAAAGAGACGAGGGGGATGTTACTGGAGAACTGGAGGTGCTGGTGAGCGATAAAACAAATACAAGATCAGTTGCTGTGAATGTCACAGAAACACTGCACAGCCACACAAGCACACACACAGCCTGTGTGATGTTGGGAGCTAAGAACAGCTAACCTCTGTACAGATGGTACACGGTAGCAGTTTGGGGTGAATGGATACTTTTACTAATTGGGGTGAGGAGCATAAATACATTTTCTTTGCTTGCGACTGGCACAAATGGGATAGTGGAACACACATTTATAGTAGGATACATCAATGTAAACCTGACTATAATATATATATACATGCATACTCAACCTGACAGGAAGAGTGTATTGACAGTAGGTTAGTGCCTCCTCCTCTCCAGAACACTCTGGTTCAAACCGTGTAGGCCCCCTCAGCTATCAAGACATCAAAATCTGCTGTTAGTGGGTCTTGATGGAACGATATAAATACAAGCTGATGCAACTCATGGGGGAATTATGAAACCACACTCAGCTTCATCTGCTCAATGAAAATTTCATCAGCAGGGAGTCTTTTCCCCGGCTACGATGGGGCAGGTCTGAGTAGCACCGGTGCAGCTGTCTGGCTGTATCATGGATGCAGAATACACAGCATACCTCCACAGCAAACACTGCACTGTCACATTGCATAGGAAAAGACGGTGGGAGATGACATACGGGAGAGTGATTTAATACATGTAGGGGTAAGTGTCACACATAATCGCTTATATGTTATGATCCAGTGTCAAGGGGCAAACGGAAACAAGCAGGGTAAAATAGCACGGAAATGAGTAGCCCTTTAAAGTTATAAGAATCCATTTATCACTGAAGATTGAATCTCGAAGTGGAATTAGTCATGTTAAGCGAATGTTTTGGAGAAATGAAATATCATTTAGTCAGCATGCAAGCTCATGTTTGGCGTGTCTCATGGTGTCCTACAGGCGGTGGGCTGCAGGTTAAAACTGCTTCTTGGAAAACGGGCGCCTGATAAATTATCAAACACATCTGCACACTGCAAAGTACACCCTGCAACTATTCCCGTCTCCCCATGCTCCTCAAAGTAGGGTCAGACGCCCTTGGGGCCCTTCGTATCCCATATCCCAACATTTTTCATCTTGCACCGCACCATATTTTATTAAGGACAGAATTTTAGTTTCCACTCCCCAAACTGCTACCCCATCACTTGAAAGTGCTCTTATGTGCTCAATTAAAGCTTCAGCAGACTTTTTCCTTCTCAGATTTGGATTCCAATGTCAGTGTTATTAACGCTGACTAGGCTGCGACTTGTTCACTGTCCCTATTTTCCAGCATTAAGAGATGCGCACAGCCGCCATCTTTTGTCCTACAAACACCATACATCTTTAAGTATCCAAATATGAACTCTGTCTTTCTCCCCCTCTCTGAAGGTGGACTGAGCTGCTGAAATATAAATGCACCCTTTCCTTGGCCTTTCTTTGGTTCTCACTTAAGGCGTGCGACTACAGCAGCCGGACTCTGAGACCGTTTCCTGCAGAAAGTGGTCGGCGTAGTCAATGGTGTTGATAGACACTCACATGCTGTGCGCTTTATGAATGGAGATTTTGGATTTGCCTGTCGCTCCCCGCCATATCTGATCGTTTCTTCAGACATCGTGTCCCACCGGTGAAGGGATGAGACTGTTTTTATCATTTCAAATGCACTAAAAAGATTGGTGATGTGCTTAAATGCTAATGTGTGTAGGCTAGAGGCAGAGTGCCTTTAACCAAGGCAGAGTTAAATGTTTAATTTTTTCTGCATTTGGTGCAGGAAAAAAACAATTTCTCAGACAACCATAGCATGGAGACATCTGTGAAATAATAGTATAAAATGCCACACAATAACAAATATGCAGAATCCGTACACTAAGTTATTCCCCCGCTCTCAGGCAATGCTACGGACTTTACAGTCAGCAGGTCGTTGCAAACGTTAAGTTAAATGTAAATGTGTTTCCAGTTGTATGAATGGCCACACTCGACAAGGCTGTGGTCTTGTGGAGTAGCAGGTCGTGATAATCTTATACAGGACAACCAGCGCACAATCTCTGGCCCATCTGTCCTGGAAGGCATTTATAATGTTGCACCAGACTGTACACGCTAAGAGTGACATAAACTGTTTGTGTAAAAATGCAGAGTTGTATGAAAAAATTAAACCTTCACATATTCAGCCCAGGAGTGGAAAGGTTTGATGTGGAGTTAGCTTCAGATGCATACAGCAAGCACTTTGGCTCCACTATATAAAGGCAATTAGGGGGCCATTTTACTTTTACAAAACTGCTTGTCGGATGATTGAATACTTTTACAACACACACAAACACACACAGACACACACACACGCACAACCCTTATGCATTGAAGCCTCTCTTAAAGCAGCTGCACTTTGCTTGTTTATCAATACACGGTCTCAAACTTGCTACAGAGCTTGCGCAGTGATGATAAATCAGAGCCATTGGCTTTTTTTTTACCTGCCACGGCTGCCTCTGCGTGCTTATTAGAGAAACATTTTCGTATGTGCATTAGACATCCATGGTTTGAGTCAGTAAAATGCTTCTCTCCCTTCTGCCGGCCAAAGTTGAGACTTTATTCAACAGAACATGGTCACACTTATGAAAAAATGATAACAATTGTCTGGTGATCAAGCCATCTTTCAGAGACAACAATCTCCCCTCTTCTTCCTGGTGTGTCTGGTCGTGTCCTGCTTCCTGTTTTATTTTGTAGTTACTCTCCTTCTGTGTCTCTGTTTAGTTTACCTAATGTTTTTATATTTGTTTTTTGCTTATTTTTTTTGCTTTCTCTTTTGTTCAGATATATTTTATACTACTGCACAAAGTTGTATCTCATATAAAGCTTATTATTATTATAATAATTATTATAATTATTATAATTATTATTATTGTTATTATCATTATTATTATTGTTATTATTATTATTATTATTATTATTATTATTATTATTATTATTATTATTATTATTATTATTATTATTATTATTATTATTATTATTATTAGTAACTTCCTGCACTTAAATAGTTTCCCTCCTCTTTGATTGTCTCTCCGGCCCTAATTAGTTTCACCTGTGTCTTCTTGGTCGCACCTGTGTCTCGTTCTCTCTGCCTCCACAGTCTATATAGTCTCTGTCTTTCTCATTGTCCCTTGTTTAACCGTTTGTTGTGTGTCCCTGCGTGTCCCGTTATGTTATCTTGCTGTTCTGCCATGTTCCTTCTGGATGTCCCATTTTTGTTCCTGAGAATTCCATGAGAAGTTTTTGTGTTTTTTGGGGGATTTGGAGATTGAGGAGTTGTTGTTTTGCAGCCTGCCCTACCCCCGGTAAGTTGCTTTGTTTTTTAAAGAGCTATAAAAAAAGAAGATTTGCACTGTATGTACTTTTTTGCACGTACCCTGACAGTAGGATGGAAGGCTGTTCTGATATACAGAGAGATATTGCTCACATTTCTGTCTAAATAATGTCTATTTTTAACTTTGACAGGGCAAGCATCACTTCAGCTCTCCCTGGTGGCACCCTACTGCTCTGACCATTTCTCACCAAAACTGACCGTCTGACATTCACACCCTGTTCACATAATGACTGGCCAGGCCTGCTGAGACGAGTAAGTAGCCAACCTTCTATTTTTTTTTTTCTCCTTGAACTCTAATTTATTATTTGCTGCATATCAACATGTGACACGTTCTGTGAAAACAGAAAATTCAACACAAATGTCTTTGTGGAAAGTCTGAATTTGTGAGCTGCAAGTTTGACGTTTTAAAGAGCAAGCTCAAGAAACCCAGAGAACATTATCAGGGTTGAGAGCAAACTGAAGTTCATGGATTACACCTGTGGGATGTTTATTTATATATATATTGCTTTATATAGACGTCTATAAGAACATGGTGTGAGGGGTGATATTTTGATGGCCTTGGAAAGCTTTCTCTAAGGGTAGCATGGAATACAGTTGCTTTGGAAAATGGATGTTTCTATGCCTGATTTATTTTCATGGTATACCGTATGACTGCATCCCAGCCATAAGACGCATTAAAGATACATAGTTCACCCACTATATTCTGTAGTCAAGTCTAAAATAATAAACCAACAATCACCTGGCCACAGTTACATTCGCACGTGGGGACCAACGATACACGAGCGGTGGTACCCAGAGAAGTGAAAAGGCACAGTGTGCGCAGCATCCCCTGCTGAGGGTGTGTGTGTGTGCACATGGCTGTGGTGGTTGCAGAGCATCGGTGAGGAGAGCACCTTGCCTTGATCATCTGACTGACGGCACACAGCTCCTCCCCGCTCCCTCCAGTCTGCTGCGCGCGAGGCAGAGGCTTGGCCACAACTCTAACGGCGTATTCAATGCACAGGGCTCGTCTGCGTGAGCCGGAGACGGAGTCGAGTTATCCACTTAGAATAATCAAAGAGACCCCCCCTTCACCACCACCGTCCTCCTCCTTGCTGTCTCAGATGAGTCAGTGATGAGAGTGGCCGAGAGGAGAGAGCGACGCTTTTCTTCAACGTGGACCGACGGTGCGCACAAGTGCGCTCCAGCACCCTCCTCCGCCTCCTCCTCCTCTTCATCCTCCTCCTCCGCTCCTGAGATCAGCCCGGAGCCACGAGGCGCGCCTGACATCCTCACCGAGCCCCACTGTGCGAGGTAACCCGATTTTCTCTTAACATTTCCTCCACTTTGTCTGCGTGCTATGGCTCCGCTCCTGCGCAACACGGAGGCGTTTAGATGCATCACTTAAATCTCCTGCGTGCGATATAAGGGATATTTTTTTCTTTTTCCTTTGTGAATTCACGGGAGATGAATTGATCAATTATTAACCATGAACAAAACCAGTATGGCCTTGCAGCCAGCCGAATCTATGTCAAAGTGAAACACGTTCATTCGTGTGAAACCGGTACCTCGTCTTTTCCCCACAGTTCACATTGAAATCCTCTGTAATAGAGTATTGATTAAACCAAATCAAAATGCTGCTTCCAATAAATTAGCCCTACGAGATCTCTAGAGAACAGCCATACATGTGCTTCACTTCACTCATTTTGTTTTGGAAAAAAGTTTTTACTGAAATGTTTAAAGCTTAAATGAAATTCCAACTATTCACCATAAAGTTCTGTCATTGGTGCTGACGTCTAGACGACGGAACAATCAAACGATTCATTCAGCATCATGATGTTCCAATATGTTCCGTATACTCTACTCACAGCCAAGATAAGACAACTGCATCTAATGATAATTGCCACGGTCCCGTTCTTGTCTTAATGTAATCTTGATGTAGCATGCATCTCCTCCTTTACAGTGACTGCTATCAGACCAACTGAAATTACAGCAGAGGGGTATTAACATCACAAGATGCACATTATGACAAGCTTTGCAATTCACCTTTAATCATGATCATGTGGCTGTCGGTCTATGTGAACTGGGGCTTCTAGCTGCAGGATTTCTCAAAAGCATAAGCCAGGGTTTTTTCCCCAGAATATAAGTTCTCTGATAACATTCTAATGAAACATGCTGTTTTCTCCTCCAGCAGCATCCTCATCCTGTTCCATTGCAAACATTAGGATTCCATTGTTGCTTATTTAAAATAGGTAGGGCTTAATTCTTTTTGCAGTCTGTAGTCAAAGGCAGCACCTTCCCTGCTTCTGTGAGTGGGTTGAGGTGTCAATGTTCTCACTATCACTATGTGTGTAAAGATTTCTAATTTCACTGAGAGCGTACTGTAAATGGCAACCAAAACCAAGCTTTTATGACCGGCACTTAACAGGCTGATTAGCAGGACCATATTGTGCATTTAATTGAGTACATTTCTTTGATTTATTTATCGCCGGAGACAATTCTTTAAAAGAGCTGTGCCGAATTATACTTGAGCTTAAATCTCAATACACTTGTAATCAAGAGGTCGTTGTGATAAAAGCAATAAAATGAAGTACATGTAACACAATAAATGCCAATAACAAAAATCAGACGATGCATACAATAATGGGAAATTAAATTGGTAAATAGGAAGAGGAGGAAGTGGTGGTACAGAGGGTAACTTTCTTGTGTACAATGTCTTGTTATTGTTTTGTGTTTGGTGCTTATCCAGTTGGCTTAACTTGAACAAAAAGGGGGCTAGATGAGAGGAAAAACAAAACAAAAGCTACTTTTACATTTCCTTTACTTTTTTAAATCAAAAGTTGTAGAACATAAGAATATGGAATTAATATTTGATGAAATTATATTTGCTGAATGAAAGGGTGAAAACCACTGTGTCTGGGACATACAGGAATATTTGTTAAACATGCAAATTAACTCACATTTTCTTTCTTTTTTGATTGGTGCTTTGGTTGATTCTTCCTTATTATAAGATAAAACCCATGCTTTTATATTTATTTTATTTTTTGTTGGAAAAGGTCTATTTTGAATGCCGAAGCTTTTGTTTCTGCATTGAAGTCCAAATGAAACAAGCATATATCAATAGATATCAATTTGGTTGTTTTCTGGAGTTAAAGGGTTTTTGACCTCATCCAATTAAACTAAACTGTATAAACACTGACTAAAAGAGATTGTTATAAGCTGTAACCTACATTCCAATGGTCATATAGGCATTTAGCTATCTGGGAATCTGGGAAATGTTGTTAACTGTTGATTCGTACCACTTGTGATTGGAGAACTCTGTATGTTTTGTAACGTGTGCGTTATCTGTCATGATTTGAATCCTGTAGCAAGATGCATAGCAGTAACGTCAAAAGAGTACTCAGGATGGGAGATTGGAGACTATGGGTTTTTTGAAAATTGTTTATTCATTCATGTTCATAGAATATACCCTGCTATGAATTTCGCACCTGAGAGTGCCTTTCATTTTTTGCAAAGCTGACTATCAATTATTAAATATCAAACGCATCCATTGACAATACCCACCCAGAGCCCCCAAAGCTTAAACAATGTACACTGTACAGGATTCATTGCCACTAGAGGTTGCACTAGCGCACTAATGACTCAAACCAAAACACATTGTCATTCAGCCACACCTTCCTCCTCTCTTTGTGTTCCCAGCAAATTCTTGTCCTCAGCCTATGGTAATTCTAGTGAAAGTGGCCCCTAAATTCAGCCAGAAGCACTAATGAATAAAGTTACCCTGTTTTTTAATAAAGTTGCCCTACCTACAGTGCAGACTGGTGTAACAAATCAGTGGCCTCTCATTTACAGGGTGATGCCGCTTTTAGAGCATCTGTTTTGAAAAGCAGAGCACAATCTTAGCGGCACTACAGTTGGCTAGCTGACAGCTAGCATGGCTTGCATCATTGGCATTGCCATGCGTGTTTTGCATAGCCCATTGCATGAAAATAAGGTGCAGATCTGGTGTTTCTGGTTTAGCCACATGTTACGCTGGGGGTATTGACAGTTTCATTGTGACTTATTGCTCTAATATGACATGTTAGCGAAGCTTGTGTAACCAAACCTACAGACAAATTCCTTTACCTAGTCAATTAGGCACAATAGCTGTTAAATTACCTGTAATCAGATTTCTGTTTGACTTTAATAAACATTAGTAAGCATGACTGGTGACTATGGGTGTGAAGAAGTGGCTTCCCGTTGTTCCCATAGCGACTGGATTAATCAGGGCCAGGTATCATTATTTCCTGTTCACCGGCATCAATAGAAGTTGTCAGCTGTCATGTGCCTGATGACTGGCTTTGATCCGAGCTAATGATCACTCTGTTCATCTCGGAGCAGCAGGACTGATTCATTATGCTCCGGGCCTGAGCAGAATATGTGCATCATTTCAAAAACTGAGCCGCTTGACCTGACGGGTTCTCACTTCGCCGCTATGATTGGGTCAGCCGAGTACACTCGCTCATCCAGCATTGTGTTGCTAATGTCATAAAGAGGCAGATTTTTTTTGTGTCTATGTAGAGCTGACTGAATCCCTTGTCTGCCTCCCCAATGGACTGATTACTGATCAGACTAGCATTTCATATCAGGAAAATTAGAGGATTAGCAACAACTTCATGCTTATTCCCTGCATACCTTCCAGGCTTCCAAATCCTGTGGAAGTCATTGTTATTTTAAGTAGCTTGGCAACTAAGAATGGATCCAAACTCTAATTCTCCCATGTCTACGAGAGTGCGGAGCTGCAGAATGCCAGTGTTATGGACCTAGTCATTCTCTTTCATGATGTGAAAGTGAGCAACTGAGAGCCATGGATCTGGCTGCCAGGACCTCTTCACTCCTATCCTTTGTTCATAAATAATATATGTCACTGTAACTTCCAGTACAGGGTCATAACTAGGCTAATACCCAGCTTTGCATATTTGTGCCAAATTCCATAATGTGCGTCTGCACCTTGGTCCATATTCCAGGGGTTGTTGTCTGCCATGTGCACTGTCATCGACAGACGGGAAACCGCGTCTTCATCATTAAAAAGCTCCTGGGTCTCTACCCAGCCTTTGGGAAAGTCTTATTAACGGCAAGTAAAATCGGAAGAATCTGAGTCAGACCAGAGGCTTTTTAAATGCTTAATTTAATGCAATTCTGTAATAATTGGAAAAATAGATTTGGGTACGGAATGAGCGAGTGGGGTGTGGTGGAGCACATTTCCCTTCCCACATTTCACTGAGAGCTTCAAGAAAGCTTGACGCTGCCATCACTGCCAAGGGTTATGAAGTAGATTTATCATTCCACTTGATGACGGGCTAAGTTATTTATTCATTACCTTTGTTCCCCGCCTGCCTCAGATGAGTAGGCACATGCCAGCCTCATCCCTCATTATCGCAGATTGAGTGTCACACATTCGTTTTTTTTCACATCACACCCAAGTCCTGTCATATTTGTCAGATAAATAGTGTCTGCTGCTTCAGATAGATCACAACCCTGTGTTGTGGAGTGATATTTGTTTTGATTCACATGCCTCTGCTGCACCATATGTATCATTTTATTTTTGTGTGGCTGCCTTGTGTGGGGGCAAACGAATGAAAATAATTTCTTTACCCATATGTAAGATTGTTTTAAGGGGGGGCTTAAGAGGGACAACTAGCTTTGTAAATGTTTTGCAAATTGAAAAATGTCAGCTCAATTGTTGAATCCCCAGTAAAACAAGATCTAGTCTTTTCCTGTCATTTGAAAAAAAAGAACCACAGGTATGGCGTAGTGTTAGATCAGCTTCACTTTGCAAGGTAGGGCAGTTCCTTTTTTTATCTGCTGTTCCTTTTCTTTACACATCACTGATAGTAATTCCATGGAAATGACACGCATTGGTTCTCCTGGCTTGCACACTCGCCCCCACCAGAAGCAACATTTGACATTTGTTCTAAAGGCAGAGAGCTGGGTTTGTCTAGATCTGAAATGTGATCTTTAGGGACATTGATTTACGTTTATAGCGGGAAGGTCAGACACTGAGCAAAGGCAGAGCAGACAATCTGTGCTTTGATTTCAAAGTTAAGCGCACAGGAGATGAAAATAATGACCTCGCCGTGTCCTTCAGATCAAACCTTTTACCTCTTGTTAAGCTTTGACAGAGTTCAGCTACTGTTGAAGTGGGAAACTGATCACCACAGGGTCCTTCAGGTATTTTACAAGTAGATATACGGTTTGCAGTTTAAAGGCATTCCACAAAAACTCATGTTTGCGTGCAGAGAAAACTATCTGAGCAGGGTTCATGGAGTCACAGTCATTCTTAGTGTTCAGGGAGAAGGGCGCTGTCCATGGTGCTGAATGACACAGTTCGTCTTTTGGAAGGGAGAATATCTACATGAGCACCTCACTTTTCCCATCTCAAAAGGAGAATACGATACAAATTGAAATTAGCTTCCAGGTGCTCAGAGCGAACGTCATCACTGAAGTATTTGCTTGTTGAACTCTGCTCTCTGTGCTACTATAAGCTTAACAAGCAGCATCTCTTAAGTGAAACTGGAACCAACTAGCCTTTTTTCATTGTATCCGTCTGTTATGCTTGACTATGAGTTTTGTATATGCCTATAATCACAGCTTTCCCCAGGTCTTATCAACTACACAAAGATCAAAGAGGGGAAAATAAAAGAAGTGTTTGCGGCAGTATCCCTGGGGATATACAGATATGAACAGCACTAATCTTATGCTACCATATAGCAAACACTAAATAGCTGAATCGCCTTTAAGTTATATAAGAAATTATGAGATTACCCTTTTAATTTGTCCATTTCCTGTTTAAGATTTGTTTATTTTTACAGTTCAGTCAAATCTAATCTTGTAATGATGTAACCTGTTGTCTCCGCAGCAGATGTTCAGCATGTTCAACACTAAGAGTTTTTTATTTGATCGGATAATATGTATAAGCAGCAGTAATTTGTGCATAATAGGATAATGCTGATTATTTTCATATGGTCATAGTTTTGATCATTTAGGAAAAATATTCACTTTTAAATTATAAATGGATTCAGGCATGACAGTAAATATTACAGAGTCTGAAATGATTTCTATTTAAAATGCTAGATTTTTTACTTTGTTTTCACATTGAGTGAGACAGGATAATTTGTTTGTTTGTTAATTTGTTAAAGTGTTGCAATATGCATGTATTATTGGAAATTAACCCACTTAAAGATCTACATTTTTCTCTGAGAATTATATCCTCCATTTAGTTTATGCGTGTGTTCATATGCCATCACTAGAACTAGAGGTTTTCACTACACATTTGCCTCGATAGCTTACAAATCTGAAAATGCTTTCTTCTTTAAGGTTCACCGTTTTTATCAACCTCTCAGTTGGTTCCAAGCATGAATGTGTGATAATAACTAACACACTTAACCGGTAACTCGAGGCTAGCTCAGCCCAATAAGAAAAATGACTCTGGCCCCTCACCTTTGCAATTCATTTTCATCTCATGGTTTCCTTTTTTATATCATATATCCACAATGAACTGCAATGGTATTACAAGTTGTAGGCGTACACCTGTTCTTGAAATCTGGAGCCCAGTGTTGGATTAGGTATGGCATTTGATATTAGTTTTAAAGGTTTAAAATAATAATACTAAAATAATAAAACACCACTGTGACAGAAAAGGTAGAAAAATAATAGATGATTAGTTGTCATTTTAGTTTTAAGCTTAAATGTCCATGCTCCTTAGTTTAAGCTATTATCTTCTCTTTTTGAGTGGAATATCTCCATGTTTTGGACTGATCAGACAAAATAACCTATTTAATTAATCTTCGTTGAAGTTGCGATTTATAAAAATGTTATCTGGCCATTAAAACTGTTCCTGAACCTCAGAGTTCAAAAGGATTGCAAATGTGTTGAGTCAAAGGAAATGAATGTGTCCTATTATGCTCTTTGAAAAACTAGTATGCAGAAAAGCACTCTAAATTGTGATTTCCAGGGCAAGAGATACAGTTGCCCTGGCCTGTGATTTCATGCAAGGAGCACCCCAAATGGGAAAACTCGTAGCGCAGAAGTTTTCACATTTAATCCCCAGTTGGAGTTAAATATAGAGAAATCGCTCATTTAATGTCTGATTACTTCCTAATACAGCCATTTAAACAACAGCAACCACAAGTAAATGTTGCATTTTGCAAGATAAGTGGTGGGGTTGCTTGTAGGGGTCAGAGGAACATTTTATGAAGAGATGCACGCTAAGAATGTAAAATAATTCATCTGTTGGGATTCATTATGAGATGGCTCTCAAGTCTGAAGATATGTCTTCATTATCCAGCCTCGTACCAGACAGATAACAATGGCTCATTTGCTTTCCGAGCCTCAATTTTCCCAGAACGATAATGCAGCCACTCTTTTGCATGGCTGTGGTAAAGACAAGTGAGCCATTTTCAATATGCACAGACGATTACATAGGTTAATCATCAATTTAAAGCTAATCTTCGTTAAATACCCATAGGAGTGCGGTGTGTGCTCGACACAGATATAATCAGACAAACCCCAAACCAATCCTCTGTCTAAATGAAGTGAAAGATGCTTAATCTAGGCTTTACAGCAGGGGTTGATAAACGAAGAAGGCAGAGGATTGCAATCGCACTTGTCGACTAATGTTCCATTGTTTCACTGTTTGCTAAATTTAGTTGTCAATTCCACTGTGTCAACCAAAGAAACCACACCACTTCTTGTTGTGTTTTTAAGCAGAATAAGGTTAGAGTCCACAACCGAACACACACAGGGTAAAGTCCCAGTCTATTTTGGCTTTGAGTCCACAGGAGGAAAACATAATCCAGGTACTATATTTAATTGTGTTTATGGAGTTGAGATAATTTTGGCATTCCTTTTTTAAAGATTTCCCCACCGTGTTCATATCTGTCAAAGGCGGCACTTATGATATCAGAGAACAGTGTGTCACAAGATTTTAATGCTAAAAAAGTATTGCAAGATTATCTTAAGTTCATTGCTATCAGAATTGTTTTTATTTGGCTCACGTTTTTTCAAAATATGCTGTCAGTAGACACTGAATTGATAACATGAAGCTAAGAGCAAATAATTAATTGGATGAACATGTGATGAAGATGTAATATATTATCAGTACGTGGAAAAAGAAATGGCATTACAGCATAATAAGAGGAAATGGATAAATAATTAACTTTTAATAGGCCCGGTTAAACAAAGCTCAGGAAATAAAAGTTTTTATCCATATCGTTTTTAGTGTTTTTTGACTAACAAGAAAAGCCCTGGAAAAAACATTGCATTTCAATTTAACCTGAGCCGTTTTGGTCTCTTGGGAAGGAATTTACAATAATGGGAAATAGAATCAGCTCACCCTAATGGCAGAGGCAGTAATTCCTTTGACAAAGTAGACTCCTTTAATAAAGATAAGCCTCCAAGAAATTCAATAAATCGAACTAATTTCCAAAAAAGTCAGACTTGTCTCGACAACACCTGCATACTTAACCAAACATTTAGATTTTTAGCAGGCCCTTTTCAATGGTATTGCTTTCAGGACACAAGGCTGTTTTCTCATCTTTGTTTGAAAAATGCAGGCCAACCAGAAATGCTACAAATTCCTGTTCACTGGTTTCTTTTCCCATCAGGCCTCTGACAATGGGGTCCACAAACTTCTCTAATTAAGAACTCGTCTTCAGAAAATTCCCTCATTAAAATGGCCCCAGTTGCAAAATGTGGGGTGATAAAAGGAGTTATTGGGCCTGCGACCTCCTTTGCCTCTTGTCTCCCATAAACACCTCAGTAGGCTTTACAGGGCCGCGGAGCAGACAGAACGAGCTATAGGCCAAAGGGGAACAGTTGGGGGGGACTGATGACTTATTCATGAACAAGAAGGCCCAGATGAAATTGACAGTGAGAAGTCGTCACACTTAGTTGTTATGTAGTTCTGACATAACTCGTCGCATACTACTACTGCTCTTGAATTCGGAATGCGGTGTTGTGATTTTTAAAGGGTAGAACTGTGCTTTTGGCTCTTTTTTCAGGGAGAAAAAGCATAAAAAGCCCTATTCCATATTCATAAGCTTTACCAGGGCTCTTACATTAGCTTGTGGGTTTACCATCACACCAGCAGAGACAAAGCTCTGCACTGCTAAGAGTCACCCTGCTGAAATGACATGATGTTTTATTCCTTCTCTCTTCTTAGCCTGATTCTGTCACATAACCAGAGCTGCAGGCGCACGGCTATTGTCATTAAGTTGCAGACAGGCCTTTTCAGCTATTTAAATGAGTTTGAATTCATTGCATGTAGCTCCCTTAACTGCTATGTTTTCTTTTTCACGTGCATTAGATTCTGTTAAAGCCAGGAGTGATTTTTTTTTTCATCACAGTTTTTGCATGCTCTAGCGATTAAAACTGATGGCAAATCCCTCCTCGCTATGCAGGCTGAACACAAGAAATGTACTGTAGGATTGTGTTCGTACCGCTGCCCGCGTTAGCCGGAAAGAACAAGAGGCGAAAGTGTAAGGTAACGGAGAATGCCAATACTCGTGGTTAGCCTTGCTTGAAAATGTCAACAGTAAACAGAGCCATACTGAAAAGCCAGCCTAAAAACAGGCCTAAAGTCCAGCCCGCATGATACTTACTTTCATCATTTGTCAGGCAGAGTGAAAATCCTGTACTGAGGTAAGACCAACTTGCAGCCGAGCTAGGAAAGCACTGCTTCGGAGGGGTGCAAAGGCAGATGCCGTAAACAATGCAATGATTGAGCATATGACAGCTACGTAGAACAGTGTTGGTTTACACCCCCCATCTCTGCCCAGTAAGACCTGAAGAACTCCCTGCCAGGGAGACACAGACCCGATGAGGAAATAGAGCTGGAGATTGTTATTATAGATAAACACCTCGCTCACCATCTGGTTTACCCTGCGTGTAGGAAATTACAAGGCCGTTGCTCAAAGTTGAGAACAGGGGCTACTGGTATCATGTGCCTCCAAGGTGCCAGTGTGCTCAGCGAATGGGGCTGCACAGTTGATGGACATTTTTTGGCATATGCGGTCATATATTTGAGGAGCTGCAGCATGAATAAGGAATGAGTGGTTTGACAGAAGCTGAATCAGAAGCTTTTTGTTTCTTTTCAATCTGTTTGGTAAGCAAAAAAGAGGAGAACAAAGACATGCTCCAGGTGGAAAAAAAACAGATTATTGAGGAATGAGTGATTATACAGACTCTAACTGTAGAATGCACTGTTCCCATGGAAACGCGCTCTTTCCGGCTCAGTGGCTTCCGTCTTTTGCCCCCCTCACTTGTGCACAAGCATGAGCAGAAGGGGAAGAAGAAGAAGTCCTGTTGTATTGTTGGTTACTCGCCAGTCTACTTAATGATAGTAAAATCAATGCAATCTAAAATGACTAAGCCATTTCAACCGGCACAGTCCATTCCCTCTGATTAGGTTTCAATCCATGGCCAGCATGTGAAGCAACAACTTCAATTACTCATGCAGATGAGGTACCTCGATACTGTGAAAGGTAAGAGTCCAAGGTCACTCGCCGTGGCTAAATGACTTTCTGGACATGTGTGACTGTCGGCAACAGTCTTTTCCCCTTCTGATCTGCATACTTAATAGTCACGCTTGACTCGACTTGTCATTCACGTGTAGTCCACAAACAAATGAAACTAATTCAGACAGTGGCAATCAAAGTTGCATACGCTGAGGGGTTCAGCGTTTGGCGGCTCCTGACTTTCTCCAGTGAGACCTGACTACGCTGTTTGTCAGTAAGGAACTACCCTATGCTATACTGCTTTGTGGGAAGTTGCTGGACAGTACTTTATTCCTCCGAGTACTTTTGTTTTTTGTTTTTTTGTGTTTTCAAGGGTTCATAGTGTTCTCCCTCTCGTTTGATTACTGTATGCATAGTGGTGTATGCAGCAGGGAGCACCTACTGGGAAACAGTTTTGAGTTGAGTTTATTATCAACCCACTAACTGCGGCCCGGTGTTGAATCAGTTCAGTGCTTGGCACCCAGCAGCACATTACAGAAGGTCCAAATAGCACAAGTTCTGCAGTGCTGAATACATGTTTGTAATGGCAGCAAAAATACTGGCAGATCTGCGGCAAGCGCCTCCCAACACGAAGCTGTTGTGCCAGGCAGAGAAAGGTTTTCCAAGTTAGGCAGAACTGCACACTCCAGCTGTAGTTTAGGGAAATAAACACAACAAATTTGAGTTGACCTCCTCGAAGAAAACACCATCCCCCTAGTGCACAAAGACCTTAGTGGAAATATGTTACGTGCTTTACCCTACTGTACAGCTTTGCACATTATGTAAGTCAAGAATTTGCTTAAGTGGGATCTTCGACGTGTTACTTAATGCTTATGGGCTGTAAGATTGACGGCGTAATAAACAACTTGACAAGATCGTTAAATTCTCTAAACATGTGCGTCTTTCTGCAGTTTATTCTCAGGGATCGGATATATTTGTTAGCACCCACCAGGCTTTCCCATATTTTTCTTTCTCATTAAACTATTCATCGGACTGGCCTCATCAAACATTAAGAGTATCCTCACAGTTCATTACAAGATGCCCTGCTTTTTATTTGATGAAGTAATTCATCCATAATGTATGTGTATATTGCAGTTTGCAGGATGCCTGCGAGACTGGAGAACGGCATCGGCTTTCCAAAAGGCTTAGAAGAGACCGCGAAGAGAGAATAAAGCTGGTGCATTTGTTTTGATTAAATTGGCATTTCTGAAAGTTCCCTCTACGTTGAACTGTGGAGCAATTACTTTACACGGAGAAGATCAAACTCATTGTGAGAGATAGGAAAGTTTTGATGCGAAAAGCGTGATAAGAATTACATTAACATTCAATCGGCTGATCAAAATTAGCTTCATGGTGGTGTTGGTGATGAGGAGGCTGTATTGCAGTGGCTGGGGGGTTGTGTTGGCGCTGTGCAAAGCATAGGTGCTTTATCAGAAGTGGCAGGCAGAATGAGGATCATCAGGCCAGCCCTTGATTGAATTCCTTCTCAAAGCCTGTTTTTGTTTCTGACTGACCGCGGGACACTTCCCTGAGGGAGTCGGCGTCCCTGGGATTGGTCGCCTCCACTCATCCAAGGGGTGATGAGCGAGTCAGCCTATTTTATCTGCGAAAATGCCTCCTGGGAATCCAGACATTGTCAGCTGATGCTTGAAATAAATCTCGGAGCATTGACAAATGTCAAAGACAAACTGGAGGAAGCCAAGGCCGGGCCATTCAGCGACACCGCGTTAGAAGTATTGTGTGTAAAGGCTGGGTGACTGGAGGGGTATTGCCATGGTTTGCTTCATTTATCTTAATTATTGTAAAATGGCTTGTGATGTTGTTGGTTGTTGAGATGAGTTGTTGAGACCCTAATGCAAACTTTATCAAATTAACATACATTTGTTTATGAGGCACAGGCCTTTAACAAATGTGGTTCTACGTCAGCACAGATGGCAGTGGGAAGACGGGAGACACCATATTGCACACCACTCTGCAGGAAAGAAAATGAGCTGAAAACATTGCTATACTGTAAGGGCTTAACTAAATGTATAGGCGATCACAGTTTAAACCCTGTAATTAGCAACTAGGGCCACATGTGTGGCTAAACTCACAAATGACAGATTACACCGTCTCCGAGGCCGTATGCTCGGCTGACATGTGGGTGTGGATTAGGTCATTGTCTCACTCATCCACTCCAGAAATAGCTAAGATATTGTTTGCCATCAGAGATGTGTTTTTATTTCTCCTCAAAACAAGAAATTGTTTTCTCTCCATCCTCGACATTTTGTGAAATGCTGATGAGCTGCCAGGGAAAACCATCTGTATCTTAGATACACCTGTTTTCACAATGGCATAGCTTTTTTCTCAAACTCGAGGGTGAAGTCTGGCCAAGGTTTTGTTGTCAGACCTAGCAGCGCAATATATAGCACTGTTGTTGCAGTTGCAGATATTGCATTTAACATTGGGTCAGGGTGTGCCTCAGTGAGGAAGTCAGCAGGAAGTGAAACTTGTCCTTCACCGGCATACAATGTACAACTGATATTTTTATTTAGTTGTCCCTCACAGTGTGTTTTCATTACGTGTAACTTTCGGAACTTGATTATCTCGAGTACAGGTCAATCTGTGGTCAAGCACTGTTGGAGTGATATGTTCTTCAGTGGTTGCATGCCATAATCTGTTTAAAGAGTTGGCAAACACGTTTTTTTTTTTACCTTTTAGGCAATGCAAAGAATTTCAATAGCAATTTAGGGGAGAGGTGGCCTAGTGGCGAGGGAAACAGGCATTGGACCAGAGGGTTGACGGTTCGAGGCCCAGTCAGAAGGATGGTTGAATCCCCACCACTAACAAAAGAGACTATAGAGCCACTTACCCAATCTGCTCCCCGGACGCTCTCAGCTGTGCAATGCTCTGTGGCCTTGCATGCGCCACAGATGGGTTAAATGCAAAGTCCAAATTTCCCAACCAGCTTTGAGATTGAAAGTGGCAACTCTCTAGTCTCACGTTAGCACAGCCTCCCACCTATTTATTCACCAGTAAGGGGCTGCAACATACCCTTAATTTAAGTGGATGGGAACTATTCACTTGTTGTTATTGAACATTGTGGTGAAGCTAGCCTTGAGAGTAGACTGGAATGCCCAGCAGTGTTGTTTTGGAAACTTAGCACATGGGTGGGAATTAAACATTTTCTTGTCTTGCTTTGCCCCAGAAATCTATATGAACAATGCTTTATAGCCATGTTGGCTTTCTAAAAAATAGAAGAAGCTGTGCTGTGCTGTGCTAAAGCTCATACACCTTTAGCACTGTAGCCAAGGAAAAGGTCTTGGAAGGAAGGTAGAAGAAGTGATACATCTCACTCCTTTGTGGGTCACTAAATCTTTAAATAGTCATAGAAGGAATTAATAAATTGAGCCAGTTATCCTGCTGTGAACCTAAATGCATACATAATTTACCACATCATGCATGTGGGAGTACAACTTTAGTGGAACAGTTGGATGTGGATGGGAAATATATGGTACTGGTTATTGGAGGCGGTTTTGAGAGAATAGCGGAGAAGTAAAGAAGTAAGAGAAAAGGCGAGAGTGCTGGAGCAAGAATTACGAAGGGGAATTCGTTTCTGTGTCCCAAGTGATTGTTTTTGGAAGGGTCATTGCATTTTACTGGAGATTATCTCCCAATGCTGTAAGATCAGTGAAATTGAGAGTGCATGCTGAAACAATCTCGGACCTTTTAATGGCTGCATACATTTAAAATAATAATAATAATAATAATAAAAACAAGACAATAACGGAGATATACACTTTTTACTTGCTTAGTTGAAATTAACACATTTTATAGCACAACCACCCTTTCCAATCAAGCTTTATTGCAGAAATAATTATTTTGTACTAATATCTCTAATGAGCACCGTTTACAAAAAACATTGCTGCCCCATGCAATACTTGCTGCCTGCCACAGTTAATGGCAGGGGGCCATGCTGAATATAAATTAGGGTTATTTCTGTAGATGTATAGAGGCGGCTGTTTGGTTAATTAGTGGGAACCTGGTTTCCCGTGGTGCTGAGAACCTGTGGGGTCCTCTCTTAGCCTGGCGGGATATAATGAAAAGTGCAGATCTGTTGGCTGTGCTGTCTGCTCAGGCGGTAGGCAGCACTTATGCTCTAGTACCAGATGAGTTTTATAGCCTAATGGTCGGCAAGTGCAGCTCTCTTGTGTGTGGAGGCTGTGTATCATGAGTTCAAGTGGAAATGCACAATAGGTCTGATTTTTCGGGGGGGCGTACCAGCAATTTTGGCATTGACTGTACAGATTTCAGATCCTATAATAATTCATAATCAGGGGCAAATATGGGCTGAGTGTATCCCAGCATGCAAGGCAGGAAGACATTCTGGGAAAATCAGAGGCTATTTAGAGTCGCTACTAATAAAACTCTTAGTGCTCTTAGAATGGAGTTCACCTATTCATTAAATTGATGACAAGGTCAAGTCCCCTTTTCTTTCTGTTCTCTCTGTTTATAATGTAAGGACTTATGCGATTGTTTCCCCAGATACCACTACTTGATATTTTATATTTGAAATGAATATTATTAATTGTTGCTTATCCAAATTTAAGATCAGTGTACCTTCCGGGGATTGGAGTAATTTCTATGTAGGCTCACATGAGGCCAGGAATTGCACTAGTGGCCTCATGTGACTCATAGACTTTAAAGATTACATGTCTCCATTTCCCTGCGACTCCACAAAATAAAGCCAAAATCTTTTGGATACTGTTGCTGCCATCCTGCCTTGGTGATGTCATTCAGAGCAGTTAATGCACAGAGGCAAAACATGCAAGCTCCTGAAGCAGAAATTAAAATCTAGGCTCTCTTCCTGTGAGTGCAGCTCTGAGACGCCACTCCCCGTTGATATGTATTTCACCAAGGCCTGCCAACCTGTGCTATGTAACCTCTTATCGGCCCCACCTTGTTCAGTGGGAATACTCTTGGTTAAGTGGTCTGCCAGATAGCGTGGCTGCCATGTGCCAAATGAAAAGCTGGAAAGATATGCATCGAGCGCGGAATAAAGCAATAGTGCCCGGTGGAATGCGAAAACAATGGCTCCTTCCAGGTGGCGGTGGGGTATGAGGGGAGTGGGGGGAATTGGATGAGACAGAAAGCTTGTCTGACTGCCTGGCTGTTAGCATTGGACTTGGCAGCTCTCTAGCAGGGACATGCTGACAGGCAGGCACGCCTGTCACAGCACATAAGTACCTCCCTGCACAACCCTGAGCCCTGTAGGGCAGGTCGGCCCTCCTGTGCTCAGCTTGCAGGCCCCAGTCCCGCAGGTTGTAGTAGGAAACGGGGGGCATGTGTCATAGCCTTGATATGCTTGAAAGAGCCGTTAAGGTGAGAGAAAGGCCACAGGTGACGTCGTGCAAAAGCAATGCACAGCGGCAATTATATTTCTCATTAAAGGGACCGCTTATGTAATTAAATTTCGCTTGCGGTATTTCTACGAGCAGAAATTTAATTAGCATTAAAAGTTTGTCACTAAAATCAACTCAAGTGCAGCGATTTTGTAGACGTTATTTGCATGCGAACTTTAAAGAGATGATCCTTTTCAAGCAGAACTTACAAAAATGTTCAAATGATTATAGTATTTTATACAATATGATATGTAATAGTCCTATATGAGTGTATACTATGGTATTGTGAGTATAAATGATGTAGTATATGCTGGACACTGTCTCTTCACTTTATGCATCCATAATAACACTCTGTACTACTGTGTGTGTTCCTGGCGATCTGTTCCCAGGGAGGGAAGAATGCTCATTTGTTTAGTTTACCTTACAGTGACCTTTGCTGAAGCTGGATATTAGCATAGCCTGACCAAGCTGCTTTGACTATAGCAGCTATCTCAGCTTGTTTACCTCATGAAAGTTTAGTTTTTAAATGAATCCTGTGATATTTAAAAAAAGATACCCCCCTATTCCAACTCTACTCAACTTTTGATTTTCTTGGTTAAGTGGAGGTAAACAATTTCATGAGTACCTATTGGAGGCAAAAGAAAAAGTCAAATATTACAATCTTAAATAGTCCTTGTAATTAAACAAAAATATAAAGTTAAAAACACAAAGTGAGGTTTTTAATTTCCCTTTAGTTTTAAGGGGATTTTCTGCAATATTATGAATCTAATTTCAAGCAATCCTTCTTCTTGGATTGGCTAAAATCATATCTATTGTTCTTGGCATATATAGGAAATCAACGTCACGGGAATAAGTGGGAACTCATCTGATTTCCTGCAACAAATTAGTCTTTGAACTTCAAAATGCCTGGAAGTTTGATGCTTGTGGGTTGTATGTTAAATGTATTGATTCTGGTGTGGATTTTGACCTGATAAAGGAAGACAGAGCACTTTGGCCCTCAGCAGCACTTGCATATCTCAGACAGATTTTCTAACAAGCTGTCTAGCTAAATGTTTTTCAGCAGTATCAATTGGAAGTGACTTTATAGAGTGAGAGAAAGCAGATGGGAAGAGAGAAGTTGAAAAGATAAACGAATAGAGATTATCCTTTTGAGATGATACACTAACCTGACACTTGCACTGAAATGTATTGTATTTATGACCCGATTGCTTTTCAGGAGAATGAGGAAAGCGCAATTCAGTATAATACAGTCATTCACGGTACTTTATATGCCTGAAAACTGAAAACCTTTTCTTTTGACTTTTTTTCTCTCTTTGTTCTCATCTACAGATGTGCTATAGACTACCGGTGATTTTTCCTCCTACTCCTCCAGTTCCAATTCAATGGCAGACAAAGAAGGCACTTCCCATTGCTCCTGCTACCCCTGAGCTCACAAAGACAGATCTGGTCCACACCTAAAGCGATTTCCATTTTTTTTCTTGCTTCTGTCTCTGCCAGTTTTCATTCTTCAGTCTATCGCCATGGCTTGTTTTCTGGCATCTGCCTTTCTTCTGGTTCTCCAGACATATGCTGCTCCACGTGAGCTTGTCCAGCCAGAATATGGCATCGCACTGGACCCCATGGAACTTGATTCTGGACTATCAGCAAATCTCTCTGGCGACGTTCCCTCTTCTCCGCCCCCAGGAACTAGCAAAAGAGCCCCACATAGTATCATTATTGGTGTGCGCAAAGGGGGTACCCGAGCACTGTTGGAGATGCTAGACATTCACCCCGAGGTTGCTGCGGCTGCCACTGAGGTGCACTTCTTTGACTGGGACGAGAACTATGCCAAGGGCTTTGAGTGGTACCGCGACTTGATGCCCTACTCTTATCCACACCAGATCACAGTAGAGAAAACGCCGGGCTACTTCACATCAGCCCTTGCACCAGAACGCATCTGCGCCATGAACTCCTCCATAAAGCTGCTATTGATCTTGCGAGACCCGGCCGAGCGGGTCATCTCTGACTACACACAGGTGTACTTCAACCGGCTAGAGAACCACAAGCCGGTGCAAGCCATTGAGAACCTTCTGGTGCGCAACGGAGCCCTGAATATCCGATACAAGGCAATTCAGAGGAGCCTCTATGACATCCACATGCGGAACTGGCTGCGCCACTTTCCCCTGGAGCAAATACACATCGTAGATGGCGATGCGCTGATCCGCGACCCCCTGCCAGAGCTTCAGAAGGTGGAGCGCTTCCTCAATTTGCCCCCGCGGATAGTGTCCTCCAACTTCTACTTCAACCAGACCAAGGGGTTTTACTGTATCCGAAGTGACGGACGGGAGCGATGCCTGCATGAGTCTAAGGGGCGTCCTCACCCAGCTGTCAATAGCACCGTCCTCCAACAGCTCCGCTCGTACCTGCAGGAGCACAACCGAACCTTCTTCAGGCTGGTGAAACGTACCTTTGACTGGCAATAAGAAATCCAAACCACAGCTGAGACTCGAAGGAGACATTACCGTGTCTGTGATGAGGACAAATAAAGGGGCATAAAGCACTTTACAGGACAGACATTAACCAACCCCTTCGAATAGGCTCTTTACGACAACTGTTGTGATCTCCGGTTTCTGCAAAGCAGTTAAATTTACAAGACAAAGCAAAAATATATGACAAACAGGGTAACATTTTAGATTACAGCCCACAACATACAGTGTAACTAGTCCAGTTATTGTGTAATCTTTTCTGCTAATGGTGCTCCAGTACAGTGTGTAGCAATGCGTATATATATTCAAGGGTAGGCACTGGATAATGAGATTTAATGAGGTTAGTGTGAATAGGGTGTAACAATTTGGGATCTCAGAAAGAACTTGCATTGTAGTTATTGTGCATATATGTATTGGTAATTAGAGCACTGGTGCACATTAATAAACAAGATTACATCATAACCCGGGGTATTTATGCTGTACATTGCAGGCCTTAATCTAAAGCACTACCAAATACTGTAACTAGAGGCGTAAAACTAAATGGAAGAATCTCCACACATATTAAGTCATTCTCTCTGCTGCTGGAAGCATCTTTGTGATCAGCGGGGGGAAAAAAAACTTTATGAAACTGATGGACTTTTTTTTCCTCTCTCTTGTTTGATATTCTTGTTCTTGATAATAAATTGTTTTGCTTTCAAATGTAACAGAAAAAGTGCAGTGTTTCTATTTCTCAGCGTATCACTCTGGCCACCGAAATTCCCCTGAGACTTTTATCCTGTATTATTTAGAGACTATACCAAGGTAGACAGGGGCAATATAATAAGCCTTTGATTTGCCGTGGTGAACGTTAGACATTAATGCAAGGAAATGGGTACCCTGGAGCAGCGCTTTAGTACTACACAGATCACTAATGGCTTTGGACATTGAAGGTAGCCTGTGCCTGCAGCTAAATCAGTCAAATCTCCATAGTCAGCAAGCACAAATCCACAGAGCTTCTGTTGCATTGTGCTGCTGCTCTGTTTAACAATTTGCTCAGGTGTTAAATGTAGCCATTGCAGTTATATGGCTAAAGGTGCTTTAAATCATTTACAAGTGATACTGTATCTGTGTAGATGGTTTTTTTTTCCCCCTACAAATTATTGCCTTTCTGAATCATACTTAGCAAGCAACTTTCCACGAAACATCTTGCAGTCCTATACACAACAGATACACACGGGTCATGTTTCTTTCATTGATCTGGCTTTCAACAGCAACCAAAGCTACAGCTCCAAAGGGACCTGATTTTCATGTGATCCCCCACTCTGTCTGCTGGAATAAGCACAATAACTCTCCTGAGGCAAGTAGTCATTGATGCTACATTGGAATCTAAATCCAGAACAAAACATTGGAGGGGGTAATGTACTGTAGCTGTGGGCCATACAGAAATGTGCATAACATTTGAAGGACTAGTGTTGCGAGCTGGGGATTTGAATAATAATTAGACTAGAAAAATCTGTGTGATTTTCATGTAGACCAATGGAAGTAAATGAAATAACACATCAACCTCTTTTTTTTTTTACAACAGACATTTTCCATGTCACAGTTATAGATGATAATAAATTACTAATGTCTGAAGTCCATTTACCTGCTTCGGTCTCACTGTCACACTTTCATGTCTAACCGGGACACTTGAACTGAAAAGAACTACGGTTAATGCTATCCGTAACACCTGTGCCTTACCTTTGCATGTCATGTCAAATTGTCTGCTGGGAAAAGGCTCACGACTTGCCTCGCTTAGGGACTTTTCTCCCTTCTGTTCACCAGGGGGCACTTGGACCCCAGAGTAACTCGGGAGGGACCGCTGAGAAGAAATGTGTGTTTAGTCGTGCTCTTTCTCGGACCCCCCTGTCGGAAACACACACGGGTGAAGGGCCTGTGACAGTTACCTCTTGACCCTGGCCCACGCCTGTCTGATCTGGTATGTATCACCCAGCCGCTCATCTGGAAGAGAACGGACTGTCCTAGAGCACAGCCTCGTTCCACCAGCGCATACACACACACACACACACACATACAGACACACGCACTTTACCAATCATTCCCAAGGTGGTACATCGGTGAAGCAGTGATCCATTAAGCAGGTGCGCTGGAAGGACGAAAGGGCATGTTTTGCCTACAACATGAGAGTACATAGTGAACAAATTCCCATTTCTGTCCTCTACTCATTTGAGGCTAAGTTGACAGACTATGGTAGCTACATAAACCAACTCTTTCTGTGTAATGTTGGACTCTGAGGAGCTGCAGTGGGTTGTTTAAGGATAAGGTCATTTATATCAGCACATCCCAGGTCAAATCATTGCAACAAATGTAATAAGAGGATATTTTATGGGTTGTATTGGCGTAGGGTTTTATGCTTTGATTTCATACTTTATCCATTATCAAGCTGTAATAGGATTCTTTTTTAGGATATCCCAATGTTACTTTTTGTTTTTTTATGAGGTTAGTTCATGATAATAATAAAAAACAAAAAACGATCACATCTATGTCTGTTTATAGTAAGACCAACATGGAACAGTAAGTCTGTTGACATCTGTTAGTTTAGTTCAGCTGAGCATTCCTAAATTGTTAAACACCAACTAAGTAAGCATTACTGCAATACAAAGGAAAATTATCTGAGGATTTAACCATTGTTGGTATTTTTCTCATAAAAATGTCCAAGGGCCAATGAACATTTCTACTTGATGATGTCTCTCTATGGAATGTTACAATGATGGCAAAAATACAAGAGTTGCTAGAAAACTTCACTTAAAATCAATGTAAACCTCATGGGGGTGCTAGAGGAAAGATCAGAGGATTGTTGAAGACAGTCGTGTATATACATCTGAAAGTATTAAAAGTCAGTAGGCCTACAAAATCTAATCGGGAAATAACTTTTAAAACAACTTTGAGCCTCTATACATATAGTCCACATTGAAAAAAACACTGCTGCTTTTTTTTCTAAAGGGGAATAGCTACACAGCAGCTTGCTGAATTATATACCAGGGGTTCCCAAACGTTTCCTCCCACGTCCCCTGAAATAATCGTGCCGGAGTCTTGCCGCCATCATTATCACCAGAGGTGGCTGAGGCATACAAAGAATATTGATTTTAACCATTTCACAAAAATATTACATACTTGTGAGTCACAATGTTTCCTGTGGCGCTGTAAATTTATCTGCTGCAATAGCTGTCGTTCATAGTCACCATAAGGGCCATTTAAGGGAAAAGACAAATGAATGACCGATGACAACTTTCTGATATTTTGTAAGATGTGTGGTGAAAACTTCCAATATCTTATTTATTTTTCTTATCAGATGGACCAACCAACCAGCTGACCTTGGAGCCATAGTCTCGGAATTGCTTAAAGCAAACTGTGATGTAATTTAAACTGATAACAGCATTGTCTTCATCTTTATTTTTTAAGAAGCTTCTTATCTTTGTGTTCTGCATGAAGCAGTTTGCTTTATTTTATCTTTATTATATTCAAGGCTACTCTGGAAACATGTTACAACGTGGCATACTCCATGGGAGAAGATGCATGGCTCAATACAAGGTAAAACAAAAAATCTGAACCTCAAGTGAGTATACTGTAATGATGTTCCTTTTCTGTTGATAGATCCACTCAAATCCTTCACACTGGACCTGTAATTTGATTGCTGGCTCTCCATATGTGCAGAAAACAGACAAACAATCAAGTTGCTGTGTGTGTACCGTAATGCATGGTAAGTAATTTAAAACCCTTGACACTAACAAGTTGCCTGAACTAATGGCTACAGTTATTGAGTGAGTCACTTATCACTACATGTCTTTGATAACTGCCAACGTCAGGCGTAATTAAAGGTTTGAGAGGTGGTCTGGGGCAATCTGCAGTAGATGTTTTGGCTCGTCTTGTCATCCCCAGAAGCCTCTAATGATCTGTCTGGGATTGTGATTGATGAAGCACTTAGCATCGAATCAAAGCACGAGGAACGCTGGCTGCTTACTAAGCTGTTTGCAAACTGACAGCCCCTGTATGTGTGTGCTACAAGTCTATTACAGTGGTGTCCTTGATTTGAATTAATGACCTCTGTGTCAACATTAGAAGCAGAGTCTAAGCAACATTGAGGGTGGACTGACATGGCTCCAATTGTATAAATAGTGCGACTCAGTGAATTGTGTAACATGCAATAAGATTCAGGTTTCGCTTCCATTTTTTTTTTATTGGTAACATTTCGGCATCTGCAGGGTTTCTACAAATAAGCTAACGAATTACATATATTTTGTAATGGTGAAATTAGATTTGATAGGATTTCAAAGAGGATTTTGTTGCCACCTGAATGGGTTTCGTTTTTTTCCCACATAGCTGTGCACTCTGTTGCACTGTGGTGAGCTATCTGTCACTATGAGATTATTCCTAAAAATGTTGCAGCCTAGAAAAATGTCTTTCATACGGTTCTTCGAACCAAGACGTTAGCCGAAAGCAATGCAGTGTGTTTTTGTTCTTTATCGGTAGCTTAAATGCAAAAGGCCTGTGGGAAGTGATGCATACTACATCGCTTACAATGCTGTACACAGAACCAACTCACAGAAGCGTTTTACATCTTCTTGCTTGATCAGGAAAAAAAAGACAATGAACATAAATCTAATGAGATCAGGGACCCGGAATGCTGACACCTTTCCCAAAATAAACGCGGGATTATCACAAACACAAAAGGCTCAGGAACATGAGAGCTGAGCAGATAGATGTGTTTTTTGCACGTATTTTAAAGACTCATTGTGTTTTTTCCCCCCCTTTGTGATTACTTATTCATTTGTTTGTTGACTTATATTTCATTGCCTCAGGTGCAGAGGGCACGTGTTTGATGTGCTCCCACGGCAGTCTTTACTAAAGCGGGAGGAAGGCTGTCGCTGCATTCAGGTCAAAGGGAGGAGAAAGAAACATGTCTGCTTATTTGCAGCTGCATTATAAAAGTCCCAGATAAATCCTTTGAGGCGAGGAGAAGAAACGGATAAAAAAAACAAAGGTAAGATCAGGGCTACGAATGCACTGCTCATTGTAAAAACTGTCTGCGTAGGCATGTGTGAGTGAAGCACATCTCCAGCATGCTGATACTTCATCCACTGTTTCCACGGTTGTCCTCTTGCTGTTCTGCAGGAGACAGATTGTCAATAGAAAGTCACTCATGCAGTTTCAGAGTTCGGAGATCCTTCACCTTTTTTTCGACCATTTCACTCCCTCTAACGGTCCCATGCAAGCAAATGCCCATGCACTCACCCTCTAGGGGTTACAACATAAATATTATGTTAATGTTTTTATTTTGTTATTAATGCATTTTATTGTTTTCTTTTTGCTATTTTCAGTGAGGGTGCGCTACACACAATTTCACAGACAGGGCTGCACAACACACACCCAGCTTTGCATTACAGCCTCAGATTCTAAAATCACAAAATACCCCCACTCAGTGACTCCAAATTACCAGTAGCAACAGAAGGTTTATAGAGCTAATGATAGAGTAATAAGCAATGTGTAAAGATAATTTGAGGAGTCAGAACATGAATATAAATCAATCAATCAAATAGTTCAATGTGCATGCTTCACCCATTGGCTAAATCAGACCACATGTGTTGGCTTCAAGTATCTTAGTCCGTAAATAATTATTTTAATTGATTAATTGTTCAAATATTTAATAGTAGTTTCATAGTATGGACACATGAAAAATAGGAATAACTGAGGAAATGTAGGTACCCATGGACCGATTATTTCATTACAAAAATATAATTAAGCATCTAACCTCATAGTAAACCAGTCCCCCTTTGATAATTCTTGCCTGGGTCCCAACGAAATGTGAAAAATATCTGCTCGTATGATAGAGATAGTAAACAACGTCTCCCAAAGTGAAGTTCAATAAGAAACAAAAAATCACTCTTCTTAAGAATATGTGGCACAAGCCACTTTTTGCAGGTGGGGTATAAAGATCGTAGTGTTGCCAAAACTGGAAATCATAAACTTAATCTTAATCTTAAATCCATTTACTTTTAGATCCTGAATCAGCTAAGGATTAAAATCAATATGTCCCCAAGTGCAAGAGTAAAGCACAAATTGACTATACCAACACTGAGTGGCTTCCTCATGGTAGCTGAGGATGAGAGTTGTATTAGGGGATAATACAAATCTGTCAGAGGCTGGATTCATTAAATGTATTCATTTTTTTTACTATATACTAAAACATTGTAAGTTTAATCTTGCACTTGCACTTTCATGACACAGACTAAAGATAGTTTTTGTTATGTTATGTTCTAGGGTGGTTATCTTCATGGAGTGCATACAGCACACCAGCAGCCTCCAATGACCTCGTCACTTGAGGGGTTGTGGGTGGAGTCTACAGGTATAAAAAAACAAAGTGAGAGATCAGTGTGTGCATGTGAGGGACGGGAAAGGTTTTGTATCCTGTTGTTGAGACATGTGGCCCACTCTATCCTTTGTTTTCGGGAAAAAAAGTTCAAATAAAAAGTCAGGGCTCTAGTAAGTAAGCTCGCTGTCTGAAGCTCCTCATTTCTCTACCATGATTTGTACATCAATGCCGCTGGTCATCCTCCAAACAATGGTAATAGTGAAGATATTTCTAAAAGAACAGTTTGAAATCACAGTATGGGATCACAACAAAAAAAACACACACACAAGTGTATACAGACTCCACCAACATTATATTTGCGGCTCATATGTGCTTTCTTTAGTGCTTTCTTCTTTCACTTCACACTGCGTTTCCCCATATGTGTGAATGCTGATGCAGCACATAGACCGTGTCTGTTCTCGAGGCTCCATTCACTTCTCTCCCTCCGCTGCTTTTATCCCTCAATCCTCCCCAGCAGCTCTTGTCTATTCAAATCAAGGGCTGGTGGAAAAGTGCCAGAAGGTGTTCCACACCGGAGTATGGAATCGGCTCTCCATCGGCTGTGCAGTAGAGCCCCGAGTCCCCGCTCTGATTCCTCCACAGCCAAACAACAGCAGTCAGAGTGCACAGCCGTGGCAGAAGGCATTGCATTTCACTGCTGGCATATAGCGGCCCCGGCCCACAGGGGCCAAGTGTCACACAATTGCTTTTACCCAGCTGTGGCAGAAAAGGAGCAAGGGGGACCAGACAAACGCAAAACAGCCTCTGTGAGCTCCCTCGAAGTCTGTCAGCCTTCTAGCATTGCTTCCTCCGAAAGCTGAGCTCCCAGGAGGCTTAGATGCTTAGCGCCTCTTTTGTTCATTCATCTTTCTTATTCTTTTTTTTCGGTACTTCTCCCATGCTTGCCTGGCTGCGGCTCTTCGGGGGGGGAAAGGGACATTTTGACTTCTCATTTTTCAATGCCTTACCTTGTCCCTATCTGCATTTCATTCACTCAAGCTCTCTGCAAGCTCACTCTAAGGGTGCATTAACTAGTTCGTATTTTTAGAACATGAATTTATGTCACACAAATTAAGTATGCCTCACAAGTGACTCGCGCACCTTCCTATTGCTAAGTCATTTCAAAGCACCCCCTGTGTGTTGCTCCATTTGCAGGCGAGTACAGAGATGGGAAGATAAAGTGTGTTCAAAGGGATAGCACAGACTTCAGAGGAAGCGATAACATCACTTCAGTCCCTCTGAAGTCCTCTGCAAAGTGAACAACCCTCCCCGTGGGCAGGTTGCTAATCCACCAGCCTTGTGGCCGCTCAAACAGGTAAATAAGCCAAATGGAAGGAGAGAAAAAGGGAATAAACAACCTCTCAGCATTCAATTCATCAAAAATGTGAAAGCACATGAACAATTGCTATCAGAAGGTGGCACATAGAGGAACAGATTTCACATTAATGTGTCTTATTATTCTACGTATTATGTACGTATTTTTTGGCAGTAAACAAAAAGACTTGCAGATGTTGTGTTCTAAATTCTCACAATTATTTAAATGTGTATGAGCATACCACTTAATGGAGCCTGCATGAGGCGAAATGCTTAACCCTGTCTTATCACATAGCAGCACAACGTGGAACTGCAACAGAGGAAGAGGACTCCCAACACCCCTCGGCGGTGGGAGTACATGTATGGTACTTGATTAAATGAAAATGAAAACAAACAAACAAAATACAGGGGTGGTGACTGGACTGAACTCTTCTCTGCCTGTTGGTAGAGTAAATACGGAAATTTCCCAGTGAAATGCCAATTTGTCTCCTAAACAGCACTGATTGAGTGAGCCATCTGCAGAAGGATGCATTTGTTGCTGTTGGACCTTTTGTGTCTCAGTTCCTCTGTTCACAGAAAATGTCTCAGAAAAGGCAGATCTGAGGTATACACTTTGTATGACAACCACATCTCCCACAAGACAGTCAGAATTACACTAATGTTACACTTCAGTATTTGGGAACACTTAAAGTCAACTAGTTTATTATTATTTTACCTGTCAATACCATTTGGAGCTGCGTATGTGAGTATTTTAGTTCTGGCTTCGACTGTCAATGTAAGGTTATAATGAATAAGTAGCTTATTAATTTCCCAAAGATTTCAACCACACCTCTTGGCCTTCCTCAGAGGAAGGAGGGAGTTCAGTTGGCAGAGAGACAGGTTGTCTGAGGTTAGTCTGCTTGACTAATATGGTCATAATGTTTCACTCATAAAAACAAATTGAAAGAATTCGAGTGCAGATAAGAATGAAATGAAAATTAAAAAAGAATGTGTCCTCCATAATATGGGTAAATTGCCTTGTACTTATTTTCAGTGATATTGATCTTCTATCATTATACTGAATGTTTAGATACATCACCACAGACTTAAAAGTAAGTATTGGACTTAAATGCATGCGTTATATATCTTTTTTGTGATATAATAATTCAGAAATTCAATCTGCACCCAGTCAATTCAATTATTTTCCTAAATGCCCAGTGTTTGGAAGATTACCTTACCAAATTACTCTCCTGGTGCACACCCTCAATCGGTCTTTATGACAATGGATTGAAATCATTTTCTCCAAATCTACCCAAGAGGGTGTTTTCATCTCGGTCAGAATATATTATTTAGCTTGACCTACCCTGACGGAAACGGAGGGGCCGGCATTGTCATGCATATAAACATGTTGTTCATTTAGGTTTATTGAAATTGGGAGCATTTTGCTCAACACACACACACACTCACACCCACAGACACCCGCACACACACACACACGGTTTTAATGAGTTTCCCACCTCAGTGGACAAGGACAGTGTCTATGTGTGGGAGTGGTGGTCGGGTGTGGAGGGTGTGTAGCTGGTCAACTTGAACACTGCCTTGTTAAAAAGTCAATTAAAGAGAAACAATGAGCAAGGGGGGGGGGGACTTGTTTCTCCTTGCAGCTGTTTGCACTTGCAAGGCAGTGAGCAGCCTGGGCAAATGAGTACAAGGATTATTTATAGGCAAAGCCTGGCTCTCAGAAGGGGAAAGAAGTCTGAGTCCGAGATTATGTTTTTCTTTTCTGTTGAATTCAGCATCAAACCCAGTTGTCACATTTGACAATCCCGCTCTCGCTCGCCAATCTTCTCCAGTCCTCATGAGGAACGAGTTTTTAAATGTCTCCAAATGACTGTTTTTTTCAAACGATCTGCCTGCGGAGATAATCTAAGCAAACATGCACTTTGGCTCCTGAAACTGTGTGCACTGCACTTTAAATTCAATTAACCAGTGGCATCCGCCAGCGCAGGGCCCGTAGCAGAAAAGATAATTTTGGACAGAGCAAACAAAAATCGGACAAGTTTTGTCCTCATTCCGTAGATCCACATGACTTGTGTTGGAGGGTGAACAAATAAGTGCTTTGCCCCATGTGCAATCTTGCCAACATATACTTCTCAGGATGAAGCAATAATTCTCAATTATATGCTATTAGGTTGGACTGAACCTCGATTTTTTTGTTCCCCCGTAAGAAATCAGTATTTGAAATGTACACCAAAACCCATGTCCCGTGTGACCGAAACAAAAGTGAATTCGTCCCAACTCTGCTGCCTTTTCCATCTGCCAGCTGTCCACCGAATCTTCTTTCATCCTCACTCCTCTCAGACTTCAGCTCTGACATGTCGATAAAAGAGGCAGCTGACCGTCAGACTCAGATGTAATTGCTGGCCTGTGGGCTTGCACGGGGAGCCTTCTCCTCTTTATGGGCCACTGGCGAGGCACATTTGTTGCTCGCGCTGCTCGGCACTCCCGTTCTCGTTGAGAGCCTCCAACTCATTCTGCGCTGATGTTTGATGGATGGGGGCGGACCGTCACGCAGTCGGATCTAATGCTCGCAAATTTTAATTCAGCGGATCGCAAGACCATTTTCCGTCGGTCCCATTTTTGGAGCAAAGTTTGTTTGTTGGTCTGAACATTTTAACATAAGACCGAGGGGGATCTCAGGATGTGGTTTCCTTACAAACTCCATAGAATGACATTTAACAGCTGGATTATAAATGCTAGTTCTATCACATTACTCAACCTGGTAACCTAACCTCGGCATTCAGCTTTGTTTGAACTTTCCATTCAAACACTGGTCCCCACTTTCAGGAGGAGTTGTTAAAGAGCCTTCGGTTTCGTCTTCTGCAGCTTTTAGAGCATGTGTAGTGTTGTGTTGTGACAAGTCTATAAGTGATTCTGTAATTTTAAGAACATCTGCGAAAATACTGCATTTAATACCTGTGACAACACACCAAGCTTTTCTTTTGTTGGATTGTGTTTGTTGTTACAAGTCTCTCAATGTGTGAGGGCACGTGTCCATTTATTATCTTTGGCAGGGCACTGGGGATTCCTTCATCCCTGCACTTAATCCAAAAACAACTATATGTGGGTTTTGTGTCTCCGACCACAATATCTTGACAAAATATCAGTAGTTGTATTATAGGCCAACATTGTTCCTTGGGTATTTATTGCTATTTGTTTGACATTGTGTTTCATCCTGAGCAGAAAATGGAGTTTGCTTCTCCTTATACTTTGTGCGTATTTTTAATTCAGCCATCTGGCCCCTGTCTCACATTTTTAGATCATACAGTATGAAATCAAGTTGTCAGACAAGATAAACAAATATCTGGATAGCTGAAAAATATAAACTGAAAATTAATTTCATAACAGCAACCAGGTGACGTCTTGCTTTATGAGACAACCCCCTGGTGCCTCCTCATTAATAAGGCTTTGTGCACTGCATATGCCAGAATTGTTTTAACTTGATAATCATAATCAGAAACGTCTTTACTGCCAAGTTAGTTGTCATTACAAGGAATTTTCTGTGGTGGGGTGGTGCAAAAATTAGCAGTAACATTAAACGTTGAATAATAGTAATAAATACTGTATGCCAAAATATCCCCATGCATGTTATCATCAAAACGATCTAAATGTGTTTTTTGACAGAATTTCCATATCTTGCCTTGTTGAATGTCCCCTCCAGTAAACAGTAAAACCTTTTTTATGCTTATTTTAATTAGGTGTAGTTTGTGAAGTGAATAGGCTTCAGATTTTCAATATTAAAAAGGGTTTTTGGCACCAGGAAGCTGTATTCAATCTATTAACGAATAAGACATAATTCATGTCCTATAATTACAAAGTTTGATTTTTGGCTCACAGTTTAAATTAATTGAAAATATTTAGAATTAACCCTAATCTCAGCGGGAAATGACTTGAAAAGAAAGTTAATGAAGAGAGGAGGGGGAAAGGCAAGAAATAGATTCATAGATTTGTATCAGTGCTGATGATGGGAAAGCACATGTTTTAATTGAAACAGTGATGATGGCACAGGCGGAGAGTACTGGCTCGTCTGGAATGAGCTGTTTCCTTCACACTGGTTCTGCAGGCAATGCATGAACCCCTCGTCCTGTTAAAGGGTTTCGAATAAATGGCTGGATGAAATGGCATGTTAACCTCCAAGCTGTTAATTATCATCGAATCTCCCCACTCTATGCGTAAATCATAGGAATTCATCCTCAATTTTTGAAGACCATACCAAAGGGTCAGGGTTGTGCAACACATTGATAGACTGTCCCGCTGCAAAAACAACTTGCAGGACGTCCGTACATACAACTTGTTATTATTTTATTGACAGTTGACCTAACAGACGTATTAATTGTAATTTAGTCAAAGAAGTCAGATTATGTGTGGGAGCAATGCCTGTGTCTGTATAAAAGAAGGAATTGTACTACTTGAAAGGCATGTTTATTGTTGTAACCATGGCAACGAAGGTCGGGTACGCCTTGCACTCCAGGGGCCGAGACACTCCTGTGTGCTTTTATGTTCTCGCAAATGCCATACAAGTGTGATGGAAAACATCAGTAAATTAAAATTCACCGAATGAAATATGGCAGAAGAGGATCTGGTGTATCTGTTCACGACAGCGATTCCGTGTGAAGTTGTTTATCGAGGTGTCGCAGTGTAGCCTGCAGCTCATTATCTGACAGCTCAGTGTGGCTGCTCCCCTCTCGTTCTATTACTCACTACCAAAATGTAAAGCAGACCCTCTAAGTAAAAAGGGGTAACAGTAACACACACACCCCATTGTAGAGGAGTACAGTAAAGGAGGCAGCAGCAGTGAGAAACAGTCACAGCTAACATGTGAACAGCAGCCGGCGCTGTTAATAAAATCCTAATTATCACGGGGTGCATGCAGGAATAGTTTCCTTTGAATCCTTCATGTATAGGTGTGCATTTTGAATCCAGCATTGAGATGGTGCACTACCAAAAAGTAAACTACTAAAAGTAAATGCACTCATTCACTATTACAACAAAAAAATATATGGACATAAATAATCATCATAAATGGAGTATGAAGACATGTTTCATTCACTTTTTAATTTGCTGTCAAAGCGCAGTGTGTGGGGTTGGACACACAGTGTCTGGTATCTGGGAAAGATTCTGAGATAAGACACTAAGTCTCTTATACTAATGAGGATGTATAAGAGGGTGCCCCATAGATTCTAGGCCTTAAATACAAACCCGGCCAACCCTGTTTAGATCAAAGGGAACGTTGACAGGGGAAACCAGGTTGAACGTGAACTATATTTTAGACAGAATGATGTTAATGGATGATCCAGATCCTGAAACAGTAAAGTCTATGTTTTTTTTATTAACTGAGAGTGCCAGATAATCTTTTGCAGTACAAGGCATTTTGATATTGCCATTATATTATCAGTGATACAGAGTGGTTTTGATACACCTGTTTTGCTATATTAGTGTGGCAGTCAAACACATAGCAGATTCAAGCAGAATAATATGATTTAGTGATTACTGGCTGGATTGTGAGGATGTCACCTCTACAGCTCAGGGTTGAACAACAAAAATATTTGTGTAAACAAGTGTTCATGCTCAACTTTGCAAAACAAAGTTGTCTTTTGCACCGGGGTTGTCTTTTGGTAAATCCTCACATTAAATATGAAGCCAACAACAATAGGAGGGACTCTTAGAGGTCAGGTCTGCGTCTGTTTATGGGATAAGCTCACAAGTTATTAACCGGAGCTGTTAATCTGTTTTTGTGAACTTCTGTGTATTGGTTTGAATATTTATTCTCTCGTCGAACCTGAACTGATGTACTTTGGATTTTAAAATCATGTTGTGTTTTTCTGCTTTGATTGCTGAGATAATTGTGCTCTTTAAATGTCCACGTCTTTTTTGGGACCGGACCGGAATATTAATTGCATTTTCCGACAGCATTTTCTCCACGTTGCATCGCTCTCGTCGAGTCAGAGTGTGTTCACTGCTCGCTGAGACACCTCCAACGCATCCCGTCCTCATCATCTCGATGTTTCACACAGACTCGACAGCTATTAGCTGAAAAGTGGGATTTGAAGTTTGGCTTCCACCTTTGTGTGTCGCGGTGACGGGCTTGCAAATATATCACATCTGTCCTCTCCTAAGCCACCCTTGACTATGTGTGTGCGGGTTTTGTATAGAAAAATTGAAGCGTGCGTGCAGGCCTGTGTGCATGAGGCACCTTGATATGGGATGTCTGTATGACATCCCCGGCAACACCTGGCCTCCCCAGCAGGAAGCAATGCATCTAATAATGGGAGGAAGTGTCAGGGACACAAGAGGGGTGTGTACAGACGCCCACGGACTCACTTCTCAAGATGCTTCCTATAACCAACGTACACACATACACACGCATAAGTATCTCGTCTCCCCTTTCCTTTCGGTGGGAGGAAAGGGGGAGACACATGGGAGAGAGATAATCACATTTTCTGTGAGAAGGTGATGGCAGCTGAGAGAAAGAAAAAAAAAACAGAGCGATGCAAATGTGCCTGTTTGTTTCTTTTCCAGCCAGCATCAGCTGTCATAGCGGCTCCGGTTTCACTGGGGCAATAACGCTGTCAACCCTGGAAAGTACTCATGAATCAAACTCTGGTCATTTGATTGACAGCTCATTACCCTCTCCTTAACGCAGACAACAACCTTGGAAAATAGAGGTAAAGGAATCAACTCAAACTCTGTTTGTGTTCAAGCTTGGCAGAGACAAGAGACTGGCACAGGGGTAGAAACTGCCTGAGCAATTGCACAAACTTTTATTTTCTATGACTTACAAGATAAGAGATAGGATAAACGAGTGGCCTCCCATCACAGACTGTGTATTTTTGTTAATAAGACCAAAAAACTGAGCTCTGCCAGTTATTTGATCCACTCGGTTTTTCAAGGGCAACCTTTTGAGGGAGGATTTTTTTTATATCTTATGCTTTATCAAGGATTGTGGCATGATTGATGACCGTGAGTGATTCTCAAACTTAAGGAAATTGGATGTGAAGTAGCAGTGCTTTGACATCGAAACTCCAAGCAGGGTCAAGACGACTTGTGTTCTGGTTAACCTTTGTCAACCATTAAGTGTTGTTGTGCCAGTGTCAGACGCTCAAGGCTGTGGCAGAAAGTGTGAGGTGGGCAATATACGCTACATGGTGGGTATTTAGAGAGATTTCGGTTGTTTAAAAAAAACCTTGAGCCAAAATATTTTATCAGGCTGTGACAGTGTTGCATGAGAAAAATGCTACATGTGTACACCCCAAATACCAAGCCCACATGCATGTGCGCACAACCGGCAACCTTCATTCCTTCTGTATAACAGTATCGGAGGAGTCTGAGAACTCCCTGTTCCCTGGAGAGGGCAAACAGCCACCCATCGGCCACCTTATCTACAAGTTCCCACCACTGATGGAAAGGAAGGTCTTGCAGCTCTTATCCCGCATAGAGAAGGGAGAGAGGGAGGTGGGAGGAGGATAAGGGGGGAGGTAGGAGATTAGGAGAGAGCCCCTGCCATGCAAGGCCACGGCGTTGCTTTCCCATGCCCATGTCTGATCATCAATCCCACCAGGACACAGTGTACAGAGAGAGAGAGAGAGAGAGAGAGAGAGAGAGAGGGGGAGAGATGGAGAGAACTCTCGGGGTGAGAGATTCACAGAAAAAAGGAGACACAACAGGAGAAGTGTCAAAAAACTAGAAACAACCCGACGATCCTCACATCTCCCCCTTTGCAACCTCGGCACAGCATGGGCACCACATGATGTGAAGATATAGAAAGGCAGAGCCGGAGCTCCGCATTTTCCATTTCCATCGGTGGCTGTGATGTGCAGCTTTTTGTTACTGGGTCGCCTTGTAGCTCTACACAGACCTCATTAAACGCACCGCTAAATTAGCAGCCATGGAAGACATACAGTTGGTGTAAGAGTGTGTGTATGTGCATAGAGTTTGTGTCGGCATGTTTGAATAGAGGCGAGCTAGATCCTGTGTTTGAGTTATGTAACCCTTAACTGAAGAGATAATGTTGAATGAGGGTGTTTAAGCTCAGATTGTATCAAATAAAATTGAATGATTTACTGTCATAAACAAAGTAATGAAATAAATGTTATCACTTGACCCAGTTTTTACTTGCCGAAAGCATCTGCTCACTGACTGGAACTCATTGCAGAGTATGTTTTCAAGTAAGATGTCAATTTCAGAATCCTGTTTAAAAAATGCATCATATTTTACTACTACTACTTTACTTTACTACATTAATACTCACTCGTTCTTGGTTAGAATTATTTATTATTGTTCGATTTTGCGCTGACAACAGGGGAGTTTTGAAAACCTAGATGTTTTTAGAATCAACTTTTTCCTGTTGACATTTCAGTTTGCTCCTTGTAGTTTTTGCCTCCCCTCTCCTGAATGACCCTGGGCCACTTTAGGAACACAGGCACAATCCAATCACTGATTTCAAGGGGAAACCCCGTAAACCTGTGTGCAGCCAGCCGAGTCAAAGGCTCTCAGACATGCCACAGGGGGGCAAGGTTGAACGATGTGCAAACGCTAAATATTTCATTAAACAGTATTTGATGTTTAATTGCTACATTTGTTCAAGATTAGCTCTGATCAAACCAAACAGCTATTCAGCAGAGACATGCCTCCCATATAGTTGGGGTGATACATGGCAATGTCTGCTTTACTCAATGCAAAGCTTATTACATTCATTCAATAATACGAGAGAAGCGGAAGTACAAAACATCAAAACATCTTTTATCTGAGTGTCATTTTTATGATTCAGATTGATTATGGAAGACAAAATATTGATAGAAAGTAATAATGTGAAACGTGATATAATCCTCTATTGCACTTTCAACTCAGATTTCACATCTTAAAGCATCATTGTATATATACTGTAGAACATTTTGGACATTTCCATCTCGAGTGGTACATTTAATATATTGACAAAGACAAAGTTTACACCAAATGTAAATGAGAATGTTTCATTTTACTACACCACATTTTAAATGAGAGTGTTTCACTTTTCAACAAACATAACTAACATAATACATTAAGTAAATAATTGTATTTATTTATTTATTTTATCATCCAGTATCTTGCTGAAACAATACATTATTTTATAAAAGGTAGTCACACTCTAATTATACTTTAAACTGTGGTGTGATGGGTTCATTTGACTTTTAAGACCTTAAAAACGAATTGTGTCGTCTGTAAAAAAACACCAATGAGCAATAGAAATATATTTTCCATTTACTTGTTTCCAGCGGTCAAAAAGCTACACACACCTTTCACCTGAAACAGATGTAAGAAAGTACACTATTTCAATTGTGAAGCAGAGAGAGTTTTGTTTATACGGAGGCACAAGGGTGCTCGAGTCGGCTCAGGCGTTCATCAGCGGGGTGAGAGAAAGTTGGGGAGGCGGTGCTGGGGTCTGTGAGTGTACTAGGCCGACCCTACTGGGAGCGACCTGGGGACTCGCAGACTTTTGAAGTGGTAATTTCCCCAGACCCAAAGGAGGGTCGCCAAATTGAAATGTCTTTTGACGATGAGAGACAGCCAACGCTGTTGTCTGATTGGGCCACCTGATTGGCTCTTGCTTGGAAAAAAAAAGAGAAAAAGAGATGTTTTCAGAAAGTGTCTACAGCCCTCGAATTAAATGAGGATGAATTGGAGTCACGAGAAATCTTGAGGTCAAGCACTGCCCCTATCATAACTGGCTGTGTACTACAAATAGATTCCTGCATATTGAGAGCAGTAAAATTCAGCGAGGAAAGCATCAATTAAAATGCAAAATGAGGTTATGTAATCAAAATGTTCGCACCACGAAAAAATTGTGAGGCCATAAGGGGGAGGCGCTTCTGTTGGTTTGCAACTGGTCACTTTCATGTAGCAGAGGGAGAGCCCAGTGTTCGGGTTCACAGCATCTCTGCTTCATCCTTTTTGTCATGTTCTCCCTCATCCTCCTCTCTTTCAGACATACCACTTATGGGTGAGGTGATGCTCGAGCCACCCACTGGGAACCAGTTGGCAGCATGGTGGACTTGCTCCCCAGAGGACCTGGGCGAGGTGCTTGTCCCATGGCCTTATTCTGTCAGCCTGCCTGATGCAGATTGGTCCCTACATGAAGGGCCCCGAGATGCCCGCCCCCCACCCTGCCTCCATCTGTTTCACCACACAGACCTAGCATACCTTGATAGGCTATATTTTTTTATAGCAAGGGAAAGTAAACTGCAAGGCAGTAATATTGTATGCCAATACTATTTTTGCTCACAGATTGGTTTATTGCCAGTTAGTTTCGCCCAAGCCGCCTCTGAACTATAAGACCAACATTTGCATGGTGCCCACCTGACACGCGCCTGGAGTGGCATCAAATAGCAAAAAGGAAAACAAACTCCTCATATTGTGGAGTGAGCAAGGAGAAGGGAAATCATTCCTGACAGCTCTGTAATCTGCTGAAAATAGTAGTCAGGACAAGTCCTGTCATTTTCATTTGTCCGAGGAAATTATCCTAAGCCTGACTGACACGTTTGCACAAGTACTGAGACCTGCCACAGCAGCTCAGCTCTGATGGCTTTTTTTTCTTTCTTTGCCAAGCTGTTTGCTGACTTTTAGCCCCACCAAAATCAATGTAACTTTCTACAGATGTCGAGCGAGTGAACAAGTGGTTACCATTCCATTGTGCAGATTTGAGATATTTCGCCAGGTAATTGCGAGAACTCTGCAGGGATCACCTCTGTCACCAGGATTCATCCTCAGGGTGCTTTGTTTTTATAGACATTTAACCAAAAACACATTTGTCAACCTTGAGTGTTTTGTACAAAATCCATTTTTAATATAAAAATCCATAGTAAAGAAGACAAACACTCTACACTTACTGTAAGTTGTATATATTGTCGGACACTTAAACTGTTTCTCAGACACTTACATTTGATACATTAACATCTCTCTGTTTTTCTAGGATTCCTAATCTCTTAATTCATGTCCTTATGTCTCATGTCTTTATGTGTTTATTCTGTACATCAATTCCTGAATACATTGTACATTTGGCGAATAAAAGAGATTCTGACTCTGATTTTAATCCAATACCTGCATATTTGAGTATACTTACCCATAAACCAACCCACAGAACAAGTGGAGTAAAGATACATACTGAATTGTAAACGTAGATTAAGAAAACAAATGTGTACATCCTTTTCTCCAGCAAAACTGCACAGCAGGTATTTTTGAGGCACACTGAACCTCTGTTTGTTACTAATGAGTATGACAGATGCCCCAAATTGCTAATTCATGCCTAAAGACAACTACAGGTGTTTGTTGCGTTGTGGGATTCAGAAAAAACCCTAACCCCACCCTGTCAAAGTCTCAAATACTTAAACCACATTTTGCTTCCGAAATGTTATGCTGAGGGAATTCGCTCCTGCTCCCTGGCAGATGTGCTTAGATGAACAAGCAGCTTTTGTTGCTTTCTGTTGTTTTTTTTCTCGTCTGTGGACTATGAGACATATCTGCTCAAGTCTGCACATTTGCCCTGCCCAGATAAAAAAAAAAAACTCTGCAAAAAAGAAAGAGGGGTTTAAAAGCTCCATGTTAAAGTGTACCCAATTAAACGCAGACCCTCGTGAGACGTGGAGGAAATTAACCCGTCATTTTGAGGTAGCAGGAGCTACTGCTGCACATTCAGAATGTTTCAGGGTTTCTGTTAGCCTTTTTTGTTTGTTTGGTTTTTTGTTTTGATATTTGTCCGAAAGCAGAAGATTCATAGGACATTTTGAGAACAGGAGAGACAGGTCACATCACCAGGAATACTACTCAAAGCACAAATATGCCACATGCTTATCAGACCTTGGTCAGAGAGTTTTGTGTAAAAAAGACACAGTCAGATTATGTCAGTATGTATCAGTATGACTTCAATGTAGTTATTGGTGGCATATACTGCAACATTTAAATTGCAAGTGTGAGCATATTAGACCGACAATCTTTCATCCAAAAAATTGTGTTTTTTCTAAATCTACTGCCATGCAGAGACGGAAACTGCTGCCACCAAGTGGTGGATTTACTAATACTAAATTTACTAAACACAAAAGACACCTCAGATTAATGAGAGCCAGATCCAGATAATATTCTACATGTATATCCAAAACTCTAGAAAACAACAATCATCTTCAGACCTTGATATCAACAGAAGAACATATAAAGTGTAATACAGGTGCTATATATTTACAAGATTTATTTACAAAATAATTAAATGATTACACTCCAGAATCATCTTTATACAATATTAAAAATTAACTAGATCTCTTCCTTGTCAGATATCGCTATGGCAGACTATATTCCCCCTCCTGATTATTCTTTATTATGAACCTCAACTGCCTAATGAAAGATCCCCACACAAGAGTGGGTCAAGGCCATACTTCTGTTTAAAACGCATCTACAGCTAAATGCATATTTTCTCTAAACTCAAAGAGAAGCTTGCTGTAATTGAGTGAGTACGTCAAGCCCTTCACACAGACACATCTGTGCTGGCATTATGCGATGTGCCGGATGAAGTAAAATCCAAAATGGATGTTAGCCAAAACTCAACGGCCTGATATAGAAAAAAGCCTTTACACGTGAAATATAACCTACTGTGCAACTTGAGCATCTTTAGCTCAGAGACTTATCCTGCTGCAGTTTGATCCTCCTGATATACATTACCTAATGCATGAGTGCTGCTCAGAGATCCAAAGAGAAGCTTTGGCTGGCTGCACTGGCCTTGACATGCCATAACACTCCCTCCGCTACGCACACTACATGGCCTCTGTGTGTGTTTGTGTGCCAGTGTCTCACTTCAGCACACCCTGAGAGTCCTTGTGTAGACCTTGAGTGATAAAAAAAAAAACCATGGGGGCCCCTGTTCTGGGGGAGAAAAAGGAAGAGAAAAAAAAACAGATAAGAAACCGGCAGGAACAAGCTGTCCTCGATGTTTCCTTTCTTCCATGCTCTGCTCTACGTCTGTCTGTATGATAACTGGCACAGATAGCAACAAGTAACAGGTTCACTGTTAACTAGGGTTATGGACTATGGATAGACGTCCAAGCATTTGTGTGTGACCGCATTGTAGAGAGCTGTTTTTTCTTTTCGTGTGGGGTCTCCACAGGTGTGTCGCCCCGGGGTGAGAGCAAAGAGGGAGGATAAGTGCTGAGTGAGCACAGACAACAGCTACACTGTCTTTCTAAAACATCTTCAAGGTCCCCGAGGAGGGATAAATGGCCAACAGGAGGTGCTTTCCCAGGAGACACTCATCTGATGCCTCACAGGGTAAGTCCTCCTCACTCCTGAGTCCTTACACGACTAACTGATGCCCTTTATTTGAAAAAGAAAATGTGTTAACGTCCTCATTATATTATAAGTAGAATATGCAGTTTTATTTTATATTCAACAACCAGAGAGTTTGGCTACAACTGTTGTGCAGCCAAAGGATTGTGCTGTACATGGAGCCACCTGACAGACTTTTTTAAAATCCCCACCCTCCAGGCTCTGGTGTGCAGCGGCGGGGGCAGCAGGGCTCTTTGCACTCGCTGTTCCTTTTTCCTATGCATATACCTCTTTGAGATGTAACATTAAAGAGGCATAGGGCATGGGAAAATGGGGCTGCAGAGGTATTCCACAAGGCAGACAGCCATCATTTCATCATCCTCTCTGCACGACAGCTGGCCTCAAAGAACAGACACAGGCACACACACGCGCCCCAAGAAACGGCCTGCCGTGGACTCACGGAGGAAGGTTGCAATGCGTAAACTCTGACACACTGATAACAGGTGATTTTTCTGCCTCTGCGATTCATTTCCACTCCACTTTCATCATATTGTCTCGTGTCGACTTTGTGGAGTGAGCTGACTTTGTGAGCTTCATTTAATACAAATGTTTGCCTCTGATTGGTTTGTTTGCTATTGTTTTAAATAAAGTCACCATGGCATTAAATACTGGTTTATGCATTCTGACTGTTTAGACTGTATGGGGTCTTTAACTAGAGGAGGCTGAATCACATCATAAATCAATTTCATTGATACTTTTGGCTGCACATAAATGATTTAGGGTGGTGATACACTAGGCAACTTTTTGGGCAACTCTGATGGGCAACAGTGTCCAAGAAATTGCCTCAGTATTGCTGCTCTAATCCCAAATAAACGGGAACATTTTCTAACAGATATAGGAATTACTTTTAGTGTTGTCTTTATGCATTGCCAAAACTGGACCTAGGTCCCCGCAAAAAATAACTTGGTCTTTACATTTTGTATTTTTGTTAGTCTAAAATTTGAGAATGCACATATACTACTTTAAGTGATGATCTGTTTCACAGATAAATCATCAGTGAAAATAACAACAACCAAACAATACTTTAAGTGAAAGTACAACTTTTCATGTGCCTAAAGAATCAAAATTAAAAGTACTTGTTTTGCAGGAAAATGGCCCTTGTGACTGATGTACAGTTATATTTGATATCATATTATTAAATTGTCACGGAAAGAATCCATAAATAAAATGTTATTGTTCTATCAAGTTAGAACATTTCTAATTGAACCAAATACATATTATAAAAGAGAGCCAGAGAATATTTCTGCTGCACAAATGTGTACATGTAATTTAACTTTAATAGATTTTCCTGCTCTGGTGTGAAATATTCAATACGTTTAGCACTTTTGCACTGAAAGAGTTATTGGAATTATGCCTATCTGACACTAAGTATTTTAAAGATTTGAGCCCCTCCAACACTATTGAGTAAAAATAACATGTTAATCTCTTACAATTCACATCTTTTTGAAATATGACATAATATAACATTAGGCTTCAACTGGACACTTTTGTCGTTTAGGTGTGAGTATAGATCACTGGTTTAAACTTGACTCATATTTCATCAGCTGGTTATGTCTTCTTTTTGTAAAATGCAAAAGGCTAATATGCAGAGTAAACGACAACAACTGTCTAACAAGTGAAGTAAAGGCACAATGCAAGTACAGTGGAGGAGAAATATAAATTGCTCCTGAAAAAGGTAGTAGTAAAAGATTTCCTGACGAAAATGCCATATGGATGCTTTGTAGGGGGAAGCTCTGCTGAAAATGCCTGAAGTCTCTGCTGAATAAGCAAAGAAGCTGGGGACAGGAAAGGAAATTTGATCAAAAACATCATAGTATGGTATATCGTTCAAAAATGTCCAAAAAAGTATATTTTTTGTATTTTCACATATCTGAGTTAATGGCTATATGTCGGGGGAAATGACGTGTTCTCGGGGGCCTATATGACGGGAAACGCATGCTGGGCGGCGGACTCGGCAGTTTAACCCATTACCAGAAACTCCGTTGTTCTTCGGCGTCAAAGGCCATGTTTGTTTGTTTCATACGGATTTACCGTGAGTGGACCGGTTTCTTTCAGGAGGTCTGTGAGGCGAACCTGGGACCGACGGTTTGCGGTGGTGAGATTGCGCAGGGAAAAAAAAAGTCACCTGCTGCGCCTCCCTCCCGTCACACTTTTTCTTTCTAACACCGAGCATCAGGAGTCTTTCGGACTATTTCAGCAATTTTTATTTAGGGGAGGTTGTTCTTGGATGGGGAGAATTGTTGGTGTGATTTGGCGTGTTTATGACGTTTTTTTTAAGTTTGTTAATCATTTAATATCGGGCATGGTGTAACTATGATTGTTCTTTTCGAATATATATTGGCGCAAACGTGTGCCTCCTTCGTTTTTGTTTGATTTATGCTTATGTCGAGACTTTGGGAAATCCATTGAAAAATATTGTTGTTTCTTTCTTTGCCTCTCTACGTGTTTAAAAAGCACTAGACGAACACAAATCCTTATTTTAGCGTTGTACCTTTTCCCTTTACATTAAGTTTTACATGAGGTGACTTGTTACAGAGTGGTGGCCCGTGGATTGTTCTATTTGATACTGCTCTTTGTTGCATTTTAATTTTGCCTGCCGTTGTGTGAAGTCTTTTTAGTCTCCTTTTCTATTGCGTACAAGGTTGTTTTTTTTTGTTTTTTTTATTAAAGGCATATTTTTTTAGCGTACTTCAGAAATCCTTTTTATAGGGTTACCATTATTAATATTAATTACTCCAGCTTAGGCAAGGGTTAAAAACCCTTTTATATAAATCTGTCACAGCACCTGGGTTTATGTTAGGAGCAGACATCATGGGAACATTGCCTCTTAGTGAAGCTCGGAATTCCATCTGGTTGTGTGGTTGTGGAATATTATTATAGGATGAGCTGTTTGCTCTGAAGGATGCTAGGACGCCAAATGTCTGTCCATCCTGAAGAACGACATCTTCACACGCTGGGGGTTCCCTCCTACCTGGTGTCTTTCAAATGCATAGTATCAGGACTCTTTCTGATGATTTCTTTTAATGGTATTTAGGAGGGGGTTGTTGTTAAACTAAAGGGAGTATTTGGCGTGTTTATGAACCATAAACATGTTTTTTGTTAGTCATTTATTGTCAGGTGGGGATTCACGGTGTTATTCTAGTTGTTTTTCATAATATATAGTGGTACAAAACCATGCAACCATGGTGAAACGTATGCATATTTCCTCCTACCTTTGTTTTTGTTTGATATAATTTTATGTTTAGAGGTCGGGAAATCCTATTAAATTTAAGCCTTTTCTTTCCTTGGCTCCTCCTGTTTATAAATCACTGTACCAACACGTCAGATATCAGATCTGCCCGTTCCTTATTTTTGCATTGTACCTTGTCCGTAAACATTCATGTTTACATGAGGTGACTTGTTACAGAGTGGTGGCCCTTGGACTGTTCTATTTAATACTGCTCTTGCTCTGCTTGAGATTTGTCTTTACATTAGGTGTTTTGGGTATATAGTATAGTAAGTTGTTAAAGAATCAAAAAAAAAATTACTTTATAAATGCCTAAAAATAGTAATATACTCATAGTCATAGTATAGCATGTCGTCAAAGATTTACACAGTAATATCAGCACGGCCTACAAATAAGCTAGATACAAAAATAAAGTGATAACGTCGTAGCATATAAAATTGTCCAAAAAAGTGCCTTACTATAGCCTTATGTCGGCCAAAACGTCAAACATTTCAATAGCATCGGCATGTCTTAAAAATAGGATAGGCTGGAAAAAAAAGTGAGCGTCATAGTATAGCATGTCGTCAGAACTTCAAAAAATGTAGAAAAAACGTCTTACTATAGCCTTTTGTCGACCAAAAAGTCAAAAATGTCAAAAACGCGAAACTCGCACAGTAACATTAGCAGGGCTTAAAAATAGGATAGGTGCGAAAATAAGGTGAAAAAAGTCAAACGTCATAGTATAGCATGTCGTCTAAAATAAAAAAAAATGCCCAAAAACGCCTTACTATAGCCTTAAGTAGGCTTTTTAAAAGGCCTACGTGAGCAACGAAAATAAGATGAAAAAAGTCAAAACGTCATAATATAGCATATTGTCAAAAATTCAAAAAATCGCCTTACTATAACCTTATGTCGGTCAAAATGTCAAACATTTCATAACTCTTGAAACTCGCACAGTAGCACCGGCAGGGCCTAAAAATAGGATAGGTGCGAAAATGAGGTGAAAAAAGTCGAAACGTCATAGTATAGCAAGTTGTCAAAGATTCAAAAAACGGCCCATAAAAAGGCCTTACTATAGCCTTATGCCGGCCAAAATGTCTAAAATATCAAAACGCTCGAAACTCGCAGAGTAGCATCGGCATTGCCTAAAAATGGGGTAGGTGTGAAAATAAGGTGAAAAAAGTCAAAACGTCATAGTATAGCATGTCGTCAAAAATTCTAAAAATGGCCCAAAACATGCCTTACTATAGCCTTATGTCGGCCAAAATGTTAAACATTTCAAAACGCTCGAAACTCGCAGAGTAGCATCACTAGAGCCTAAAAATAGGGTAGGTGCAAAAATAAGGTGCAAAAAGTGAAAACGTCATCGTATAGCATGTCGTCAACAAATCTAAAAATGGCCCAAAAAATGCCTTACTATAGCCTTATGTCGGCCAAAATGTTAATGTCAAAACGCTCGAAACTCACACAGTAACATCGGCAGGACCTAAAAATAGGATAGGTGTGAAAATATGGTGAAAAAAGTGAACATTTCATAGTATAGCATGTCGTCAAAGGTTCAAAAAATAACCGAAAATCGCCCTACTATAGCCTTATGTCAGCCAAAATGTCAAAAATGTCAAAACGCTCGAAACTCGCACAGTAGCATCAATAGAGTCTAAAAATAGTGTAGGTGAAAAATAAGGTGAAAAAAGTGAAAACCTCATAGTATAGCATGTCGTCAAAAATTCTAAAATGGCCCAAAAAACGGCTTACTATAGCCTTATGTCGGGCAAAATGTTAAAAATTTCAAAACGCTCGAAACTTGGACAGTAACATCGGCAAAATAGGGTAGGTGCGACTATAAGGGGAAAAAAGTGAAAACGTCATAGTATAGCATGTCGTCAAAGATTTAAAAAATGGCCCAAAAAACGCCTTACTATAGCCTTATGTCGGGCAAAATGTTAAAGATTTCAAAACGCTCGAAACTCGCACAGTAGCATCTGCAGGGCCTAAAAATGGGGTAGGTGCCAAAATAAGGTGAAAAAAGTGAAAACGTCATAGTATAGCATGTCGTCAAAGATTCCAAACTTGGCCAAAAAAATCGGCTTACTATAGCCTTATGTCAGCCAAAAATTCAGAAATTTCAAAACGCTTGAAACTTGCACAGTAGCATCGGCAGGACCTAAAAATAGGATAGGTGGGGAAAAAAGGTAAAAAAAAGTGAAAACGTCATCGTATAGCATGTCGTCAACAAATCTAAAAATTGCCCAAAAAATGCCTTACTATAGCCTTATGTCGGCCAAAATGTTAAAAATTTCAAAACGCTCGAAACTCACACAGTAGCATCGGCAGGACCAAAAAATAGGATAGGTGTGAAAATATGGTGAAAAAAGTGAAAATTTCATAGTATAGCATGTCGTCAAACATTCAAAAAATGCCCCAAAAACCGCCTTACTATAACTTTATGTCGGCCAAAATGTCAAAAATGTCCAAACACTCGAAACTCGCACAGTAGCATCGTCAGGGCCTAAAAATGGGGTAGGTGCGAAAATAAGGTGAAAAAAGTGAAAACGTCATAGTATAGCATGTCGTCAAAGGTTCAAAAAATGGCCCAAAAACGCCTTACTATAGCCTTATGTCAGCCAAAAATTCAGAAATTTCAAAAGTCTTGAAACTTGCACAGTAGCATCGGCAGGACCTAAAAATAGGATAGGTGGGGAAAAAAGGTAAAAAAAAGTGAAAACGTCATCGTATAGAAAAGTGAAAATTTCATCGTATAGCATGTCGTCAAACATTCAAAAAATGCCCCAAAAACCGCCTTACTATAGCCTTATGTCGGCCAAAATGTTAAAAATTTCAAAACGCTCGAAACTCACACAGTAGCATCGGCAGGACCTAAAAATAGGATAGGTGTGCAAATATGGTGAAAAAAGTGAAAATTTCATAGTATAGCATGTCGTCAAACATTCAAAAAATGCCCCAAAAACCGCCTTACTATAACTTTATGTCGGCCAAAATGTCAAAAATGTCAAAACACTCGAAACTCGCACAGTAGCATCGTCAGGGCCTAAAAATGGGGTAGGTGCGAAAATAAGGTGAAAAAAGTGAAAACGTCATAGTATAGCATGTCGTCAAAGGTTCAAAAAATGGCCCAAAAACGCCTTACTATATAGCCTTATGTCGGCCAAAATGTTAAAAATTTTAAAACGCTCGAAACTCGCAGAGTTGCATCAGTAGAGCCTAAAAATAGGATAGGTGCGAAAATAAGGTGAAAAAAGTCAAAACGTCATAGTATAGCATTTCGTCAAAAATTCAAAAAATAACCGAATACACGCCTTACTATAGCCTTATGTCGGCCAAAATGTCAAAAGTTTCAAAACGCTTAAAACTCGCACAGAATCATTGGCAGGGCCTGAAAATAGGGTAGGTGCTAAAATAAGGTGAAAAAAGTGAAAACGTCATAGTATAGCATTTCGTCCAAACTTCCAAAAATGGTCAAAATATGCCTTACTTATAGCCTTATGTCGGGCAAAATGTAAAACATTTCAAAACGCTCGAAACTCACACAGTAGCATCGGCAGGGTCTAAAAATAGGGTAGGTGCAAAAATAAGGTGAAAAAAAAGTCAAAACGTCATAGTATAGCATGTCGTCCAAAATTCCAAAAATGGCCAAAAAAATCACCTTATGTCGGCCAAAATGGAAAACATTTCAAAACGCTCGAAACTCGCACAGTAGCATCGGCAGGGCCTAAAAATAGGATAGGTGCGAAAATAAGGTAAAAAAAAGGGTAAATTTCATAGTATAGCATGTCGTCAAAGGTTCAAAAAATGGCCCAAAAACGCCTTAGTATAGCCTTATGTCAGCCAAAATGTCAGAAATTTCAAAACACTTGAAACTCGCACTGTAACATTGGCAGGACCGAAAAATAGGGTAGGTGCAAAAATAAGGTGAAAAAAGGGAAAACTTCATAGTATAGCATGTCGTCAAAAATTCTAAAATTGGCCCAAAACATGGCTTACTATAGCTTTATGTCGGCCAAAATGTTGGAAATTACAAAACGCTCGAAACTCGCACAGTAGCATCGGCAGGGCCTAAAAAAATAGGGTAGGGGCAAAAATAAAGTGAAAAAAGTGAAAATGGCATAGTATAGCATGTCGTCAAAGGTTCAAAAAATGGCCCAAAAACGCCTTAGTATAGCCTTATGTCAGCCAAAATATCAGAGATTTCAAAAAAATTGAAACTTGCACAGTAACATGGGCAGGACCGAAAAATAGGATAGGTGCAAAAAAAGGGTGAAAAAAGTGAAAACTTCATAGTATAGCATGTCGTCAAAAATTCTAAAATTGGCCCAAAACATGGCTTACTATAGCTTTATGTCGGCCAAAATGTTGGAAATTACAAAACGCTCGAAACTCGCACAGTAACATGGGCAGGACCGAAAAATAGGGTAGGTGCAAAAATAAGGTGAAAAAAGGGAAAACTTCATAGTATAGCAT
>JAFBJU010000683.1:1085093-1143035 GCA_016785305.1 Colistium nudipinnis | reverse complement strand
TCCAAAATGTGAAAAAAAAACGCCTTACTATAGCCTTACCTTCGGCCCAAAAATGCCAAATTTTCAAAAATGTCAGAAATACTCGAAACTCGCACACCAGCATCGACAGGGCTTAAAAATAGGGTTGGTGCAAAAATAAAGTGAACAAAGTGTACATTTCCTAGATTTTGGGAACTTTTTTGTCATCCAAAATGTGAAAAAAAACGCCTTACCTTCGGCTCAAAAATTCCAAATTGTCAAACATGTCAAAAACACTCGGCCTACAAATAGGGTAAATGCAAAAATAAAGGGAAAAAATGAAAACTTCATAGTATAGCATCTCGTCAAAAAATTTGCAAAAAATCGTCGTACTATAGCCTTATGTCGGTCAACAAGTCAAACATTTCTAAACACTCGAAACTCGCACAGTAACATTGGCAGGGTCCAAAAATAGGGTAGATGCGAAAATAAAGTGAAAAAAGTTAAATCTTCATAGTATAGCATGTTGTCAAATATTCAACAATTTGGCAAAAATTGCCTTACTATAGCCTTATGTTGGCCAAACAGTCAAAAATTTCAAAACACTCGAAACTCGCACAGTAATATTGGCAGGGCCTAAAAATAGGGTAGATGCGAAAATAAAGGGAAAAAAGTGAAAACTTCATAGTATAGCATGTGGTCAAAAATTTGGCAAAAACGCCTTACTATAGCCTTATGTTGGCCAAACAGTCAAACATTTCAAAATACTCTAAACTCGCACAGTAACATCGGCAGAGCCCAAAAATAGGGTAGATGCAAAAATAAAGGGAAAAAAGTGAAAACGTCATAGTATAGTACGTCATCAAAAAATAAAAAAAATTGGCCCACCTACACCATGTGTTTGCGAATTCCTCATGTAGGTTGTCAACATTTTGACGAAAGTATATCATAGTATAGTAAGCAAATATACACAAGGAGAGAAAGTGTGAATGAGTGTATTGACTGGCTAACACACGCGCGCGCGCGCTCGCTCTCTCTCTCATTAGACATGTTTGCTGCCTCGGTAACAAGTCTATAGTATGTATTTTACGAATACTCGACACGTTAACTCTCGTAGCCGGTTGCCAGCATTCACTTCAAAGCAGCGTTACTTTGAATCGGACACAGAGAAAGTGACGGAGCTGTGTAGATGTGTGGTCGTGTATTACCTTTCTATGAAAGCACGTGTTGGGTGGACCGTCCTCCTCGGAGCCTCCTCCATCTGTGTAACGGGGGACACCAAACATTTCTATCCAGGCTTCTTGATGTTTTTCCGCGGGGGTTATAGTTTTATGGGTTCACCTCCTCGTCCTCCTCGTGAACGCTGCAGAACTCGTCTGCAGCGTTCACACGCGTTTTCAGCCTGCCAGAATCGGAGTATTTCCTCACAATCACGATGCGTCGTAATGGCGCACCTGTGCTCTGATTGTCTGACAGGCCCGACTGCCTCTGAAGTGGATGTCTCCCGAGTCCATCTTCGACAAGGTGTTCACCACTCAGAGCGACGTGTGGTCCTTCGGCATCCTGCTGTGGGAGATATTTTCCTTGGGTAAGAGCCCCCACCACTTTCTTGTGGGGGCACATATACATAGTGTGGATGAAAACAAAAAAAAACTGTATTTTGTCTGACAGGTGCATCCCCCTATCCTGGTCTTCACATAGATGAGGAGTTCTGCCACAGGCTGAAAGTAGGGACAAGGATGAGAGCCCCAGAGTACAGCACACCAGAGATGTAGGTTAATCCTGTAGCACACTGAAATCAGACAGGGAGACATTCAACCTATAGATTCTATCAAAACCTGTGATCATGTAGACCACTTTCAGAGGGTTTAGGCCTTCGTGTAATGTTTTGACTGACAGTTTAATCTTAGCTTAATAAAATGGTGTGTTTGTATGTGTACAGTTACAGCACAATGCTGGCATGTTGGGATGCCAGCCCCTCGGACCGACCCACCTTCACTAACCTGGTGGAGATTCTGGGAACCCTGCTACAATCAAGAGTTCAGCAGGTGAGGAACGGTACAGATGAGCTACCGCAAATTACATAAATAAAAATCATTCACTCGGTGTCATCTTTTCAACAGGATGGGAAAGATTATATTCCTCTTGGATCTTTCATGACTGGGGACACAAGTCACAGTGAGGCCTTGAAAGAAAAGCCACTGGCAGTCACAAACCTGAGGTAAGGTACATGAGAAAAATTCAAAAAATGATGTGATGTACACATTCTTTACATAAGATATATACAATACGAGTTATTAACTACTTTAAACAAGTGTGAATAAATAATGCAAGCAATAAAGAAAAGGGAGCAGGATGTGATGGGTAGGGCGGTGTGCTGTAACTGATATTAAACACAATGAAAGCCGAGAAAGATGAGAAATGTCTAACTTTGAATCTGAATATCCATCAGTTACATGAGGGGTATGGCCACGTTTACAACTTTTGACGAACTTCCCTGTGATGAGCCAGACAACCTAGATGTGAGAAAAACACCTTCACTTCTGCTTGCATACACACCCACACAAAGAAAAAAGGTCATGTGAATTGAATTTGTATGATTAATTTTGGGCAAAAGGTTTTCAATAATATACAGTATAGATATATATATATATTGTGAATCCAGTAATCCTTTGATGTTTGCATCCTCTCTTCTACAGGACGAGCAGAGTGACAGTGGTATGGTCCTGCCATCTGAGGAAATGAAGCATTTGACACAGAACAACAACACAAAGACCAGGAAATTCAGCAGGTGGTCATTTTTCATTCCTGACCTCTTCCCCGCTGACCAGTAAATCATGCTGTGCTCTCGGATGATTTACTCTCTAATATTACTTACTACTTTGTTCAGGAAAACATTTGTCTTCGAGAACATTTTGTGCATGGCTGAGACAAAATATGAATTATTCAACAAACAATGCATGAATGAAAAATAAGGAAATTACTCCAAATCTGTCTGTTTAAACATCTAGGTTCTTCATCTTTAAGTGTCAGGACAACCAGGCGCCCTTCATGTGCAATAACATGGCAGGCCTCCGTGACCACAAGTCCTCCATCCTGCCCTGTGAGTGGGAGTCTGACGAGGGCGGCTCACCTCCACCCGACTACAACTCCGCCTTCCTCTACCCCTCCCTCTAGCAACTGCTCCTGTCTAATACTTTGACTTCACATAGGGTAAATCTATTTGCCTGCTCATCCTTTTTAAGCACGACAAAGTACGTCTGTTTTTTTTTTTGTTTTTTTTTTAATTTAGCTGTTTCCATCTGCTACCTCGTAATAAAACCTGTAGGTAAACATTAGACCTTTTTCTTCCTTCAGCCGAAACAAGAAATATTTTTTTGGGTCAAACAATCAAAAAAAGAAAAATCACATAATGGTGACAAATCAATACAATCCCGCAAAACTCATTTCAGGAGCAGCTAAATATTACCTTACAGTACTCATTGCATGCAATCATAAATGATGTATTTACCAAGCTTAATATAGTGTTACCTCATGCTCTGGCCTTGGTGAAGAGGAACACTGCTGTATGAATAAACGTTCCTCTGACACAGCCACTATATGCTGGACAAATGTTATATGCCACTGATATGTTATGCGTTAAACAGAGTGTATCTATCTGTATTTATTTAAACTCTGGAGCCACATCATGGACTTGTTAACTATGTCTGTTTAAATGTTATGTCTGCATCTAACAAACACTCAGTTACTAGTTATTGTGTATAACAAATATTGGCAATGGCAAACTAACAGCCAACCAACAGCTGAAAGATATTATCTTCACAACATATATAATCAGGTCTTTCAGATAATACACTTCCCTATTTTAAAGTACAAATGAATCATAAAGACATAACAGTTGGATTCATCAAAAAGCAACACATTTAAGCCACAGTCCAAGACTGTGATTTTACATTTAAATGAATGTATGAGCTGTGCAATTCTTAATAATAAAACTGAGAACATGCATCTGTTTTGGTATTCTTTATTAAAATACTGCTGTACACACAAATATTGCAAAGTTTGAGACAATGAACACAAGAGGGGCCTAAAACATACTAAGATGGTGATTGTAGGTGTGTGGATGTGGGGGAAGAGAAAATCGTTGTCACCAATATTAACTGGAGTGTATGTGTGTGTTACAATGTGGAAGAGATCATAGTGATATGAGCACTGACATTGTGTAGACCAAGATGGGGGCATGTGTGCGAGTCTGAAGGTGTGTATTTTTTTTTTTGTGTATCAAGGGTTTTCTAAAGCACCACATTCACCGAATATGTTTTTGTCTGTTTCACTAAAACAGAGGAAGTAGTACATGATCTAACACAGCCAGCTCCCTGCAGGTTTGTTGCCTCCAAGAACAGGCCACTGATGTCCAAATACAACTTTGACAAGTTGGTGTAAAATCAACTGCAGCCAAGACACTGTGCTTGGTTATTCCCTTCATCTCGATTTGTCTCTTCTCTGAAAGTGTGGTCCGTAAATGTGACCCTGTTGTTCTACAGTCTTATGTTTGTGCACATTCAACAGCTGCTGAGAACAAGACAAGGCAATCAACAACAGCAGTTTGACACAGCTTGGATTATAGTTTATCCGGGTAAAGTAGGTTGGCACCAAATTCATTCAGTCAACGGTTTTGACTAACCAACAGAATATGAACTGTGCTTAAGGGCAACGTGATAATCCCTCACAGCATGATCTCCACAACGCCGGTAACTTCCTAAAACCTCCATCTGAAGACGTCTCTCCCACTCCACTGTAGCTCATCTATGTAACTGGACAGGGGACAGCCAATGACGGCAAAACACATTCAATCACTGGGCCCCTCCAGCTCTTCGTCATCCTGAGATAAATCCAAGCCATCCAAGTGAGTGCAAGAGCCAGCGCCACTGTTTGTCTCGAGCACATTTGTACTTCATGATCTTAAAAACTCAACTAAAACAAAAACTTTTGGTGCTCCTTTTCTCCTTCACCCTCCATCTGTTCCCTTTTCCCTAAACCCCTGCTGGAATTGGTCCACAGATAAACAGAGAGTTGAATTGAGGCAAAAACTAATTTCCCATCATGCAACGCATTCTTGCACAGCAGCTGAGTGAAGAGAAAGACCAGCTAGAAAATTCACAAAAAGCATAACTTTTTTTTTCCAAAAGAAGAGGGCCCAAACCGCCTGATGGGAAGTGAAGTTTGGGATTAAAGGAGGAAGAAGAGGGGAGCGCAAGTAAGGGGAAACAGTGGGGGCAGGAGGAGGAGTGGGGGGCAAAATAAGGACATTCCACAAAGAGGCAGCTGTGGCTCTACCTCAACAGAAGCCCCACCCACAGGCTACACCCTAGTGCTGGACAGCCGAACCAAAACAAACCATCGTTGAGCAGTTACGATAGCGTCTGTTCACCAAAGATGGTTGCTGCATATGTAGCAAACACTTGGTAGACAGCATCAGGAGAAGACACCCCTTCCTCAGTGCCAACAAAAAACACATTTCGCCTCCCAAAACTTAAATCCCGGTCCATCCCGCCCACCAACCCACCCATATGCACCCAATATCCCACAAAATCCTGAACTAAAATGTCAGGAATACATCAAATTCTGTTTCCAGTTTTAAGAACCATTCAAGCCCACCCAAGTGGTTTGTCCTTTCTGAGGGGAGCCAACAACCAAGGCTAAGGTGGGCTGGCTCATGTAATTTAACAGGTGCCATCCTGCCCCAAAGAAAGCCTTGAGTGGTGTGTCCCGTGTCCTAGTGCGTCAGAATGAAGGGGTGTGGTCTCCAGCCTGAAGAGCGATGCAGTCAATAAAAAGCTGGATTTTTTTTTAAATTTTAAGTCTGCTCTGGTATTTATGTCCGTGTGTGACTAAAGCTCTCTCTGTACACCCTGTAGGCCACTCACACATATTCATAAAAATAACAAAAAATTAACAAAAAAATTAAAATCTTAGTGCATCCTCTTCAGAAAAATAAACCCCAACTGTAGAAATAAACAATAAAAGCAGGAAAAAGTTCAAAACCTCCTGGTTTGTTGTTTCGTTTTGATCCCCAAATCTAAAAAAATGTCATCATACTCAGCGTACGTATTTGTCCTTTTTGTTTTTTCCTTTTGTTTTTTTCGATTCTCAGCTGCAGGGTTTAGGAAAACTAAAAAAAATACACTTTAGAAAAAGCCATCCTGGTGGAGAGGGTCAGTGTATGTGACTGAGGTTCACGAAGCCCTGCCCCGCTACCTTCGCCATGCTGATGTCATCTCCATAAGCCTGGTCCTCCGCTGTAGTGCAATAGTGTGCTCCAGGTTCAGGGCAATTCCACCCCGGGCCCAAACAACGCTACAGAGAGCCGGAGGCTGCAGCCTGCAGCTCCTGGAAGGTACTGTCGAAGCAGCGCTTCAGGTCCGAGTAGGTCACAACCAGGACGCTTTTCTCGTCCCGAGACACCAGACTTATCTTCTCAGGAACACCAGCATCCAGCTAAGAAAGACACAGTAGAAAAAGCATGGTATATATTTAGTCCACGTATATAAAATAACAATGTGAAGATTTTGAAAAAAAAAATTAGATGCACAATAATTTAAATAATCAATAGGACATTCACTCTTTCCTAGCTATCTAATAGGAGGGCATCTCTTCGTTGGCTTTTTCCACAATATTTTTACTGTTTTGGACCAACCAAATCATCTGGGAAATTATGAAAATGATTGCCAGTTGAAGCACTAATTTTAGGCTGGCAGAAGGAGGATAACATTTCATGCATCCATGAATTACTGTGAAAGCAGATATCCTTTTATATCTGAAATGAGCATTTGACGATTTATCAGTGTGGGGAAGTTAGTAAGTGCAGTTATGGGGATATTTATATCATAGTCAACATTTGGTTAATGGTCAATATTAAACAAGCTTCAAATTCGAATAAAGAGGAACAACAGAAGTTTAGAGAAGTAGAAAATAACAGTTTATGATCAATCTACCAGAAAACAGACTTCAGAGTGAGCGAGACGAAACATTATTTTTGGAAAGCAAAGCTGAACCTGACTTAAACAAGCTATTACAGGTTGTGTTCTTCTTACTGACCTTATTGAGGCAGGAGACAATGTGGCTGAGGTCGATCCAGGGCGTCCCAGCCTCTGTCACCTGATGGAACAGGTGATCCCGGAAAAGCTTTAGCAGGTAGCGGTCGCCCGTCTCCGACCACGACGGATCCTTTTGAAACCTGATTCACACCACACAAATGCAATGAGTCATTACAGAAATCCAATCACAGGTGGAATGACCTTTACAGGGACTCAACTTACTCTGGCCGCTCATTGATGGTGCCCAGTTTGGCCAACAGGCGGAAGAGACGGCCATTTTGCACCTCCTGTTAATAAGCAAACAATGGTTTAATTTGACCATCTCAGAGCTCCGTACCTGGATATTGACCTGTTCTCAACAAAATAAATTTGACAAACCTTCACATACAAAGTGTGCATAACTTAACTTTTTACTTAACATTTTTAAGTATGACATACCGGACATTACAAAGGCACAAAATGTACATCGCCATTTGCATTTAAAAACATATGTTGGTTCGATGGACGTTTACAGGGCCACGCAGTAAAGGGGCAGTCAGAGCATGAATGAGAAAAAAATGAAGTGAGGGTCAGTTTGTTCAAATATTCACTTTCTAACATGCAAAAACTAAAATTAAAGCGAGACTACCAAGAATTTGATATACTGTACAACATCCTGAACGCACACAGCTTCCCTCTTAGCTGGCTAAACCAATACCCTATTTCTGACCACCATCTAAAGATACAAGCCTGAAAAAAACTGACTGAAACATGCATACTCATACCTGCGTTCTGTTCCCTGCAAAGTTGAGACACAAACTTTCCACATGTTTTTTTCAAATATTCATGATTCATTGTGTAGCACCCCATTTTGTTTTTTTTACCTTAGCCAGGTCTTCCTCAATGACATCATTCCTCATCTGTGATGCATCTAGTTGTGTGTAGAATCGGGCTCCAATCATGGGCATAATGTCATTGACGCTGCGCATGCGAGACTGTTCAGTCAGCAGATACCTACAGAAACACAAAAACAAGTGAATTAGAAAGGTCCAATGCTGCCATGCAGAGTGATAGATTCTAGACTTTTCGGATTACCAAACATCTGCACTCTCACTAAGGGCTGGATAAATGACAGGAAATTATTGGGTGAATTTGTGGCCTTAGGATAGAATTGATATCAAAAATGTGTGTTGCAGGCAGACGGCAATGAAGAGAGCTGCTTGTTGCAAACACATTGTTCTGCAGATTCAAGTTCAGTGTCCAAAACGGAGGCCAGGTGCAAAGTTTTTGCCTTGGGTTTTCCAGTTCACATGTAACCTCAATTAAGACTAGTCTAAATGCATGCAAAACTCAAATCGTTTTTTGGAAAATACATTCAAAAGTGATGCATGAAATGGACAACACATGCTTTTTCTTGCATGTTCCTTACAGAATGAGGTTCTTGAGGTCGGACGAGTAGTTGATAGACACCAGCTCCATGGCCTTCTGCAGGTTCTCCCTTTGAATGCCAGCCAGGGAGTTACACGCCAACGCCAGCACCACCTTGCCCAGTGACACTAGGTCTGCTTGCTACAGGGGAAAAATAAATAAAAAATCCTTTGTGATTCAACTTCCCATTTTATAAAGGCTCCTAACTACACATGTATGTACTTCGGTATGGTGCGTTTTTCATGTATAACTGACCATAAGCGGGCAACATCATGCAAAGTACCTGGTATTGTGGCATTAGGGCAAGATGATTGGTTTGACTGTTGTCAAATGTTAAGACATCAAACACTCCAACACAGTTCACCCGTAACCTCCAAAGATAAAAGAACATTATCATTAGTTTGTGTGCATGTGTGTGCGCACAATCAGATGGTTATGAGAAAAGGAAGCCTACACGAACAACACTGTTCCGCTTTTACAGAATTTACAGTCAACAGTCTTATCTACACTTTCTGAGCTGGTAATTTAAAGACGTACATAAACAGCCTTTTATGGTTATGTGCAACAGACTCTAACCAACAACTTTTGTCCACGCATAGAGAAAGATTAACGGTCTGATGGGGTATGGTGATGTGTGTGCGTGTGACATACCTTGTCTTGCCAGTGATGAGAATCTTGCTGGGGTCCATGACACGACAGGCAAGGCCAGCAGTGTGGATGGAGCGCAGGGCTGAGCTGAGCTGGACAATGTAGGCCCAGATTAGAGACTCGGGGAGCAGACCCGCATGCTGCCGTGGTGGTGGAGGCTCATGTTGTCCTGGACACAAATACACGCTCTATCACCACAGCCATGCGTGTTAGACATTACATCTGAACTAAACCTCAAACTGTCACCAACGTTTTTGGCAACTCTCGCTTTAAAATAGCCTTTCCCCCCACAGTTGCGATGAAACACTAATCTCCCACAACTTGACCCAAATTTCCTTATCAACTCATCTGATTATATGTGTTCACGAAAACAAGCATTTTATTTTGACTGCACTGTCAGAGAATTATGAAAAAAACAAAAAAAATCTGCTGATGGTCCAAGTTCACAGGAAATAACAGCAAATTCATCTCACTGAAATGATAAATGATGTTACGCACACTTACTTGTAATAGATTCTAAGTCTAATAACCAACACAAGGCTGGATAATTATATCCAAGCAACATATTGTTGTGTGCTGCACAACAAAAGCCACGTCACACCGAGAGCATTTAAGTTAGTCGGTCCCTCTAAAGGCACTTTGAAAAGGCTACGTTTATTTACAATTTCTGCATTCTAGTGCGTTATGCTCCAGACAAAAGCCTGGGGTCTGAGTGGTTTTGCTTCCTCTGTTTGCATTGCTATAGGTAGGCCTTACACCACCTGCCCTTGGATCAGTTTCAGCCACAGTTTCCTCTAAGTCCCCACGTCTCTTTCACAGAGACATGCATGTCAACTGTCAAACTAAAGGGTTTCAGTCTTTAAATATGTTACATCCTCTTTGGAATGTCAAAACATCCATGACAGTGGACTTGGGCCATTAAAGCTTTTGGCTAATGAGTCGTATTTTAGATCAAATAGGTGACTTTATAAACACAAGCTTAACCATCAAACATTGAATGTGAGCCTCACAAACTGCAAATGCAACCACAAACCTAAATAGACATAGGGAAATTACCTCATTAACAAACTCGAAATGTGTGAAGCGAAGGGAGGGGGTGCAGAGGGCCCTGTGAAGTGATGCCGTGTTTATTTCAGTGTGAGGGAGGATAGGGCCAAGATCAACTCACCCCACTTCCTCTTGGTGAAGTACGAGTCTGCTGCTGGGTCATTGAAGTGTCTGCTGAACATGGTCTCTGCACCCGCATGGAAGTCATAGGAGAACACCAAAGCTAGGGCAAAAGCAGTGGACATAGGTTAGAGAAAATGACATTGTGTATCCGGAATACCATAGATATGAGAGATGTCAATTTGACCACAAACAGAAGTGCAATAATAATGAAATGGTTGTAAACACTTACAGTGGTCTCCAAAGGCCTTAGTGGTGAAGACCTCCCTCAGTGTAACAGAGTTTGAGTGCTGGATCTTCTTCCACATGTCTACCAGCATCATGCACTTGGTGTTAACAAGACGGAAACCTGAGAATGTGTAAAAGATACAAAAATGACACCTTTGCAACTACATCACAAAATAATGTGTAAATACGGTAAAAACAGGCCAGTGCACATCACGTTTTTTTCCCCCCAATGATGTGAGTTGACAGCACATCTCCTGCACTGCTTATCAAAAAATACAAATACTGTGTTGACTGTTTGTGTTTATCCCACTAGAGTATTCAATTAATGTTGCCAATGAAAGTGTCTATGTTGGTGAATTAGACTATTTCTTACCATGTATCCTCCTCAGGCAGTAAGGCAGGTCATCCTTGCTGTTGACGGCCTTGTAGCAGGAGGTGATGTAGCTGAAGTTGCTGGTCTTTTGCATGCGGTTTGGTGGTGGGAGGGGTTCGATGGGGAACAGGCTGTGGTAGCTATCCACTTCAGATGGTACATCTGTTAAAGACGGAGACAAAAAATAAAAAAAACATACATCCACATAATTCTGCACCCAAAACCGGTCACACCAATTTCAGCAGCCTCTAGCTCGTAGTCTATATGATTGAATTCTGTTATTAATAATTCCAAATCTGCACTAGATTATTTTGAATTTTGGGATGGGTTTTCCTAGAATGTATTATGACGTTCCTAATTTAAACTCACTATTTAACTTCTGTCAATAGACGCAACATACTTTACATTTGCCAGGACTGCTGGTTTGTTTATGTGTCGACACCAACAACAGAGCAACGAAATGGTTTTTCATTTGATATGAAGCCTTTTTTGTGTGTGCTTTTTTTTGTTGCAAGTCGGCCTTGATCTGCTGCACACACAAGTAAAATAGTGAATTACAAAACAACCATTTGTAGTGACAAAAGAGAAGACCTCATACCTGGGTTCTCTGAGTGGTCAATCTGGGCCATGGTTATCAGATGCCGGTTTATCAACTCCTGAAGGAATAACAAGAAGGCAATTTCATCAGAAACAAACTCCAGAAAAGAGTACAGGTGTAAAAGGGGGAGGGTGTGTGGGTTATACCTGTCGGAGCTCGTCAGCCATGAAGAAGGACGGGGCGTTTGCTTTCGGCTGCATGTAAGCCACATGGGGTGCAGTGGGGGGATAGATATGGTAAGTAGGAAACACCTGTGATGAAACCAGAAAAACACAGCTTCCTATTTATTGAGAAATGAAAACTAGTGTGATCGCAAAAATAATTATCCCCCCCCAACTAAGAGCATAGCTAGCTACATGAATGTGATGAAACGAAAGGCTAATAAGAATTAAGTTAACAATATGATTCAAGGACAAACTGCTCATAAGTTGGAAATTTGTGCAAAAGTTTGAGCATCTTGCACACTGAATCGTAATGTTCAAGTATCTATGTTTTAATGTTCTTGCCTTCCACAAGCACATCAGATCATGTCCTTAATGCTGAAAGAATTAAAGGGACAAATGTTCTTGTTTATTTTTTCAATTCATGCAAAAGTATGAATTGAAACAGTGTAAAGTTACATCTTCGAATGTTCACTTTCATCTCCAAATATTTTCTTGGCTGTACTAATGAATGTCAAGGGCAGCACATACCATCCCAGCCATTGGTGCTGGGGTGTTGTCAGTGTAGAAGTAGGTCGTCCCTCCGACCGTTTCCTTCTGGATAATGTGGGTGCCGGGGTCGGACGCATTGGTGGGCCCCATGTAGTTGGCAGGGTTTGGGGTATGACTACGCCGACGAGGAGCAGGTGAGGTGTGAGGTGTAATTTTTGGGGAGTGGAGAGGGGAGGACCCCGCAGACAATGACATGCCTGAAATCAAGGGGGAAAAAAAGGACATTTTAGGTGTGAAGGATTCACCGGATGCGATCATATAATGTTCGAAAGAAACCACAAAGTGGTAGAGATCTGGTCTCTTTAACAGTAGCACATGTGTAACTGTACACGAGAGGGAATTCCCAGGTTTGCAAAACTATACAAATTCGGATCTAAAAGACAGAAAACAAAACTGACTCATTAAAAGTAGATGCAACCTGGTGATTTTTTAACTGTTAGACCCACCCTCCCCCCCCAAAAAAACCCACCTGGAGCAAGTGCAGCAGCTGTGGAACTGCTGAGACCAGGATGAGGAAAGATAGTTGAGGGGAAGGCCTGGACAGGGGACTGAGCCATGGTGGTCATACGTGGAGCTCCCTTAGGGATGAACTCACTTGCTGCTGGGTTAGGAGCCTAGCAGTACAGAGAAAAAACAAGTAAGAAGAATATTAAATGTAAATTCAGTTCATACGTATACGGAAAATTAATTTGTCACACAACTGTATAGAACTTCTGCAAGTTGTTCGATTTCCCTGGACACGGTGCTTTGGTGCTCACCTTTCTCCTTTGTGAAATGCTAAGAGCACCAAAATCACTGAAGAGTGAGGACGTTGGCGAGTTCACTGGATCTGTGGAACACCGCGGAGAGTAAGAACTTGAGCAGTGGCGCTTTCATTATTCAATGGTTGAGTACAGACTACTGCTTCATGGCACACTGAGGGAGTCTTACCGTGAGTGTTGTGACTGAAGTTCTTGGCACCATCGTTTAAGAGACTGGGAGAGCTGCTGCTGGTAGTCATTCGCTGAAGAGAATAGCACCAAGAACAGTTATTGTTGTACCAGTGATTACTGTTATGACATTATGACTCACATGTGTATAAACTGCTATGTAAGCAGACCAACACCAAATTTCAAAGCTGACTTTGTCACACTGCATGTTTACACTGACTTTATATGTGCAGCTACCCTCTCGTACCTGCATCATTGAGTATTTAGACTCCACTGGGCTTCCAAACCCATTCACCCCAATGAAGCTGCTGCTGAAGTAAGAGTTGGTTAGACTGGCATCACTCAGTGTTGCACCCTCCATCCCTGGGACTGTGAAGAACACAATTCATAGTTTAGAAAATATTTGAAATACTGATAAACACTTTCCTTAAAGTAAAACATTAGATTAGCCAATCATAGAAGTAAGTACAACACATGTAAACAGTTCCACAACTGCAACGTGAGAGTAAAGGCCTGACACAATATGAACAGCTTTGGACAAAAAACTTCATATTGACATTTGCTTATTCACATAATTACGGGTAAAAAATTTACATTGGCAACTCTTCTCTTTAGAGTTGCAGGTGCAAGTCAATCGTTTGCTGTTTGTTTACGTTGGAAACCGCGACAACACAAAGCAAAAACAACGTGGCTATGCTAATGTTAGCAAACATTCAACTTACGTCTATGAAGCACCACTCGAGTTCGCGTAAACAAACATTAAATTAAGTGAGAAAAACATCTCCGATGCCTGAACAGTAAAAATACACACCTGCAGGCAAGACAAACACATTTAGTGCACATGCATGTGGCCAATTTAAGCTAACACTAGCTGGCTAATAGCTAAACTTGCTAGCTTTAGTTGGTTGCCGTTTTCTGCCCACTCACAGCTGTCATACAAAAACAGCAGGCCTCCTCGGTGTGATGTGCAGCAGCATGGTTATGTTACATTTAGTTATCAAACACAGCTATCAGAACCCATAGACAACTGTGTTCCCGCATCATGGCCGAGGAGAGTAGCGTGTGCTGGTAGCACACATAGCGTTTAGTATCATGTTTGGCAAGGAAGTGTAACCCACGTTGTTTTGTGTCGAGAGGCCTCGATGGATCCTCGGGCTAAATTTTAGACACAGACCCACGAGGCTAAAAAGTGAAGTCCCAGTCCAGGCAGCCCATGTGAGGCCTGGCCTCGCTGCAGTTTTTACTCACTGGTTAAGAGCTGACCCTCCAGCGACGTGCCCGCAGGCCCCATTGCTTCACTCTTCTTGGACACGCCGTTGCCGCCGAGGGAATACCCCCCTGGCGTCCCGCCACCGCCAGCCATGGACAACGGTACGGGGCTGCTCCCGCCTCCGTGCATCGGCAGGTTTACCATGGACGGATCCTCATGCAGAAACTGACATTCTTCACCATAAAAGCAGGTTTTGTCTTTTGCGTAGTATCGGCAAAACTTCACCTTGACATTGGGTATCCCGGCAACCCCGAGCGGAGCGGCTGAAGCTGGGAGTCCACTGTTCATGGCACCGCTGCTGCCGCCGCCGCCGGAAGACACTCGAACATAGAGAGACGCAGGTAGCTAGCGAGCTAGCCAGCTAGCCTACAAACAGGTTTCCACTCAAAAGGAACGTGTTTATGTCACTATTGCTGGTGAAAAATGCTCAGGACCAAGACTCACATTATAATGTCACGGTGCATTATGGTTTAGGAAAAGATCACTGCATGCCTGAGATCATTGTGATGGTGGTCGTCATCCATACAGCAGCCTTTCTCGCGGAGTAGCCTGTTGTTGTTTTTGGCTCGCAGGGAGCAGTTAGCATAGCTGTGCATTGTGGGTACAGAAGCGTGCTGCTTCCTTCCTTAGTCTGCAGAACTCTTGACATATGCACAAGTTTAAAGGCTTAATGCGCGTTTGAGTTTTAATAATTAATTTGGTTTAAAGTTAACTCATGTTTAAATATGGAAACTATATGTGTGAAACATGTACTTAAACATACATAAACCCGAGTGCACATCTTCAGTCGTTTAACTTTTTTTTACATGCTGAGTCTCATCCACAGAAAAACATGCTGAAAAGAATAACGCATATTTTCTCTGCAAACCGAAGAAATCTATTGTTTTTATTCGTATGATTATTATTATGACGATGTGATGATGATGATGTTTATTAATGTTGTAGTTGCGATGCATAGTATACATTTATCTGATTGTATGTGCAGCCTACTAAAACAATTTACGTTATATGATATTATGATTATATCAAATATTATCGTTTACTCATTTATTTATTAGTATCAAACTTCAGGATTAGATGCGCAACAAAACCAAACGGCGGCAGACTTTCGTCACGCATGTTTAATAATGTCACGGTTTCTAGTTCCTCTTTTTAAAAGCTGCTTGAAAACAACTTGTGCATCACAGAGAGACCCAGTCATGAGAATGTGAAGCGTGCATCATTACGGAAACTGACACACAGAAATATGACTGCAGGTAAGCTGTGTTTATTTCAAAACGTATACATGTGTGTTTTACATACAGATCTGCATTAAAAATGACTCAAGTATTACAATTATAAAATAATGTATAATTATATAATATCAATCAATATGTATTACATGGACAAATACACACATTTACATGTGTATATATTTATATACTGTAATTTGCAATCATTAAGATATCCATCATTTAATCTTTTTATATATACATATATACAGTATAAATATATTTAGTTTAGTTTTTTCCAATCATATTTGCATATCTCTTAAAACTACAATTTTCATTGTTTCAGACTCCTAATATAACATTTAAATAGATTGTAAATAAAGTTAACCCTAAATTTTCTGTCTTACAAGCTGTTCTCCTGCTCAGTGCTGTCTGGTTCCTGGGCTCTGATGTTGTGTCAAGGCAGACTCAGCCTTGCGTACCCAGTCATGAGGTAACAGCTGCTAGATGTTATTGAAAACTGCTTGATTTAGAAAAAATATATTACTTTATTGTTACTTAATTTTGCTGTAACCTTGTTCTTTTGTGATCTGTGTCAGTGGATATTAATCCAATGAGAACTGAATTGTACATGAATTTACTCGAATTCTTTCGAGCTTTGAGCTTTTTTAGATGCTACATTAATATACATTTTTAGTCATTTGTAGATGTTGTTGCTATAGGCATCGGGAAAGTAACAGAGCAGAAAACAAAAGGTTGAGTGCAGCAAAAGGGATGTGAACCATCAGTGAGAGAAATGACAGAAAGCTGACTAAAATCACTGATGTTTCATTTCTGTTTATCAGAAAAGAAATGAGTAGTGGAAGGTTTTGATGCCACCCCACCCATACCGCTTGAACTGAGTGAGTAAACGGTGTGTTGTGGTTTTCAGGTGGCATGCTTTGCGCCTGCTGAATATCTTAATTCATCTGGACATGTCAGCATAGAGGTGTGCGCTGGTAAGAAACTCATCATATCGCTGGAGGGCTTCAGGGGATACCCTGTCTGTCACTGGATCAGAGGAAAAGACCCCGTAACGACAGTGTAAGTGAATCTCTCTCTATGTGGATGGGTTTTTTGATTTTTTTAAATGACTGTGATTAGACTGGGGCTTTTTTCGTACACCTCAACAGAAATATACATGACGGGATTGTCCTACAACGACTTTCTGAGGCAGATTCTGGGGAGTACACGCTGAGTTGTGAAACTAGTAATGGGACCACGTCCTCAATGAATGTGTCTTTTCATGTATTAATGGGTGAGTACCAGCACTTGCCTCATCTCGTCACCTCGAGGATAGTCCGTTCACACAGCAAGCAAACATGAGACTGTAAAAAAATAACCAGAGGTAAAAAAAAATTCTAGATCGCCCCACAAAACCGCAGCTGATGCTGAAGCGCGTTGATATCAAAAGGACATCACCTCAGTTTACCTGCATTTCTGATGGCTGCCTACAGCCCACAATAGTATGGTCCGGGTGAGAAACATTTATCTGATAATGGTGACACTGATTGCAAAACCTTATCATTAAAACATGGTTTTGTGTAAATAAATGTTTATCCTTTCTTTTGAACAGAAAGAAAGTCGGGAAAAATGTTCCTACAAACAGCAGGAAGGCTATGAGCACAATACCAAGTACCGACTATCATGATACAGGAATGATGTGCTGTGCCTCTAATGGTGAAGATCAAGAATGCTCCCAACTGTATGACTATGGTAATTTAATCTTTAAACGTTTTGGACCTCAACAACTTCAACAAATGTTAGAGGAACAGGCACTGTATAATACTGTAGAAAACTAAGTAGAATAAATAAAAAATAATAATAAATAAAAAAAAACAGTCTGTTAAGTGGTTTGTGTGACTTCATGCTACCATGTGTTTCAGACCTAGAGAGTGACCAAATGCAACGCGATGAGGTTTCTTCTGTGATTGTAAGTCCTGGTCAGTCTTTACTGCTTCGCTCCCGACAGTACGGACCTCCCTCACCTGTGTGGGAGAAAGGTGGTGAAAAACTGGATGCCACAAAATTAGCATGCTCTTCTAAAGTTGAGAAGAAGGTAATGTATTTTTTTTTTACCAGGACATATTAGCTCTTCCTCACATTCTTATATGAACAAATGTGAATTATTTTGCCTTTTTGTTTGTCGCAAAAAACCCCCCCGCCATACTCAAGTAGAAAAAACACAAAGAAAAGCAAACATTAATCGAGTGACACATTATTGTTATAACACGTTCATATGTTTTACTTCCAGATCTGCATTAAAAATGACTCCCATTTTAAAAGTAAGATGACATACCTGTTCATCAAATCTGTTAGTGTGGGGGACAATGGAACATACACCTGCAGGAGTCCAAAAAACAAAACTAAGTCTGTTAGCATTCATGTCCAAGGTTAGTGGATTATGCATGTGTCATAATTACAAAGTATATCAATAAATACAAATTCTGTATCCTTCTTCCTCTCTCTAATATCGAGGCGCAATTGTGCCATCTGTTCTGATTTTACTCTTGTGTTTCCTCAGCTGAAAGTTTCCTCTCTGTCCAGTTGGATAAAAGCAAGATTGTTTCAGTTCAGCATGCATCCAGCGACTGTTTGCAAGCCAGTATTTCCTACCACCCTGTTCTCCAGCGCTGCTTCTGGGAGGCTCCTGATAAAACCATCACCAAATGCATCAGGGACAAATGGGTAACAACACACAGGTATAAATCATTGAAGCGATGTCTCGGGTGCTTGTGTCGGTGAACTTTTGTTGCCATGTCCAAAAGACTGAGGACTTACTACCATTGTCAAATATGATATTATTTGATATGAAACTGCGAGATAAAGAGGTGTCTTTTGGATCGTTTCACATAAAACCTGTGACCATGATACTGTTTTTCAGGACTGTGAAGCTATGTGATCCACTCAAATCAGGAAACTACATGTTACACTTGGAGGCTGGAGGACAAAAGGAAAACAAGACTATTTCAGTGTGTGTTGTTGGTAAGATACTTGAATTATGCAACCTCCAAATAATAAACTATTTTGCACCTATTAAATGGCACTGTAATCAACTGGTTTTGTTTCAGAAAAACCAAGGTTCAGGGTTAACAACACTGTTAATACCCTCACCATTGACACTGTGAGTCAGGTGCCAGCCAATTATACCTGGATGTTTTGTTCCTCACCCAATGGCAGGTATGAATAATGTCAGAGGGCATTGTAAGCCTAATGTGTGAATCACATCCTGGTTAAAAGGTTAAAAAAAATCAAAAAAAAAAATGCACTCGCCCTCAGATTTGGTCAACTCCCCGGCTTTTTTCTTTCAGTTGTGACGAAGATTCTTCCTGGAATGAGATAACAGAAACCTTTCACACAGACTCTAATGTCTCCTGCACCAAAGCAATCAGGAGCTCACTGAAAAAAGAGTTAGCCAATGGACAATATTTAGGATTTCGCCTCAGCAACTCAGTGGGGTCCTGGTTTTTCAAGTCAGTACACATCCCACCTTCATCACAGGCCTCCAAAGGTAGCAGATTAGAAAATAATTTAATTAAACAAATGATTTGTTCTTAAAGACACTGATACCATCAAAGTTGCTGCTCATACGTAATTGTTTTTAGGTGCTCAAATTACGGATGATGACAGCATGATGCTGCTGAAAGTCGTCAGCTTCATCCTGCTTCTAGCTTTAGCAGTCGTCAGCGTGGTGTTCATGTACTTTGTGAAAAAGAAGGTACATATATTGCACATGCTCAGACAAACAAACACACACACACCAGCAGACACACAAAGACATAACTGCAACCTCTCGTGCCCCTGTCAGAAACCACAGTATCAACCCCAGGTACAGATGATCCAGATGGTTGGACCCAGCGACAATGATTACATTTATATAAACTTCAAGGACTTTGAGTACGACTTGAAGTGGGAGTTTCCCCGGGAAAACCTGGAACTGGGTAAGAACTAAAACAGGAATGAGACAGGATACCACTATTCACGACTCAGACACTTTAGTGAAAGAAAAGTACTAATCCAACAATGTAAAAACACGCGAATTGTGAAAAAGTATTTTCAGCTACAATTAACTTGGGTATTAGTTTTGCACAAAATCCACCCTCGTCTCTGATATGACATTGTCAATATTTAGCAATAGTTCAACTCCGGTTTGGAAAAATAAAAACCGTTACAGACTTTTAGATTAGAAATTCCTCCCAGAAAGAACGCTTGGAGATGACTTATTGTCATCTGCAGGTAAGGAACTGGGCTCCGGGGCTTTTGGCATGGTGGTCCAAGCTACAGCTTATGGCATCAACAGTTCTGGAGTCTCACACCAGGTGGCCGTCAAGATGCTTAAAGGTCAGTGGGTCAAATGTGTATTTCGTGAGTAAAATGCAAAATGTTACAGGGAGGCCATTTTGGTGGCTGATATGGTGTTTGACACTGCAGAGAAACACCAGACAGTGGAGAAGGAGGCACTGATGTCGGAGCTCAAGATGCTCACTCACATCGGCAACCACACCAACATTGTTAACCTGCTCGGTGCATGCACAGACTCAGGTACCTTTTCCATTGATAATTACAAATATGCACAACAAATTGTGGACACTCGCTGATTTTATCCTGACTAAGCAAGTGTGTGTAGGTCATGAAGTAATCCATGTGTATATGAGGATGATTACATTATGTTTGTTTCACCGTATAGGACCCATATACCTGATTTTCCAGTATTGCCATTATGGAGACCTGCTGAACTACCTAAAGAGCAACAGCGAGCGCTACCACAAGTCTGTGACCGATGCTTTCAACAAGGACCGTTTCTGTAGCCTTTACAGCAACCTGCAGACCAGGAGGGGCTCCAGGTAGGGACCCAGGCAAACGCACAAACAGGAGGAAAGAAATTGGGGATAGTTAAACAAAGAAGTCAACACAGGGAAGAGCAAACATATAGAATATAGAATATAGGTAAGGATATGTTGAATAAACTCAGTTTATAAACTGGTTAATAAGATCTCTTCATTTTATAGTCACAGTGGGCTGCAAACAGTGGACAATTATGTGCCCATGCATAGCGCGACCACCAGGGGGCAGGAAGACATCGCCCTCCTCAGCCTCAGCTCCAGAGACATGGATTGTTATGAAGGTCAGAAAAGACCTTACGAAGGGACAAGAACATGCATGTTGTCAACCGATAAACTGATTTAACGATCTGCTTTGGCAAAGACCGACAGATCCATGTTGAACTGATTCCTAACTCCTCTCTATATCTGTGCATTCCCAGAGATCTGTAAAGATGATGAGACGGAGGACCTGCAGGCCCTGACTTTTGATGACCTGCTGTGCTTTGCCCTCCAGGTGGCCAAGGGCATGGAGTTCCTCTCCTCCAAGAATGTAAGAGCCAGATGTGCCACCTATTTATAATCTGCAGGTGTTTTACTATTAATCAGACAATGCAAGCTGTTTAGATATATCAAGTTAAGCTCTTTTATGGGCATCCATAGCCTTTTTGAGACAATCTAGAAAGATGTTGCAAATGAAGTGATACATTAATGATAACGAATTGCAGTGTCATCAGTCTTTATGTAGTATGTCTGACGAGAGTACATATCCTGACTGTTCTATTCTATCTGCAGTGTATCCACCGAGACCTGGCAGCTCGCAACGTGTTAGTGACAAAAGGCAGGCTGGTGAAGATCGGTGACTTTGGGCTGGCCCGCGACATCGACAATGACTGCAACTACGTGGTGAAAGGAAATGTACGTGAAATATGAACACTGCCACTTGTTTTACGTCACTCTTTTGTGGCTAAATTGGCCTCTCTCTCTTGTATCACTTCTTGCACATCATGTAGTATGTGACTTTGGAGCTTTTTCTCCCTTCAGGTGCGTTTACCAGTGAAATGGATGGCACCAGAGAGCATCTTTCAGGGAATGTACACCATGAAGAGTGATGTCTGGGCTTATGGCATTCTGCTCTGGGAGATCTTCTCTCTTGGTAGCGTACACAAGCACTGTCCATTTGCACTATATTTAAATCACTGTCTTTTTAAAACTAATCATTACTTTTTTCATTTTGCTTGTGGGGTTACAGGTGTTACTCCTTACCCCGGGATGAAGGTGGATCACACCTTCTATACAATGATTGAGAAAGGATTTAAGATGGAGTGTCCATACTATGCCAATGAGTCTGTGTAGGTGCCTCCACTCTGCATGCAGACCTCATGTTTCTCCAGCACATTACGCTGTACAATAATGCATATACAGCGGATTTCTTAATCATTTGCACCATAATAACATTGAAGAGGGAAATTTAAAAACAACAATATGGAACTATAAAGTAAGCACATATAGTTACCAGAGCCGTTAAAAAAAACTTCTTCTTCTTCAGGTATGGGATGATGTGTAAATGTTGGGCCCTGGATCCCTGCAACCGTCCTTCTTTTTCCAAACTGGTGTCCTTTATTGGTGACCAGCTGACAGACAGAGAGGAGAAGGTGGGCCTCTAGAGCAAGGTTAACATACTTTGTGTAGAATCTACATATAGAACTCAGATTTTTTTTTCCATTCACCAACAGAGTCTAAATATTAAATCTTATCTTTAAGTGACATTACTGCCAAATTGTCTTCCTCCTCCTCACCAACCTTCGATCTCTCCCAGCTCTACCACAACATACCTGACGAAATGTCCAGCGACTACCAGAATGCACCGGCCATTTTGGACATCTCCGCTTTGGCAAAGCAGGACGAGAACAAGACGCAGTCAACCAATGACTACTGTCGGACCCATGCAGCTGAAGACAGCAAAGCAGACTCTGTAGACCCTGTGGCAGCTGAGGAGGAACTTCTGAAGCCATCTGAGAGAGAGTGATCATCTGTAACTGAAAAAGGTTCATTATTTTATCTGTATTTCAAAACTTATTAAGTTAAGATATTTTAGATATCTTAACTTAGATATCTCTCTCTATATATAGAGAGAGATATACTGTATATCTTTCCTAAATAATAATCTCAATAGCCACAGTCAAATGCTTTCGTCTTATATTTTAATAAAATATTGTAAGCATTTTTAAAATCATAGAAGCATTTGAATAATAAACATATTAAAACAGAATTTCATTTTGTTAAATAACAAACATTTTCATTATGCATATGGTTAGCATTATTAAATACAGTCATGTTTATGCTATCATATTTTGTGTAGCTAAAAATGGAAAAAGAGAGGTACCATTAAATGATCAAATTCTCAGGACTTTAATGAAGCTGTAAGTAAGTGGATGTAAGCTATGAATAACTTCACTTCACTCCACTTTAAGTCTATATATTGAAGTAACTGATCCACATTTGGTATTAAATTGTATTATATGTTGTGTTGTTGCGACATGGTAACAACGCTTTGCCCTGAAATATTGGGAGAAATTGTAATGGCATGTTTTATTCTTGTATCAGTAGCTATTTCCAGCAGTTTAGATATCGTCTTAGCCAGGCTTTCATATTGTTATACATTGTACTGATACGTAAAACATTATATCTGCAATAAAAGATAATTTACGAAACCAAAAACTGAGGATCGCAATGTGGGTCATTGCTTTGCAATTAATCAACAGCGCCATCAAGCGGTGGTCAAGAGAATCTGCAGAGGATGAGACAAATTAATCATTAACCACCACCAGGCCTCTGGTGCTTGTTGTGTGTCCACCAGGGTATTAACCCCGGTTGCAAACCTATTGTACGAAAGTCATTAAAGTGGAGTCTCTGGAGAAGATGGATATGAGCACAGTCAACGCTCTACCGTACGAGGAGTTCGTGAGTATTTTTGGCAACGTGGTGGAGAAATGTCCGATCATAACAGCTGCAGTGTGGTCGAGGCGTCCTTTCGAGAGTTTGTACGATTTAGAGGCTGCCATTAGTGAGTTCATCGATGCTCTGCCAGAACCAGGTGAGACCCATTGCTTATATCTGCAATAAGTAAAGTTTGTATTTTTTTTTCATAAATAATCACCCATCATGTGTGTCCAGGAAAAGAGGGAATCCTCAGGTGTCACCCGGACCTCGCGGGCAGGGACCTCGAGGGAGGAACCTTGACTCAGGATTCGTGTGCGGAGCAGACAGGAGCCGGACTCGATGCCCTGGAGTTCGCGGAGGCTTCGCGCATGTCTCGGCTCAACCGGGAGTACAAAGATCGCTTCGGGTTCCCGTTCGTCATCTGCGCCCGGATGAGCGACAAGGCCAACATCTTCCGGCAGCTGTCCGAGCGCCGTCACAACGAGTGCGCGGCGGAGAGGGCGCGCGGCATCGAGGAGGTGAAGAAGATCTGCCATCTGCGTCTCCAGGACCTCGTGCGTAATGACGCATCGAAAAAAGCTGCGACTCCGTAGACACTGGTGTTTACATGGGATTTCACCGGATCCGGTTCAACCACCTGTAGTGGAAGTGTGTCACTGCTATAACAGCTTCTGGTTGTAGTATATCTCTTTTTTTTTTCTTTTTTTTTTTCTTAAGGTGTGCTATTCATCTATTCATTTAAAAGTGTAATTGAAATAAGACCTACGATGGTTGTGATTCTTGTTTAAGTTTTCAATGTGTGCTACTTCGCATTCATACCATATTTATGAACATTCCAAACAATAAGTAATGTGGAACGTGGATTATAGTTTTACAATTTACATGTTGGCTTATGTACACGTGTGATCATATTTACATTGAGATACACGAGGGCGAAACAAATGGCTCCGGCAGGACCAAGAGTGTGCAGCAGCTATTGCTGCAGTATCCATGTTGCTGACTTTAAAAAGGAGAGATAGGAAGGGTGATAGTATGTATTGGGAAGTAGGATGAAGCCATGTCCCATAAGTCCAGGTATGACACTATGCCATCCAATAAAAGGGCTTTATCCTTTAAAGCAGATGTTAGTTGGAGGATAAAGGACATACGTTAAAATGCTGTCTGACTTTGTCCACGGTCAGTAGCCTATAGTTTTATAGAGTACAGGCATCCATCAGTACCCACAATCGGTGCTCTTTGGGTTTCCAACTCTGCTGCAGTATCGAAAATAAGTGCCTCCTGTGGGTCTATGCGGTCTCTCTGGAGCCAGAGGCGGAGAGAGGGTGCGTGTGTGGCGGGGAGATGGGCGGCGTGGCGGCGTGAGGCCCGTTGGAGGAGGTCACTCCTCCCGCGGCTTCCCCTTGATCCACGGAGGTGATGGAGGAGTCCTGGTCCGGGTCGGCACCCCTGGTCTTCCTACGGTCCTCCTCCTTCTTCCACTTCATGCGCCGGTTCTGGAACCAGATCTTGATGTGGCGCTCGGTGAGGCTCAGGGTGAGCGCCAGCTCCACGCGCCGCGGCCTCGAGATGTAGCGGTTGAAGAGGAACTCCTTTTCGAGCTCGAGCAGCTGCGCGCGCGTGTAGGCCGTCCGCGTGCGTTTGTTTTCCTCCGTCTCAGCCATCACATATGGTCCTATATGGACAGACATATACTTAGTCCTGGTGTATTTACCCATGACAAGTATGCATAGTATATTTAGATTTATTATCAGTTTTGTTTGAACTGAATATAAAAGAAAGTGATTTTAAATTAATTGTGATGATGAGGCCTTTTGTACTTTTTCTACTGGAAATAACATGCCTTATTAGACGTGCATACCTTTTTTACCACTCCAACACACCAAACCACAGTCCATTTTTGTCTTATGATAGCCAGTAAAATAAACATGTATTCACCTGCTGTGTTACAAGGAAATTACAATCACTTGAGATCTACTCAAAATATATACTTCCATAGTAAAAGTTGAAATTTGGAAGCTGTACCAGATAGAATTCCAAATATTTTTTTATTATTTGGAAAATATTTTGTTGTTGACATCACATAATTCACTTTAAGAAAATTTAATTTGGAAGTAAAAACTAGTGGTAAATTGTCGTTGGCACAACGATTTTTTTAAAGTCACGCATAAGTTGGTGCACAACAAAGTCAAAGCACAAAGGTGGAGAGAGTGAGGCACCAGGGTTTGGTGTATCAACACTATTCACCGATGGCCTCAAAGTTTATCTGAACTCATACCGACATTTCTAAAATGTCACGGGAGGAAAAATCTGTATGACACTGAAAAAAAATCCTCCACATCTTTGGTGTGGATTCAAACTGAATATGTACAACAAGTTATATTATTATAATTTGTTGTGCATTTGTTTGTCACAAAATATATTTTCTCAGGGCGTCCTTCCTTAGTCGACCTGTATTAAAAACGTTTTGCACACAATGGTAGCTTTATGAAAACAATTTTCATAGCATATACGTTTTTGAAACGCCTTTCAACTAGTTGGTCAAATATGTTGTAATTAGTAAATAAAAACTAACTATAGGCTTCTCTAAAAAACTAAAATATATATTTTTTTATTACAAAAGCTGTGCGTAAACGCTCTCTTTCGTCTCAGTTGTATAAATGATAAAATATCCTGTCTATAAAATGACTTCAAATCATTTTCCAAAAATGTGTTAGAATTGTCCTCTTATCGCATACACCCAATGATGGCTTATTAAATGGCAAGTTGTGAAAATGATGGGTAGACAAAACCGATATTTTTGTGACAAGAAGAGCCGATAAAAGCAAGCGCTGGCCTTCTGGGCCTTTTCCAGATTGACAAGGTAAACTGAAACACCCAGGATCGAATTTTTAGGAACATGGTGTTATTATGGGCCCCAGAAAGACTCCGTTGAAACTCTACTGTTAGTGCTGTGACTAGAGAGCCATGTTGTCAGCAAAATGTCCATGTTTTTTTAAATCCAAAACAACTAATTACACTGTAATAGAAATAGAAACCCGCTCTTACAAACCCCCCTCTGATTCAGTTGGTATCTACTATAATTTTACTATAACCGTGAAGCAAATCAGCGAATGACAAACATCGATATGTAGAGACTGGAGGGTTTACCTGCCCACTGTCCCTTCCAGGTGTGCGAGTGGGATTTGGTGGTTTTCATCCAGGGGAACGGGAGGTGATATCTGCTCTGCTCCACCGTCTCTCCGTACCCCGCGGCGGGCTGGAGAGCTTGCTGCTGGAGAGCCTGCGGGTGGAGGAGCTGGGGAACACCCGGGTCCTCCCGCAGACCGGGCAGACTATAGGAGGAGGCGATGTCGGCCAGGCCGGCCTGCTCCAGGGCTCCCATTGACGGCGACGAGAAGACGGAGTGGACCTGCCTGCTCATGTAGAGGCAGGGCGGCGGGCTGTGTCTGTAGTCCTCCACATGTGACCTCTGGTACGCACAGGAGTCTTTGAAAACCTGCGAAGGGTAGTAGTGATCTTCCCGATTCATGGCTGCCGAGGACTCGGGGCTTTGGGGCTCGTGAAGCTGCGCCCTGCCTCGGCGTGGACCTGTTGCTGTCTACTTGCCCTCGGACGAGGCCGTTACGGCTCCCCACAGGTGTGTCACTCTGTCACCATGTGACCCTGCAGCGCACAGGCCATTGGTGTGTGTGTTTGCTCAAAACGGCAGATCCAGCAAGAGCCCCTCAGTCTCCAGGTTTTTTTTTCCGTTTTGAAAGAAATGGAACAGAAAGCGTAAATCAATGCCCCTCGGTAAATGCCCCAACGTTTACCTGCACATCCACCTGTTTGCATCAAAAGCAGCAACACAATCTGTGGCACCCTGTCTCCACTCAAAGAAATGGGTCTAAGTGGTCTCCTCTCGGTCTAAAGTGCACGACGGAGACGCGTCTCTAATGTGGGACGTTTTGGATTGGCCCTCACACAATGCAGCCATCGACAATTTATATGGGTATATCTCTTGTCTGCACACTGCGGCTGATAAATCGATACTTATGGGCGCAAACATTGGGTTGACCTGTGAGATAAGAGTCATGGATGGAGACACAGTTGTCCTGGAAACATCACAGTCCCTTTCCACCTGATTTTCTCTCGCTCTCTCAACAACTCCTTTTTCGTCCACACCTTTGTGACTTTTAAAATGTTCCCATTACACTTCTGCAAATGCGTCATTTAACACCATTTAGAGAGTGGCCCCTGCGCGCCGGGCCCTTGACAATAACAAGCTTCGGGCTGCACTCTCGCCATGTTTGCTGGCCATTAGCCCTTAGCGGCTGTGCGTCCGCCCCATTAAACAATGGCTCTCGTGTTAAAACCAATTAGGTTGGAGAGAGCAACAGAACTCAATTAGGCCGCGCTCGCGCGCAAGCAGCGTGTCTCCACAACCCGCGAGCTTACCTGCGCCTTTATGCAACAAGTTGGACCTCTCATAAAACACACGTGATTTGGCGATTTTATTCTTTTTACAGGACCATGCAGGACGCCAGGGCTTTTACTTTTATAGTGTTTGTCTATAGACTATTTGCACTGGGTTCTTCAAAAAGCAAGTATAGCCTATTCCACTGTATCTTAATGGGGCACTCAGCGACGCAATAAAGTTCAAGTAAACCAAATCTATACAAATCAGCCCCCGCACCATGGCCTAATGGTGTTTATATTTGATCATTGTTTCAAAGAGGAAGGAAACAGTTAACCGAAGCTATTCCCCCACTCGGTGGAGAAGGCCAAAGTGATTTATGAAGCATGAGGGGTGTTAACGCACTTTAGCCAGACTTTACAGACAGAATGGATTTAAGCGAGGTATAATGCAGACTCACTTTGCCGTAATAGACATATGGGACATCTTGACCAGGGAACTGACAGTTTCCACTTTTATAAAGCTCTGGATGCAGAACAATAAAAAGGTTGTAGCTTAACCAAAGGCCAAATGGAGAGGAGCTTTTACCAGCATTACATTAACAATGCATGACCAAATGTCCATCAGTTTTCCAGTGACCCCAATAACCATTCTAAAACACGTAGAAATATTGAATATGAATTTAAAAAGTTGAAATTATTATAGTAATGATTGTTTTTTTTTGTTCCGGTCTAATTCACTGACTATTAGCCTTTTCATGCTGGATTGAGAATCCGGCTTGAGAAGGTTTCCCGAGTATAGTCTTTCTCCTTTAACAAACAAACCCGTTTCTGATAGCCACTATGTAACAAAAAGTTGGATTACGCAGAGGCGACAGCAGCATGGCTTATGTAAACAGCATGACCAGCAAATAATGACAAGGGGAATGATAATGACGTTATAATTGAAACCAAACGTCCCAACTGAAGGTAAAATTGATAAACACCAAACCATGAGTCATTTCAGAGGGAAGGAGATGGAAAGAAATTTAAATTATTTCTATGAACTATAACGAACGTATGACTATTTATTACTCTGGGGCCGTTAAAATGATTTTAACTTACTTAGTCAATGTGACCATTTAAAGGGAATCAACAAAAAGGTTAACAATTATTTAACTGACATATAAGACATAAAGTCTTTCTGTGAGGAAACATTGTTTTAGTCGTTTTTAATCACTGGTGCTCTCAAGTCCCTCCCCTATTAGCAGAGGTGCTTCATTCATGAAGTCTGTGTCCATTCTGCCCATCTTTCCCATGTTTCCTTTCTCTGTTGTCTCTGTGTCTGTTACTCCTCTCATTGTCTCTGTCCTCCTTGTCTTTATTATTCCGACCATTCCTTTGATGCTGTTTATGGTCTGTGTGGCCTCCTTTGCCCCTACCATCTCTGGGAGGTGATCTGCTGTGATCTACTCTTCTGTCATGTGTCCTGCTCCTATGGTGCACACTTGTGGCAGAGGGTCCATCTCTGGGTTCACCAGGGCTCCGCTGAACACCAGTGGATCGTAGAGTGTTGAGGAGGAACCGCTTGTTGGTGCTCTGCAGGGGACACTTTAACCTGACAAAGGTGTTAACAAAGTTTTTAACAAACTGATATCTGACACTTAAACACAGCAGGTTAAGCTTTCTGTTTCCCCTACATTCGTTCACTTAAATGCATTATTTAAATTCTCCAGAGAGACATGGTATTATGGATATTTCATAACCAACACATTGATGTGGACCACAAGAGAACAAGAGGCTACACAGACAAAGAACAAAGATCGCCTGTGCAGCGACAGTTTAATTGTCATGTATCAGTTAATGTTGAGTGCACGATAATGCTTATGACATGTCCAACACAATGCTCACCATCCTGCAGGGCCCATGGTCTCTGCTCTCACCCGTGCCCTGTCGGTCTCCCTGAGGAGCTCCTCAATAGCACGCCTGGATGGATACATTAGGAAATCACCTCAGGAAATGTAAAGGGTAAATATTTAACTGAGTGACAGAATAAAAGTGATGCAGGATGTAGAGGAGAAAGTGAGTAATTGGTGAAGGAATGAGAGACATCGTCAGAGACCTGGTTTGACCCGAGCTGCTGAATCAACCGAGTGTCAGCGGATGAGACGCACTTATTTAGCACACCTTTAACCACACAGCAACGGCAGCAAACAGTGACTGTCATCGTGATATAGTTACATTAGATCCACTGCACACACAACGTCGTCTTCCAGATAAATATATACACTACAGCAGATGTGGACCAAAAATATCCCTTCTAGCTGGAGGACAGGTGTTTAAGAGTAAGGCAGCCACACATGCCTACAAACAGTCGCTAGACACGTTTACAGAAGATAAACAGTGGGATTGTTACGCACTTCTCCAGCTCGTTGTCCTCTGACATCACGCAGCGATGGATGACACGTAGGAACAAAGTAAATTCAATGGAAATCGATGATTACGAATTAACGCATCATCTGTTCGTGTTTACTCCTCTGTGAGGTCCTATCGCTGAGGACCCGGTGATTTTGGTAGTCCTTAACAATGCCAGAAAAAAAGCCACTTGGCTTGTACCGTGCAATAGCGATACTAATGGTTAATGACCTATCGAGGGTAGCTCATGAGATCATCATGATTTTTAAATCAATTTTTATTGTGTCAGGACAAATCAAATGAAATTAACAAACACACAAAATAGGTATTAATCTTTAGACAGCATGACCTTTAAAAACAAAATAAAAAATATTGTTCTTACGTAAGCGTGTGGGAATAAAATACACCACAGCAAGACGTGTACCTAAAAACGGTGAAAGTATTTTTGGTCAGGCCATCCAGGGCACGCCCGTGATTCTTCCCTGGATTGACAGACACAGACCCCGCCTTTCCCCACTGACCGAGACCAGTGGTGGGCGGGGCCAGCGCCTCCAAAGGCACGGGGGCGTTGTGGTGCGGGTTTGCGGAGCGCACCGTTGCGGTGGATGCGTGATCGGGGTCCCGCAGCTAATGAACGTCCCCTCCCCCTGTTCGGGGCCGGAGTGCGCGGCACGGAGGAGCGGTGAGAGCAGGTAACATGTTATCATCTGCCCGTGTGAGCCGTGTCAGTGTGTAGCGGTCTGTGCATTGATATGCATTGATGCCATTGTCGCTTCATCTGTCCTGGCCATCGGCTGGTGGAGGGTAGGATGGAGGCAGACAGATGGGGGCAATGATTAAAAATGCTCTGCTCTCATCAGATGTGTTCCACGGCCCGGGTTAATTATAGATCATGACAGTGCAGTTGGTGCATTGCCAAGGTAATTTGGGACTAAGACAAGTGGAACAAAAAGAGATTGCAATGTCAATTAAATCAGTGTCAGTATTTGTTGTTGTTGCATGTCTGTCTGACTGTTGTGGGGATAAGCAGCCTATTGCGATAGACCTTGCAGAGCAGCTACAGGCCTGTCTTACCATGTGCCCTTCTTTTATAGATTTTTTCAAGATAAGAGACGATAAGATGGGGTTTTATATAAATGTAGGCTAAGCCGAGAGGACCTGTGAATTTAAATCTGTGGCCTGTAACATCAGCTCATCTTATTTGACAATGTCATTCCTGCTTGGGAGGTAGTCCAGGGCTTGTGTCGTAAGATTAGATTGTCATCTTTGAAAAATGAAAATATAAGCAGAGACAGGTGCAGGGCCTAGACTGTCATTTATGAATATAGAAAGCAGTCCGATGACAATAACAGCATGGCCTTGGACTCTTACACAAACACACGCACACACACTCACACACACACACACAACCACACACACACAAGCATACACACAGAGATTAAAAGAAAGCATTTGCCAGCCTTCATACAAGTTAACAGAGTTCTGCTATGTTTAAAATAGATTTGAGTGCTTTTCGTGGCTGAGGCTCTAAACTGCTGCCACAGTGAAAACCTGAAGACTTTACTTATTGATAAAGACTATTTGCAGGATCCCGTACCTAAAAAGCTGTGCATGATGCATGAGTGTGTGTGTTTGGTTTTGCTTGTGTAGACTTATACTTTCAACTCTACACGTCTGTGTATATATGTGTGTGTGTGTGTGTGATGTGGTGATGTCACAGCTTTGTTATAGGAACAGAGAACCCTTGTTTCCTCATGATTAATTCATGTCCAGCTGCGGGATAGAGACAGAAGCAGCCAGTCACACACACACACACACAGACAGGACAACATACTTAAAGGAGGCCGAAATCAGTAACTACAGGTCCAGTAGCCAAGGAGACAGGAGAGACAGGTTGTCACAGAAATGTGAAGCAGCGGAGACGAGACGAAATAAGCGGCAGAAAGGCAACCAAGGGGACTCTCATCATTGTCTGACAAGCATTCAGGCTGTACCGGGGAGGAGCAGAGCATCCTGCTGAGTGAAGTGCATCTGTTTTGTGGCTCCTCTGCATCCTTCTCCAGCTACACTGTGAATGTCAAGCCCCACTGAACAGAACAGGCTCCAGGTCGTCATGGAGACAGGAGCAGACCCTTGGTGGAACAGAGGCAGGTAGTCACTGTGGCTTGGCTGGCCCGCTGCGTGCTGTGGTACGCCCTCTGCTGTCTGCTCCGAGCAGCAGGCCCCCGGGGGCCCCGACTGATAGAGGGGCCGGGGGCTGTGAAAGGCTTCGGATGTGAAACGCTGTGGAAATGATCAGCGTGCACAGAGTGCACTGGCTGTGGGGGCCGACGCTGCTCAGTGGAGTGCTTTATTTCAAGACTTTGCTTCAGGCATGTTCTCTCTCTGTTGCGGAGGAGACTGAGTGCATCCACTGCACATGGCCTGAACCAAAAATAACATGTTCGCTGAGGGGAATGTTGAAACAATTCCTACTGTTCTTCTGACTTTTTAGTTTTTCTTTCTTTCGTCTACCTACCTGCCTCTGCCCTTGTCAGATTTTTACATCCCATTTATCTCTTTCAGACCTCCCTCCTGTCACTTTCTCTTCCTCCCCACTCTGTCTTGGCTCCGTTCTCCTCTCTGTTGCTCGTCCATTCCCACTTGCTCTGATCTGTGTTCTCTCTCTGCCTCAATCTCAGATAATTCCCTCTCTGTGGAATTGGAAGATTGCGGCAGGCGAGAGCAAAATAGAGATTATACAGCCAGATTAGTGGACAGGAGCAGCAATACATAATCTCAACACACTCGCTGACATACACGCGCACACACACACACGCGCCCACAGGGTCCCTCTCGATCTCATGCAGACACATGGGACCACGTGTTCAAAGCATTTGCCACATGTATAAATGCACATAACCAGTGAAACAGCTGTTTAACCCTCTTGCTTTGACCTCTGACCTGCAGGGTGATGTGCTATCAGCCGCTGGGGGGCATCTGTCCTCTCTGCAACCTGTTCATCCTCTGAAGCTTATGGGATAGGAGTGTGTGTGCCCCTTCCCAACACTACAGCCCCACTGGAGTCATTTGTGCCAAAGCTGAGTTGTGCTGAAGGAGCAGGGATGGGCAGCCCGGGCTGCGAGGTGGCTCTAGCTGGGCCGCTGGAGGCAGCACTGGAAGCTCTGTGCTCCGAGTGCGGCCAGATCCACCGCAGCTGGGAGAACCACCTTTACAACTACCGCTTGGAAGTGGACGACGACCTGGTGTGCCACATCTGCCTGCAGCCGCTGGTGCAGCCGCTCGACACGCCGTGCGGACACACCTTCTGCGCCCGCTGCCTGCGCAGCTTCCTCAAGGAGAGGGACTTCTGTCCTCTGGACAGGACGCGGCTGCAGCTCCAGGCGTGCCGCCGATCCAGCATACTGGTTCACAAGCTGCTGGACAAGCTGTCCGTCTCCTGCCCTCTGACCCCGGTCTGCTCCCTCAGTATGCCCCGATGTGACCTAGAGGCACACCTCAAACACAGGTAATAAAGCTTACACACAGACATAATTACGGGATCCTTGCATGAGTGTGAACTATGGACACGCACACCCACGCAATGCATGCATCACGCAGCTTTTTGTAGTTAATACAGGTAATCAATCATGAAAGTATATATTCCCTCGTTACCGTGAAAATCCATACCATCCATCCATCATGATCAGCTTATTGCTGGCAGGATCATTTGGAGATCCCATTCATGTCAGTCCAGATCAGTTAAACGTTCCCACCATCCTGAAACCTAAACGTTTCCCGCCCTCCACACGCTTTGGCTTTTGGCCCATTTGCACCAGGTGCTGTGAGACCCTGAGGGGATTATTGGGCTGTAGGTCATGTGATGGGGGATTAGTGGTTACCTACCACAGTCATGGGTTGGCTGACCAGAAACCCTTCGTTTCTGGTCGTTCTCATTCTGCAATCATGCTGAGCAACTTCAACACCAGGGACCTTTTCAACCATTTTTTCTGTGAGACAGCCAAGGGCAACCCCGGCCTGTGGTGAGTCAAACACGTCGTGATGAGAGGTCAGCGTGGCTGGCATTTAACTTTCACGGTTCACCTCACGTCTTTCCTCTACTCCTGTCTTTGCTTGCTTTCTCTTTCTTACTTTCTCAGTTGCTCTGTCTGGTACAGAAACAGAGGGCTGTGTGTGTGTGTGTGTGTGTGTGTGTGTGTGTGTGTGTGTGTGTGTGTGTGTGTGTGTGTGTGTGCGTGCATCAGCATCACCACGAGAAAACCCCAAAAAAGGAAGTTGCTGCTAAATGTTCCATTGATTTCTCCAGTGCAAGTTCAGGAATATACATACATAGATACAGCAGTGATTTGAGAATTGACTCAACATGAATGGCTTTAAATGCGATATATTCATTGATTTGGGGAGCCGACATCTCCATGACTTCTGGGGATGGTTTCTGTTGCTTAGAAACCACCCGCTGGTGTTTTGACATTATCTATTTGACTGATAATCCAGCGACTGCTTGACACTTTCGTTAAGCCGAGGAGATTTTCCTTAACAAGCTCACACTAACAAGCTATTGCTTACAAGCTGTTAAGACCATTTCTGATATAGCTGGTTTTTAAGGCAGGCCACTGCCACACATTGCCAAATGTCTATAAAGGAATACCGATTGTGACTGTTACTAAACCAATGTCTCCTCCAGATAATGGTTTAGGGTAAAATGTGTTGCTCATGTACATGAGTCAAAAGGTCATTGAGACACAGCAGTATCTGACTAAAGTTTGCTTAAATTAGTCAACATAAGCTCGAGGCCCTAGCAGACCAGGTGACGCTGTTGTAGAATAAACATTTTGCATTTAATTAAGTCAGTGTGAGTAATTTAATGCATGTAACACTTCATTTGTCAGAGAGAAAATAATCTGTTCATTTAATCTGTATCCAGGTCTGATATCTGAGAGAGTAAAATATCTGAGACTAAAGCCATCAGAACAAAGGTTAGGGTTAGGGTTAGGAATGCATAGCTGCAGCCCATTCAAATGTTACAGTCAACGGTCTCATCACGGTGAGGCCTGACGTGACTTTTGCAAAGATTAAACCTCAGCCGCAGCCACACGTGTGCTCGCTGCTCTCCTGCCCTGCAGACTTAGCAGGAGCCGAGCGTCCGCTGTTGCCGTGCGACTTTGTCAGTCGACATTGTTTATGCTAAAGATGGAAGGATGGCCGCTACACTACAAGAGGAGCGGGGCAGGCACCGGTGGTCAAGCTTCGCTGGCCGATCCTATTACAGATGGTGTTTATGTCTGAGAGCTGCGTCTGAGACTTTCACTGTTTCTGAAACAAAGAAGCGGACTTTAAGCCTTTACCTGAGCTTAACCTGTACCAAGTGTCAAACGTTTCCCCCTCAAGATAGATGTGAAAGAGGATCACTTCATTAAAGGAATACACAGTGACAGAAAAAATAGCCACTTAGTCATATAACGCTGCTATTTCAGGAAAGTGAAAAGGGAATGGGGGAAACGGGAACATTTAAATAATTCAACCAGCTTGTTGCTGCCACTTACACTAAATACTTCAGAGTCAATTAAGGCTGAGACCACATTGATCCCCAGAGACCGCCTGTCTGTGTGTATTTTTAATTGTATTTCACTTAAGAGTATCTATTTGTGGGTGAGATAGATAGATGCACCCACCTCCACCAGACTTAGGTTTGTTTTGATGGAGAGGACAGCTCGGAGCAGCTTAATGTTTAAGAATAATCGATGTTATTTTCTTGCGAAAAGGCAAATTCTTCCCCTGTATCACTCTTCACTGTTTTTTTTTCTGAGTTAATTGAGTTATAGAAAAGAAGTTATATTTTATGTTTCAGAAAAATCTAAATACTAATACACACAGTTCTTTAATCTCTAGTGCTACACTATATTTAAAGTACAGTCTGGTATTTTTTTTTCTCAGCTTATGACCCTGCATTCTGACCTGCTTTGAGAAGTGGTATTCCTAGATTGGTAGAAATGCATCACCCTAAATTAACTGATGCTGAACCTGATTTTCTTCACATATCAGATGGACTAACAAACTGACACCTGTTGCTTGGTGAAAGGTGTCCTGGGACGCGGTGTCAGCATACCAGCGTGGACGGTCCGAGGTGTGAAAGCGGGGATGAGCGGGCGATGGTTACCAGCCCTCCCCGGTCACCGCGTTCCCCGCAGACGGTCCTGAGAGACCGGACGCCCTCTCCACCCTCCGGGCCTACAAACGCCGGCAGCAACGGGCCCGTGTGGACAGACGACGCCGGGCTCGATAACCCTGCCTTTGAGGAGAGCACAGAGGAAGATAGTGAGTCCATGGCCTGTTTTTTTTATTTTTTTTTACCAGTTATTAAGATGTTAAAATTGTCAATGAAGTCAACAAAGTTGAGACTGATGGGACATTCAATCTCTTAATCTCAAATCGTCTTCAGGTGTTGTAGTGATGGAGTGTGTGGTCCCCAGAGTGAAGCGGCCCCTCAGTAATCCCTGCATCCACCTCCTTCGCTCTGTCAGCTCCGCCTCCTCCGGTTGGGACTGCCCAGAGTCCCCGCCGCTCTCTGCTGAAGAGGGTATGACATCACTTCCTCTATTTTATCAGGCATCTTCCCAAAGGGCTTTATCCTGGAGATCAGAGATATGACATATTACACTTTATGTTGTATAGAGTGTTGGCGCTGAATTTTGAGACGACAGGATGTTCACATTCAGGGAGCATTATGATACAAGTGTGCAAATAAAAGTCTGAAATGCACCTGTGTGATATGATGTGTTTGTCCATTAGGCTGTGTGAAGTTACCCTCACTTCCTGAAGGAGAGATAACTGCCATAGAGGTCCACCGCGCCAACCCGTACGTCGAGCTGGGCATCAGCATCGTCGGGGGAAACGAGACGCCTCTCATCAACATCGTGATCCAGGAAGTGTACAGAGACGGGGTCATTGCACGAGACGGGCGGCTGTTGGCTGGCGATCAGCTCCTGCAGGTGAGAGGCTGGAAATGATTCTGGTCCATCAGCGTTTTCAGGGATGAAGTGCACAATTTCACCACCACACACACTGTGCCCCCTTTCATAACAAAAAATTGAAGCCACTTTAACAATTTGGGATATTTTCACTTAAGCAAATGAAAAAGCTCTGATAAATTCATTATGCTGCCCGACATCAAACAAAAGACAAAATAATAGCTACTAGCTGCCAAGAAAGGGACGTATTTAGCAGCAAAAGTACCGTTTTTCTTTCAGAAGTTGATGTGGACTATAACAGAGCTAAAAGAAGAATGAATACTGGACTTCCACCAGTCAGATGGCCAGACATGGCTCCACATGACTGCTGAAGTTGCTCTGTTTGCTCTATGTGTAAATACACAACTTTTTTCTAACACAGCAACATTATAAGGTGATGATAGATCGTTTAATCCAGGATTGTCTCCCTTTGCCATCTTTCCTCCAAGGTGAACAATGTGGACATCAGTAACGTGCCCCACAGTTTTGCTCGTTCGACGCTGGCGCGCCCCTGCACCAACCTGCAGCTGACCGTGCTTCGAGAACGCCGCTGTGCCTCCCGGGCACCTCCCTCCTCTTCCTCCTCCACTCCGGCTGTGCCCCACGCGCCCTGCTCCACTCCCGAGGGCGCCCCGTCCAGCCCCGCCACGCTCCGAATCACTCTGCACAAGCGGGACTCAGCGGAGCAGCTCGGCATCAAGCTGGTGCGGCGGACGGACGAGGCGGGAGTGTTTGTGCTGGACCTGTTGGACGGAGGCCTGGCGGCAAAGGACGGCAGACTGCGCAGTAATGACCGCGTTTTGGCTGTCAATGAGCAGGACCTGCGCCACGGCACCCCAGAGCAGGCTGCACAGATTATACAGGTTCATTATTTTCCAGATTTCTTCTTGATAAATACTGACATTTGAGTGAGGAAATGAGCGAAATAAATCAGCTCAGATTTGATTCTAAAGCCCTGACTTTGATAACTCTGACTCTCCAGGCCAGTGGAGAGCGAGTCCACCTGCTTATTGGCCGGCCCAGTAAACCAACTCCACCCCCACCGCCAAAATCGAGCTCCACCAGAGACCTCTACTGCCTTGATCACTTCCTGCCTAACCACAGCTCCACCCCGAGTCCCGTGCCCACGCACCTGTCTCGCACCAGCACCCACCGAGTGAGGAGAGGCCTAGATATATGTGTGGTTGTGTGTGTGGAGGTGCATTGGACACTTTGCCTGAGCTGTTTTAACGGCTGGAAAACACCCCAAAAAGATCTAAAGATAAAATCTGAGAAGAAAAATCCGTTTTAAAGGATTTTTTACAGTTGAAAATTTGGTTTACTGGTATTGTGTGCTCAAAGTGCTGCCGAGTGGTTAAAGTGTCGGGGTGTCACAATATCTGCTGCAGCTAAGCTTATGTTCATGTGCGTTGTCACCTCTGTGCGATTCCCAGGACCTTTCCCAGTGTGTGACCTGTAAGGAGAAACACATCACTGTGAAGAAGGAACCCCTCGAGTCTCTGGGCATGACTGTTGCAGGAGGGCGGGGCAGCAAAAGCGGGGAGCTGCCCATCTTCGTGACCAGCGTCCAACCGCATGGCTGCTTGTCGAGGGATGGACGCATCAAACGAGGTGAGGGTTTCAGCCGGGTCGAATATGCATCAAAAACAAATTTCACGTTTCACCGTATGCTACTGTATGCAAAGCCACATTACCTTTGTCTTGTTGCGTCTCCACGCTCCGTCAGGTGACATCCTGCTGAGTATCAACGGGCAGGACCTGACATACCTGAGCCACAGCGAGGCCGTGGGCACGTTGAAGGCCAGCGCCGCCTCGCCCTCGGTCCAGCTGCGAGTGCTGGAGGTCACCATGGTGGAGGAGCGCGACCCTGACGAGCTGCTGCCCCACTCCCATGACAGTGACTTTGACGCCAACTGGTCCCCCTCGTGGGTCATGTGGTTGGGCCTGCCCAGGTAAACATACAGAGGAGAGGATCTAACAAACCAAGTGATAAAAGTGGTTTAATTGTTTCTCTTTAATCTTTCCCTCGCCCTGCTCTCTTGTCTTCTAGCTACCTGCACAGTAGTCATGAGATTGTGCTGCGGAGGAACCACCCCGGCAGTTGGGGCTTCAGCATTGTTGGAGGATACGAAGAGAGCCACGGCAACCAGGCCTTCTTTATTAAGACCATAGTCCTCGGCACACCTGCGTACTATGACGGCCGCCTCAAGTGAGCAATCGGTTGTTTTTTTACTGCATCTTATCTACCGACATTATACAGCCTGCTACCTATAAATCCAAATGCATTGCTTGCCCTCATCTTTATCCACACAACAATTTACACACACAAAAATAAAAGTTCTCAAAAATTGTAAATGACTAATATCAGTTCAAGTTGGTTCTGAAAGGCACAGTAATCAGTTCCTATTTGTCTTCCAAACTGACTTGTCTGTTGGTGTCATCTTAGGTGCGGTGATATGATTGTCGCAGTCAACGGCCTTTCGACAGCAGGAATGAGCCACTCGGCTCTGGTGCCCATGCTGAAGGAGCAGCGCAGCCGGGTGGCGCTCACTGTGGTCTCCTGGCCTGGCAGCCTGGTATAGCCGGGCTGGCTCATGAGCAGGCTGCGCACCACGCCAAATCCGCCCAGAATGTTCTGTATTGGGAATGACCTTGGCCAAAGTGAACTGGTACACGCTACTGTACATCGCTCCATACCGGGCTTAACCCAGGACCAAAAGCATCCAGAACTGTAGTTGACCGGGCGGTACGAAAGCCCGTCCTGACCAGGTGGGACCTGATCCAGATTGTGCCGCGTCGCTCAACAGACTGCACTCACACACACACACACACACGCGCACTGCTGTGTTCATATGGTCATGTTGTCTTCACTCCCACTGGGAGAATGGTAATGCAACTGTTAACAGGCAATCTGTGCTGTATTCATCTCACCAGGCAGTTGTAGAAACCAGGGCTGTATTCAGGTGGATGCATCGTTGCAGGTAGAGATAGCGTTTATAAAAAAAAAAGTAGCCCGTTATCCTTAGTCATACAGGATAATGAACTATAATCACATTAATCAAGATGTGCTGCAACACCAGCGCTGTATCCAGCTGAATAAGCGTCCGGCCTTATTGGAAAACCTGCCTCATCCTGGGGGCCCCCCCCCAACTACCCTTAGGTCTCATCGCCATGGCAACTAGCTGTCCCATCAGCTGGAGTTTTATACATGTGTGAATGTGTCTGTTTAATAAACATGTCCTTCCAAGGAGGAACCGTATGCTTAAAGTGTAAATTCAACATGAGAAAGCAATTGAACACGTTTATAGGAGCACAATGCTACTTAAAAGGAACTTTACGCGGAGTCCCACATTAAGGTGCGACAGTGTGGTGCTTATAAATGAGGCTTTATTTCATCATTGCTTCAAGAAAGTAAACAGAAATATCACATAATGTTTAAACATTAATGAACATAACTTAACAGATATATTTTTTGATAATGCAGCCTCACTATTTTTTGGCCTCTAAAGTTGTTTTACGCAGCTTTGCAGCAAGCTTGTTGGCATCTGCTTGATTGGCTGGAGCCGCCTGTCTGACCTGCTGAGCCTTAGTCCAGGGCAGATTCTTTTTAGGACGCAGTTTCTGGGAAGGAGGAAGGGAACAATATACAAAAAGGAAAACATGTGGTAGAACAAGAAGAAGAAGAAGAAGAAGAAAAAAAAATCCTGTGTAGAAGGCTGAAAGAAAAACAGTCGATAACATTACCTTCAGCTTTTTCTTTGCTGGGTCATGAACCACTCCATGTCGCCACAGACTCTCCTACACAATTGGGACCATTTATCAGTGACACAGTAAGCAATGTAGTGGATGAAGTCATTCGCAACCTTGAAGAAAAACATTTCACTGCTGGCGCTGCCTAGCGGTTATTAAATGGTTTCTTGCTGGTTTCAGGTGGCAAAAAAAGATATTCAGTCTCATCTGGACTCCACTCACACAATTTAAATGCCTCCTGATAAAATCCAGCACTCGCACAACAAGATCTAGATTATCTTAAAGCTGAGCTGTGTAGCAGAACAGAAACACTTGTGCATTGCAAACCAATTCTATTTACTTTTTGCACAGAGATTGAGGAACCATGTTAACATGCATATGCAGAAAGATATTACAAGTGAAACTCAATACGACGGTAGATCCCGAGTGCAGAGCGGTTTCATTTGGTTCAGTCAAGTGAACAAGCTTACCTTCATGGCAAAGCTCTTCCCACAGCCAGCGTAGGCGCAGCTGAATTGCTTCTTGCCATCGTGGTCGCCCAGTACGTGACTCTCCAAGTTGAAGCGACGAGTGAATTTTTTGTCACATCCTGCCCTGGGGCACGACAGCATCGTCTTCTTGTGCCCGGAGTGGACGCGCTGCTTGTGTTGGTGCAAGAACCAGGTGTTGCTGAACTGCTTTTTGCACACGGCACACGGCACCTTGGCTGAGAACACAGAAGTCATTCAAACACGTTTCCCAGTCAGCGACTGTTCGATGTGAAATGCGACACAACAGACGCCGACACTTCCCAGTGTGACTCTCGTACGTTTATGCTCCGCTCTGTGCTTCAGATATTCTGTCCATGTCTTCGCATGGAAGGGACAAGCTTCTGCCTCACATGGGTAACCTACAGCAGAGAGGCAGACAGGGGGGGGGGGGGACAGTTTAAATCTCAACACGCTCGCAATAAAATGGCCAACAAAACAAAAACCCACAGCAGCAACCGACCTCCATGGACTCTCTCGTGATGCTTCCGTTTTCCATGAGTGGAAAACTCTTTAGCGCAGCCACTGAAAGTGCAACTGTAACAAAAATGTTTCGATTTGAGATGACCCCTGAAGATAGCCAAGTTTGTTATTGTTGCCTCAGATGCAAGGATAAGCCACTTACTGAAAAGGCAGGCGATGCTCATGCTCACCCTTGTGGGTTTTAAGTTGGTTCCTCTTGTTGAAATCCTTTCCACAGCCCTTAACGTTACACTGGAAAGTGCAAGAGCCAGTAAAAATGCCAACATAGTCGTACAAAAACAAAGGACACGAAAGTCATGTTTAAAGAAGTATGTACTTTATATCGCTTCTCTTGGTGATGGTGAACTCTGGCCATGTGGTTCTTCTTGCTGGCATGAGTGACAAAGGCCTCAGGGCAGCCATCCGCTAAACACCTAGAGACCACAGCAGGTACAAAAGGTCAGGATGACTAAAGGAAGACTGAAAATAAAATAAAAACTACCCAAAAGTGTCAAACTTGATACCAAGCGCTTTGAAAATGGAGACTTACTTGTGTGGTTTCTCGCCACTGTGAGTGAGCTCATGTCTGGTGAGCTGATAGCGGGTGCAGAAGCTCTTGTCACAGTTTTCACAGGAGAACGGCCTCTGGTGTCATGGGGAACATTTCGCGAGAAAGAACAAAATCAATCAAATCAAGACACAACAACACAACAATCTCCATCACCACACGCCTCTCCGTCCTGATCGTCACCACGTGCGGCATTTGGCTCCGAGCAGATCAGAGCCACTTACCAATCCTGTGTGTTTGCAAAGATGAGCCTCAAGCTTCCATGACTTACTGAACGTAGCATTGCAATTGAAAAATGAACACATGTAGTTTTTGGGACTTAGCAACCTCTCCCCCATCTTTAATAAGAAATGTCAGATGTGGTGTTTTGGTCACAGTCAAACTAGCAGTAAAGGGGCAGGACATATATTGACCTACATCCTGCAGCTCACCTGCACCCAATTTATCTCATTGGAATGTACCAATTGGGAGAGAAAAGGGGTGTCCTTCCTCACTGAAACTGAAAATATAGAACTTTTTTACAAAGACTAATTTAAGTTTGGTGGAGTGGGTGTGTTCGGCAGTCAGTCCACTGAGTACATTTTAGGAGATCCAGGGAATTATTTAAGGCCCCAAGTTTAATTATTATACATTATAACACTTCACGACTCTTTTCCTGGTGTTTATTGATTCAGGCTTTAAAAATGTCAGGCTACTTGCGGTGCGTGCCCCTATCTGCTGATCTGTTCTGTCTGTGGTGCGCAAGCAAGGAGAGAGGCGACTGTCTGTCTCCATTGATCACACACACACACACACACACACACGGAATTTATTGGCCTAATCTTAATCTTATCAACCCTTTCAATATCACCCTGGGATTGCTGTGATTTATTGTGGTCAGAAATTAGTGTTCGGTGATGTCCTTTGTAACCCACCAACTTTAAACGGCATCAACCGCTCACAGTCTTTTTTAAGCCTCATGAGTGGAAAGTTGAATTCAGAAGCAATAACACACAGCATAGCTCAGATCTATATAATAATAATCATTCATTGTTCATTATTAAAGCTCTAATTTAGTGACATGATGAGGATTTTGTTTTAATGACAAACACAATGACAAATGTTTCTGAAAGGCCATATATTTTCCCTTTACCTTTATCTGAACAGTAGCCACCTTGAACACAGGTTAGAAGTCTAGTATACTAGTAAATGCTCAAAGCCGGTGTGACATAAGAATGAGATGATTCATAAGAAAACGGACTCATAAAGCATGACACCATTATCTCCGTAACGCTAGTTTGCGTTGGTCACCGTTAGACACAGGTCATTCCATACTACTCTGCAGCAGATAAACGGGGTGATTTCGGAGCACTTGTTGCGTTTAACTTTTCATCTGGGAGATATCTCTGACAAAAGACAATACATTTAAGAAGTCAAAAAAGCCAGAGGCACTGATAATCCAGCAACACTATCTGCTGGTCTGAATATGGGAGATGACCCTCTGTGGCCACCTCATGGTCTCACGTGAAACCTTTGACTGACATCTGTGAACGAGGCCTATTGAGAGCCTGTTGGGCGTTGACTCGGTGCCCTCCCATGCTTCAGGTGAACAGGCCTGGGTCAGTCCACACTGTTATCAGCCTCCCCTCATCCGGTCCCCCTCCGCTGTCAGGGCCAGGATCAATACAGCTGGCCCAATATCCACATATATGACCGGGCCTCCCCCGTCTCTGATAACCACGCAGACCCTATCACCCCACCTCTCACACACACAGATACAGCACGCACTCTGTTTGGCCCGAGGTGGGATTTTCCTTGTTTTTTTCCTTGTGCCTTTGTCCAACCCTCAAGCCTATCACACACACATCATGCGAACACACACCGTCACACCCTTGCACCATACTCACAAATATTGTTGTACTGTTCACTGACAGTCTTTTTTTCCCCCAAGAACTAGTAACTGTGAACATAAGAGATGGTGAGGCCCTATTGGCAGAATGTCATGGCACTTTTAACTAAATTTCCTTTGTGCTCAAAATGCAACGGGGAAATGTATTTTTCTTTTGTAGTTTACTTGGGAGTTTTCACATTCACAATGAATATTACAGGCCACAAGCGCAATTTCATTCTGAAACAACAACAATCTGGGAACTCCCACTGGTATCAAAACGTAATTATATATATTTAAAGGACAGTGATCTCTCTTCTCGAAATAAGTGTCCTACTCTGGATAACCAAAGAGCTATTTCCTCATCCTTCAAAGAAAGCTGACACTAATAGTTGCATCTTTAATCAGGGCATTTTTTCTGGATAACAGTGGAGCTATTTATGAAAAAAGGGGGTTGTATTATATGATGAATCAGCCCTTCAAACTTACTGACTTGTGGAAGATAATAAATGTTACATTTCCTCTCATGCAACATTTCCAAACATAACTTTTTTTTTTGCATCACTGGTGTGAGTTCGTTTCCATATCCAGTCATCTACTGTGTGTGTGTGTGTGTGTGGTTAATATGTAACACCCCGAGTCGATACAGCTGCTCTGAGCTGCTGGCTGAGCTGACAGACTCAATCTGTGTCTGTCAAACATGTGTGATTAAGGAGTCCATAGTGCTCCACAGCTTTTATCCACAAGCCTTGTCATTCCGCCCTCCTCCCTCTCCGCTTGCTTTCTCTCTCTCTCTCCATCTCTGTTTATTTTTTGTTCCTTCAATCAGTAACTTCCATGAGTCAGTGCAACACATGACACTGTGGTGTATCTGTGAGAACGCACACAAAGGACCTACTGTAGATGCATGAGCACAACCAAAACAATACTGAGACAAATCAGACAAACTGATCAGATTCGATCATGCCAGGAAGGTTAGACTACAGGAAGTTTTTTTTTTTAATCTTTTTGGGGATTCGTTTCTTAATTTATAGGCCAAACTAGCCGAAATACAAAGCCGCTGTGTTCTGTTAATATTTTTTAATGCGTTAAATCAGTGATAAAACCTGTGGGAATATTGAAAAAATGTATAGATAAAATTTCCCTTATCTAAATACTCCAAGCGAAATCCAGACCTCACCGATCAATACCAAGGGCTTTGGCTGCCAACCCACTCATTGATTGATAGCATTTTTTTCCCCCAGGTTTTATCTCCTCAGGTTGTTGGATACTTATTACTCTGCCCTGATAAGACCTGCGTCTGAATTCCCTGACCTCAGGCCTGCAGGGTTAGCCGGGTGTAGAAAGACAACCTCTGCAGATTGATGCCTTAAAAGTGACGCCACTGTCTATTTTAGGACTGCAATAACTCATACCTCTTCTTTCTTCTATTCAAAGGATGCACACTTAAAAATAACACAATAAAAAAACACCAGTCGGCCTGGTCCACTGACGACCTCCTCCTCCTCTGTCCTGATCTCTCTCTCACACACAGACACTTCATCCTGTCAGCTGCTGGCCCTATCTCTGTAAACTGGTCCTAATTCGTGTAAATATTGGGTAAAGCACTGAGGTGGGATGTGATAACCTATTTGTCACATAACCAGCCAGCCATTCAGCCTCCACTGATCAAACAACACACAGTGCTCCACACACATGGAAGGCAGTTCACACAAAGACATGACAGATATATCCGTTATAACTATACATTTTATTTGTTAACAATGTTGAAATTACAGTTTTTATATATATTTATATATAGAAAGAGAGGGAGATATTTCAAAGTGTATAATTGAAAATATGTATCAGAATCAGATTTTTTAGAAGATTAATTATTGAGATTTGATTGCAAACCTTTACACCTACGTTTTTAAGTATACACATATATGTAAGTGTGTATATGTATGTATTTTAGGTATTTATATTTACATCTTTTCAGGAAAAGCAAAACATCTATTAGCTGAATCCTGGCTGGATGCGAGTATTAACTCATGTATGGTCATGAGCATGTCAATTTATAAAATAGCTTGCACATAAGTCAACAGAATTTGTGGCAACAGCGCGGGTGAGTTCAACCAATCGATGATACAAAATATGAAAAGTTCTATTTCATGATCTGACAGCAAAAAAATATAAAAAATGATGTTTCATGCTCAGGACATATCCTGCTGCACACTGCCATCTAGTGCACTGAAAAGGGAACTGCAGCATAGAGCATCCCATTTATAATGCTTTAACTACTGCAAAAACACAAACGCTCTCCTTGCCACCTAGGGTCTTCAGTTTGTAATCATTATCCTAAGGGTAAGCCAGTTGGGAGAAAAGCTTTTTAAAATCAGCTTTCATGGCTGCAGTGCTTCTAGTGTGTATCAGATTTAAAGCTTTTACAACATATACATACCACACTCTGGCTTAAACTATTTCAACAGCACAAATCATGTTCTACACATGGAGACATTTGGAAATACAAAATAAATTAACACTGAATTCAGGTGTTAACATAATGTTAATATTCTTGAAAAAACCTTGTGTGAAATGTAGTGATAACACTTGGAGACATGGTGGGGCAGTGTAGTGCGGCAAGAGGAAAATTCTCACTCAAGGAGATGCAAAGGGATAAAACCTGGTGCTCGGTGAGGTGTACAGATGTGAAGTGCTTGTGACATGTGTGCCAGTCACCCTCAGATCGCCGGTGAAATGAAAAAGTGCATTTGATTTCATTTTTTCATCAAAGGAGGATAATCATCACAGAGTGGCAACACATCATGACACTTGGACCTGCGTGAACAGAAAACGACATGACAAGCAGCTGAGTGTACAAATACTTTTATTCTGGCGAGCACTTTATGCCATGAACTCGTAGGGGATGGGCTCCAGCAGCTGTGGCTCGTTTTTCTTGGTGCTGACGAAGTGAGCATCACGGGGAGGAGCGGGCTGAACAGACAGAGGAGCGATAAATTAGGCCAACAAATGGGAACAAGAACCCAGACGAAATGAGAGAGAAAAAAACAAACAAACTCTACCATCACTAATGCAAGAAAAACTTTGATTTATTTTTTCCATTATCTTAAAATCTGTAGACATTCATGTATGTATAATCTACATAATACAAAAAGGGATTGTTGGTCACATTTGGATTAAAACAAGAATTGTAATCAATGAATGTCATTATGACAACTGGAAAAACAATCCACTCATACCTGACGCTTCAGTTCCACCCAGCTTCCCTTCTGCTTGGCCTCGGTTTTCTTGGCCTCGTTTGCCTTGACGCGCTGCAGGAAACTGTCCCTGCTCTTTGAGTGCTTCACATGCTCAATGCGCACATTGATCCTCTTGGCCAGGATCTTTCCCCTGTGAGAAATATACAATACAATTATTTCTCCAACAAACCAAGTATTCTCTGCTCAACATCCGTATGTCTCAGCTGTCTCCTCAATACAACCCCAGGTCAAACAAACGTTATACCGAGGTTCTCAAGGATGAAATAATTTCCCCCACATGAATGACCACTGAGGACATAAAGAATCCAGGTGGCAAAGTGAAGGTGGGGTAGTCACATTCCTACTTGTACATGAAATGCATGACAAATCACAAAGACAAGCGAGGCCAAAAGGATTCCAACACGTACTCCACCGATGTTTAATGTGAACTTTCACACTATAATTAGACTAATCACATTTAGATTTTAAAATCTCTCATCTGTATAAGTAGTTAGTAATAAACATAAAAATTAAAGTTTATAACTGGGGCTTTTAACACTTGACAACAACCAATTGTAAACAAATGCGTTCCAGTTCTTAAAAAAAAAACAACCATTGGTGTGAGCATGTGGAACAACTTTAATTTACAAGAAGTATACCTTTAATTTCAGACGGAACTGATTTCATGTTCCTATTAACCTCAAAGTTATTAACTTTCACCTTTCGAATGCATCCCAAAAGAAATGCAATCATTCACTTACTTGACCTGCTTGTTGACAATGATGCCGACAGCATGTTGGGTTACATTGTATACTCTTCCTGTCTTGCCATGGTAGCACTTGTGAGGCATTCCTTTCTGAATGGTACCTGTGCCCTAGGAGAAAAAACAACAACATAGGACAAATATAAAGCAAATACTTAATTCTATATATATTTTAGAGACAAGGAACAAAATGCACTTTTTTTCCTCCACTGTCAAGTCTTACACTAGGGAGCAGCTCCACTTTGAACTACAACAACTCATTGTTCTCGCTCTTATTAACGACTCGGGAGGCTGATTTTCTGTGAATCCAGGTAAAATTATCTTATCGATAAAAATGTTCCAATCATAAAATAACCCTGTGCCTTTCTGAAATGCAGCGTGTGAGAAAAACTTCAGGTTAATATAAACTAAAAGATAAAAAATATTGGAAATATTAAAGTATTTCATATTTTTAGTGGAAGGTAGCATAATCGATTGATTAATCACACAAAAAAAGGTTATTAGTGAATATATCTGGTGTTTTACCTTGATGTCAACAATGTCACCCTTCTTGTAGATGCGCATGTATGTGGACAGGGGGATTGGGCCTGTGAAGAAAAGACCATTGTTATTTCACAGACCTTTGGCAGTGGTACAGAATTGACTCCAATTACGGACAGCTATAACAAGGTGCACTCACCATGCTTGCGGAAGGGCCTGCTGAACATATACCTTGTCCCCCTCCTCTTGCCTCTGGTGTTCGTCATGATGCCTGATTACTGAGAGAAAGAAAATAAGTCACTAATGATGGAGCTGCTCTACACATCTGTGTAAATTATGTCGGTAAAGGAATATGCGTTTTTTTTTATCTCATGAGAATGGTTATTGACAAACATTGCAGCATACAATATAAACACATTACATGTTGCCCTTATGAAGATACTGTATGGTTGCAGTAACAACCCAGTAAAGTACTTAACAGTTGTAGATGGGCCTTCACAAACATCCGCCCACACTTTACTGCAGTAAAAGCTAAAAATTGCCATATTGTATGTGAATCAGATGATCCACGTGAATGAGAGTGACAATGCCAATAACCACCTCAAAATTCACAGTAGCAAGAGATAACATGGATGGTTGTATTAATTTGGTTTATCGTAATGTAGCCACACAGCTAACACAATGTAATCGATGTTTGCTATAGGAATCCATTACCACTTCATGATCTTATGAAAAAACAGAATTACAGAAGGCAACCAAGTGGTAAATCAGCAGGAGAAACGGGATGTCAGATACAAATGATCTTTCTCCCAAGTAGTTTCTCCGCCTGTACGGTCCACATGGAGAGAGCCACGCTTCGGCTCCTGTTCACATTACACGAACAAATTCACTCCGTGGAACGCGTGTACAGACTAAATTAAGCCCGGCAAATGCTCGGATAATGCTGCGATAACTACATGAATGTAAGTGTATAGGAATTATGATATAATATAAGAAAAATGTAGTTTAATGCGGAGAGGCTCTTACCCCCGGTCGCTACAAGATGGCGGGTACGGCGGAAAGAAGGAGCGAAGGACCCTAAACTCCGCCTTGTAAAATACAATACAGGCAGTCCCCCAAATTGCCTGAACCAAACGACTGTGAGGCCAATAGTGACGTGTGCAGAAGGTCCAGAGTCCGCCCATGTATGCAACAGGCCAGAGCCAGAGCGATGATAATTTAGCTCAGGTCAGATGTTGACCTTTGTTTATTAGAACTTAGAGGATTTTAACTTTTTTAATTACGAGCGATGGCGCAGATACATAACACATTCAACTATTCTGACTCTAACTTAAAGCACGTTATAAATGCTTTACTTAATGTTTTGATGGAGCTTTAATTAGCTTGGAGATGTTTTTATGATGTATCTCAATTGTGACGTTCGTGGGCATAAAACGGAGCAATCCGCTTTTCCGGACGTGAATCAAAGGCGGAAGTAACGTGCAGGAAGTGCTCTTGCTGTCTTGAGCTGTGGGGGAGACTCTCGGTCCGCGGGCGCAGCTGAGTCGCCCGAGCTCACGCGCGCAGCCCAGTGTGAGCGCGCGGCGATGAGGAGGAAGATGGCGCTAGCCGAATGGAAATCCTAATGACAGTCTCCAAATTTGCCTCTTTTTGTACCATGGTGAGTTTCTGGTAGCTCCACACCAACATCAGTCAGAGTTTGGGGTTTTATTAAAGCCGAGTGTTCGCGGTGATCGACCTTTAATCCGCGCTATTGTAAATAATAGCAGTTTGATCGTGTGTCCGTGCTAGCCCAGCAGTTTTCCGTCAATAGCACAGGCAGCAGCCTCCTACTGTCTTCTCCTCCGCATTGCTCTCTCTGCGAACGCCTGCACATCGACGCCCCGCTGGTGTCTGCTTACTAATCACAGCTCGCCGAGTTATTGTTATCATTATTAATTATTTAAGCACGACGACAGCGCACCTGCTGCTGGCATTCAATGCTAACTAGCTAACGACAAGGTAAGTAAAGCTAATCCAAGCTTCCGTCCAACAACTGGATCACAGCTGGATAGTGGATGGATTCAGGACTGAACATACAAAGTGCACAGGGGAACCGTAAATAAAGGCTGAAAATTCGTCCAAGACAAACTAGTCAATATTTTTCAACGCAGGCAATGACGACATGGTTTAACATTAGCTACGCAGTTGTGGATCCGTTCCAAGTCCATGCCCCCTCAGTTTGTTGCTGTCTGCACACAACATCCGAGTCTGGACCATCTCCTCCATACACGTATATCCCTGTCCATCCATCGTCTCATAAACATCTGAGATTTAATATTTAATATTCACTCGTGCAATTTGGATTTAAAAGCTTTATTGGAAAGAGAGCCAGCTCTGCTCAGAGATGGGCCAACGTTGATGCCAGGTAAAGATAATGCATGCTTGATTTTAGCTCCAATGACACGGAATGGCAGAGTGGAGACAGTGTGAGTAAATGCCTAGTTGTGGAGGCTTTAAGCACACATTGGCTTTTTATCTACAATTGACCTTGAGCTTGCCCAGTATCTGCCATCTTATTTGGCAGGTGCTTATGTTTTTTATATATATAATTGAATTTACAGCATGTCATTTTAAAACTTATTTTTGTCTCTGTGCCTACGCAGGGCGCCAATGCCTCTGCCTTGGAGAAAGAGATTGGATCTGAGCAGTTTCCGGTCAACGAGCACTACTTCGGCCTGGTCAATGTAAGTGAATGATGAATTATGAGGATTCAGTGTTTTTTTCCCCAAAATATCCTACTCACATTGATCCTCATACTGAATCTAGTGGATACCATATTTGATTACAGTTTGGAAACACCTGCTACTGCAACTCGGTGCTGCAGGCTCTGTACTTCTGCCGGCCGTTCCGGGAAAAGATTTTGGCATACCGCAGTCAGCCACGGCGGAAGGAGAACCTGCTCACCTGCCTGGCTGACCTTTTCCATAGTATTGCCAACCAAAAGAGGAAAGTGGGCGTCATACCGCCCAAGAAATTCATCACTCGACTTCGCAAGGAGAATGGTGAGAGGAAACTGATTAACTGAAACTGATAAACATTTACACAATATCCAGTCATCACTAAAGTACCAGCTGAACATGTAGAACAGTTTAATTATAACCTCTGAATATTTGTTTTTCTCTCCTCAGAGCTGTTTGACAACTACATGCAGCAGGATGCACACGAATTCCTGAACTACCTGCTCAACACAATAGCCGATCTGCTGCAAGAGGAGAAGAAGCAGGAGAAGACTAACGGCCGCCTTGCCAACGGCACGTTGGACTCCCAGAACAACAACAGCAATGCGACGCCTGCTCCCACCTGGGTCCATGAGATCTTCCAAGGCACACTGACCAATGAGACGCGCTGCCTCACCTGCGAAACGGTAAGATGCCTCACTGCTATTTACATACCAGGAGGAAAGGAAATGGCAGGATTATCTCATCATATTTGAGCGTGTGCCACCGTAATCTTGTTAAAACAAGTTTTCTCACAGCTTATGTCGGGGATAGTAAACTTACAAGGAGGAAGCCTAGTTTCTGTCAGTGAGATTGTGCAAACATTGTTTTGAGTAAATGCTACAGTGTTTAATTTCTGTTTGCTATTTTGATTTCCTTGTTTCAGATAAGCAGCAAAGATGAGGACTTTCTGGATCTGTCTGTGGATGTAGAACAGAATACCTCCATCACACACTGCCTCAGGTAAAACAGACACGTGTAGAAGCAAACCTGCATTAAAAATGTTAAACGTACAGAATTAATTCCTACATGTGACTTGATAATGACCAATTTCTCTTTGTCTTCTCAGAGGTTTCAGTAACACAGAGACGCTGTGCAGTGAGTACAAATACTACTGTGAAGAATGTAGAAGCAAGCAAGAGGCCCACAAGAGGTCAGTGGACAGGGTTCTACTTGTGAAGATTTTTTTTTGTTGGTTGTGGATTAAGATCAAATGTCTTGACACTTTGAAATGTCTTGTGATTCAGGATGCGTGTAAAGAAGCTGCCCATGATCTTGGCTCTGCATCTGAAACGCTTCAAGTACATGGAGCAGCTGCAGCGCTACACCAAGCTGTCCTATCGCGTTGTCTTCCCCCTGGAACTACGCCTGTTCAACACCTCTGGGGACGCCACCAATCCCGAGAGGCTCTACGACCTAGTCGCTGTCGTGGTGCATTGTGGGAGGTGTGTAGAAGTGCATACCGCCAGGCTATATCACCATAAAACCATCTCCACTGCACCGCACAGGAATTATTGTTCAAAAAATAAAATCAGCCTGACAATAAAGTCACATTAGGCCACTGAGTGGGAGTTAGTAATGGGGCAAGAAACATAATGTTTACTGTGTTCAAGTACAGGAGTCTGTGCAGTATTTACCTAAATGTCTTATGTCTTTGCAGTGGTCCAAACAGGGGTCACTACATTGCCATTGTGAAGAGTCATGACTTCTGGTTGCTGTTTGATGATGATATTGTTGAGGTGAGTCTATACTACTCTTTAAAGGTAAAATAAATAATGTCTGCTTGCATTATACTGACTTTTCTCACTTGTCTGTTCATGTAGAAAATTGACGCACAGGCCATAGAGGAATTCTACGGCCTCACATCAGAAATCTCCAAGAACTCTGAGTCGGGCTACATCCTCTTCTACCAGTCCAGAGACTGAATGTGGATTCACCACAGAAACCAGGGGACTGGCTCCGTTGCCTGTTGGCCGGGCGCAGTGGACCACCAACGCACCACAGCAGCCCGTATGGTGTCCTACCTGCTCGCACAGCCGTAATCCATACCTCTGCTTTCACGCAGTCTGCGTCACAGCCCAGCCATGGACGTTCTGCCTATATACCAGCTGTCCTCCCTGTCCCATCATGCCCCTTCACGTTGGATGAACTCTGCTGCTGCTGCTGCAGGGACGCCGAGACGATGAATGAAAACTGTGTCAAGATTGTTTTAAAACATAACAAAAAAACAGACATTGAATGAGGGTTGTACATATGTTGGTTGGTATGAGTGCCGTATAAGTTGTTGTTTTTTTTTGCCTTGGTTGTGGGGTTGAATGGGTATTTAATAATTCATATGATGTAATATCAGCCTGGCGTCTCCACCCCGCATCCCCACACATTCTTATTCTGCACTGGGGTTCATGTGTGAGTGGATCATGTTTTTGATCATGGATGGAAAGGAGGACGTGTGTGTGGAGGGGGGGAGTAGTGTCCCACTTACTGGGGTACACTGGGTTGAGTATTTCTACAGTGTACAGAATGGTATTTGTATAAATATTACAAGAAGATACTATTATCATTGGAAAGCGTTAGACCATGAGAAGATGTATTAACACTATGGTGCACTTTTGATACCGTTTTGTAGGTGTTGGCGAGTTAAATGTAAGGGTTTGCTTGAAAAGGCCTGTTGTTAAGCGATTATTTTCTGTTTTAAAGAAAAAGAAATAAAGCCGGTAAGATTGAGCCAGTGTATTCTGTCTCCATCCCTCCTCTCTGTCCCACAGGTGCGCACTGATGACTCATACCCGCTCGGTGTCGCCTCCTGCCGGCGATAACCCTCCACATCTGCTCTCCCACTGCAACAGGAGCTAATTTTAATCCATTCACACTCAGATTCGGGTGCTATGCAAAAGCACGGGACACTCACTGCTTGGTCGGCTCAGGCTGATCAGATACGTGCACGTCAATAACCTCCCCCGCCGTGGTCCCTCGTGGGCAGCGCTGCGAGGATGGAGCGATGAGGCAGAGAAGATGGAGGACAGGGGAGAAGGATGGAGGGAGGAGGGTGACACACTTCAGGGATGCTGTTAATAGCACAGACAGGACCAGAATAGCAGGGCGTCGCAGGAGTGAAGCGACTCCCTGCATCCATTATCCCATCTGAAACTGGAGCCGGGATGAAGTGTGTGTGTCTGTGAGAATGAGAGAGACACACAATTAACTTGATCAGCTGATTGTTGCAACACACACACACACACACAGACGAATGCAAAGGATGATCATCACTGGCATCAGTGTAAACACAGACATTTGCTGTCTCCTGAGGATGGAGTAGAACCGGTCTCTGGGAGTCTGGCTCACGTGGGACTGCTCAGCATCTACCCTCCCTCCTTCTCCCCACACACACACACACACACACACACACGCGCGCAAACACATCGCCGCCCCCGCTGCTCCCCGCACAGCCGCAGTCCACGGCGATGCGCCGTTAACGGCAGAGCCACTCTGCTCCTTTTCTTCCTCCAGCACCACCCCTTCGCTAACAGGCGGAGAGAAAGCAGCATCCCTCCCTCCCCTCCTTCCCTTCTCCCTCCCCGGGCCGCCGTCTCTGCACCGTCCTTATCGCCACCATGGAAATACAAGGCTCCCACATCTAGACGGGAAGTCTCACCTCGCAGAGTCAAGGTAGGCTGGGTATCGCTAACGCGCAGAAAACAAAATGCGGCATGATTTTCCCTCCAACGACCCAGCATCCTTTCGATGACGTGGATTTTTTTCCTTCTTCTTCTGAGCAGCATATGTGCGTGCACCACTGAGATGTGCATGTGAGGCGCTTTCAATGACGGGTGCGGTATCTCGGGCTGTGGAGTTGTTGCCGGTGCAGGTTCCTCGTCATGTTTCGAGATCTGTGGCCTGAAATGTGCTGCAGAGCCTGCTTTGCTCCGTTTTTTTTCTAATCTGCTCATGCATGTGCCTCGTGCATGTATTAATAAAAAAGACACCTCACGTGTGGTCTCACCTATGCAGGCCTCTGTTGTAATATCCCCAGCCGAAATTAATATCCATGATTACTGCCTGGAGACGGCCAGATTTACATGTTATGCTCGTGCGTGCAGACTCTCATCATCTTTTACCTCGTGGAACGAGTAGAACGGGCCATAGCACAAATCCAGTGGGGGGTGCACAGAGGTAGTGGCGGGTGGACAACAGCTTTTAAATTGTGAAAGCTAAAATGATGCATAACCCAAATACAAAAAAAAAAGTCTAAACGTTTTATAGGTGGTCCTCTGTGTGCACCATGTAAAAATTAGATAGGCCATTAGATAATCATAGTGTACGTGTCTTTGTGTCAATTTCAGACGGGGGGCACAATGAGTGAAGAGTCAGCGGTCACCTCCGGCTGGCTGACCCCTGACCCCACAGCGTGGGCCAGCGGAGGCGGGGGTCCGTTGGACAACAGCACCAGCCTGGGGATGTTTCCACCTGAGGACTCCCTCCCACCCAGCCAGCTTCCCCTGCTGGTCAACCCCTGGGACATTGTGCTGTGCTCGTCGGGGACTCTGATCGCCTGTGAGAACGCCCTGGTGGTGCTGGTGATCTGGCAAAACCCAGCGCTCAGAGCCCCCATGTTCCTGCTGATAGGCAGCCTGGCGCTGGCCGACCTGCTGGCCGGCCTGGGCCTGGTGCTCCACTTCACCTGTGCCTACCTGCTCCGCTCTGACTCGGCCCAGCTGCTGACCGTGGGCCTGGTGGTGGCCTCCTTCTCCGCCTCTGTCTTCAGCCTGCTGGCCATCACCATCGACCGCTACCTGTCGCTGTACTACGCCCTCACCTACAACTCGGAGCGGACGGCGGCCTTCACCTACACCATGCTGGTACTGTTGTGGGGCCTCTCTCTGTGTCTGGGCCTGCTGCCCGTCACGGGGGTCAACTGCCTGGCAGAGGAGGCCACGTGCAGCGTGGTTCGGCCGCTGACCAAGAACAACATCGCCGTTCTCTCCGTCTCCTTCCTGCTGCTTTTTGGCCTCATGCTGCAACTGTACGTCCAGATCTGCAAGATTGTGATGCGCCACGCTCATCAGATCGCCCTCCAGCACCACTTCCTGGCTGCCACACCCCACTATGTCACAACACGGAAGGGCGTGTCCACGCTGGCCATCATACTGGGGACCTTCGCCGCCTGCTGGATGCCTTTCACCGTCTACTCCCTCATCGCAGACTACACCTACCCTCCTCTCTACACCTACGCCACATTGGTACCTGCCACCTACAACTCCGTCATCAACCCGGTCATCTATGCCTTCCGGAACCAGGAAATCCAGAAGGCTCTGTGGCTGGTGTGCTGCGGCTGCGTTCCCGCCAGCGTGGCTCACCGTGCAAGGACCCCCAGTGACGTCTGACAGAGCAGACCCAGGTGGGAAGAGAGAGGCACTCTGGGTCTGTCCGGTTTCACAGAGAGCAGCAGCAGGCGGGGGCTCAGGGGAAGCGGCCGAGGCCTGTGGCACCACTTCTGGCCAGAGATGTTCTGTGACAGAGGAAGTTCAGTTAGTTATCCACAGCTCACCTGGATGCATGGATGGATGTGTTGTTTTTTTGATTTCCTTTGAACGCACTCACCATTGTCCAGCGCAGATCTCTGTCTTCCCCTGTTAAAAGGCAGCCACTGCTCTGGCTGCATCCCTCCCTTTGAGCCAGTGCCACGCCCTTCCTCTGTTCTGCAGAGAGAGAGCACAGTGCAGCACGTGTCATAGACATATATAGAATGTGCATATGAATAGTGAACAGCAGCAGACATATGGATGGTACGTGCGCGTGTCTGTTAAAATTAAGGGGGAGGAGGGGGGATGGTACGTGCGCGTGTCTGTTAAAGGGGGGGGGGGGGGGGGGGGGGGGGGGGGGGCAGCTTGCTTGTAGTTTGCGTCTCCGTGCGTGCGTAAAAGCGCACATAGGAGGGAGGAGTGAAGGGGGAGCGGTGTTTTCCTGTGAGTGAAGCCGGTGTGGAGCAGCATCCCGGCCTGCTGCTGCACGTGCATAGAAAGCCAAACAGCCGCGGAGAGCTAAAAATAGAGCTGGAGCTCTGTGATCCGCACCTCACGTCCTCCACCGACCGACAAACCCGGCCGCTACTTCTCCTTGTCTCCTCTATCATTTGTCCTTTTTTTCTCTCTCTCTGGATTGTGCGTCTGTGTGTTTAGCTTTGATCGCATCAGGGAGGCTCAACACAAAGCCCCTGTAGACACCCCCCCCCCCCCCCCCCCCACACCCCCCCACCCCCCCAACCACCCCCCACCCCCCCCCCCCGCCCCCCCCCCCCCCCCCCCCTTCTTCCCCCCCCCGCCCCCACCAACC